>REGO01000146.1:1572948-1590395 GCA_010120015.1 Rhombomys opimus | reverse complement strand
GTTTGTTTGTTTGTTTCTCTGTGTAGCCCTGGCTGTCTTCAGACTCACTCTGTAGACCAGGCTGGCCTCCAACTCAGAGACCCACCAGCCTCTGCCTCCCAAATGCTGGGATTAAAGGTGTGTCCCTGCACACCTGGCTGGCATGGTTACATGTTACTAGAACCCCAACATAGGTGAGCAGAAACAGGTGACTCTCAAGAGTTCACCGGCAAGTCAGCCTAGCCAAGGCCTTCTGCTTTAGGAGGAAACTTGTCTCAAGACAATTACGTGGAGATCGATAGAGCAAGACATCCAGTGGACAGCCCTGGTCTCCATGCGCACACCCACAGGCGTAGGAGCCCAGGCATTCACAGGTATGCACTGTATACATACACATGCGTGCTTGCACACACAATTTTGAGCTATACATTTACGATTAGAGTGTTTAAGGGGCAGATGGCTCAGTGATTAAGAGCACTGACGGCTTTTCCAGAGGACCTGGGTTCAATTTCCAGCACCCACTTAGTGGCTTACAACCACCTTTAGCTCCAGGTCGAGGGGATCTGGCCCTCTCTCTGGTCTCTCTAGGCACCATGCACATACTTACATGCACTGATAAGATAAAAGTAAATCTTTCAAAAAGTTTTAAAATGTATTAGGATGTTCAGGCTGGGCATTGTTGGTATAATGTTCTTTTGGAATGTATGCACCTTACCCCTCTTCATTCAAATGCTGATTTCTCTCCCCCACTCTCTGGTTTCAATCCAGATGTTGCATTGTGATACTTATTCTAAGCATCACCTGTCTCAACTTGTGTAAACATGCCAAAATAAAACAACCAGCCACAGCCACTCTCTCTGGGAGAACAGAGGCTGGAGGAGAGGTCTTGGAATGATGTGGAGAATGAACCTGACATAAGATATAACTAAAAGCAAGTATAATGGGTGAAATCTGAATGGTAGGAAACTATGTGGGCTTGGAGGTTTAGGATGGAAAAACTATTGTCCAGCAGTGTGGTCTAGGTTAATTAAATAAATCCCAGCCTCTGTGTGGTGATTTGGTTATACAGCTGATTAGGATTAACCGAGGCTTTACTAAGAGATATATCAAGAGTAAATATTAACGCCTACTACAACAGGGCATAGTGTCCCCCATTAGTGATCCCAGCACTTGGGAGATGAAAGAGGGCTGCAAGTTTGAGGCTACCCTGAGCTACATAGTAAAACCCCATCTCAAGAAGAAAATAATAATAATAACAATGATGGTGTTTATTATATACTAATTTCATCTTGATTTTGAAGGCAGTATCCTAGTTCAGCAGGGAGGAGGAAGAGGAAATCTAAAGCTGTTCATCCAAATTCCAGTTAAACCTGGTATGACAGATCAGGGTCGACAAGACCACAAACACCAAAATGAAGAGCAGCAAAGGACTCAGCTTATTCGGGAAGCCATTTTATACAGGTCTGATCACAAAATACATAGTGTATAAGATACCAATCTGCTAATGATTGCATTTTTCTCCTTTCTTTCTTTCCTTCTTTCTTTTTTTCCTCCTCCTCCTTTTTTGTTTGGTTTTCAAGACAGGGTTTCTCTGTGTAGCCTTGGCTATAGACAAGGCTGGCCTCAGACTCACAGAGATCTGCCCGCCTTTGCCTCCCCAGAGCTGGGATTAAAGGCATGTGCCACCACAGCCAGCCTCTTTTCTTCCTGGACAAAAAGGTTTTTATATGTTCCTGATCAAATATCCTTCAAGCTGGCTTAGGTACAGGGAAAAGGTTAGTGTTGGCATGGTAGCTGACTTGAAGGAAATCCTCCATTATTGGTGGTCAGCAAGCCTAGCTGGAGATAGATGATGGAGATATACCGTCTCCAGACACCTCCTCTCATGACAAGGGGACTCTGTGTTGTCTGGAACAACTGCATGGCCTGGATCAGACAAAGAGAGCCTTCTCCAATCCTCACTAACACTTCTCTGTTCTGTGTCCACCGGCAGTGACCACAGCTTTAATTAAATCTGTGACTTATGTATTCCTGTTTCCACCCTTGCAATGACCTTATCATGGCTCCTGGAAGGACAGCAGGGGCAGCATGTTCCAGGAAGAGAGATGAGCCTGGAGGAACCTAGAGCAGGATTCCAGCCAATGATTCGAAGGGACTTGCAGATCACGTATGCAGGACCGGTGACCTCCGGGATCTCAGTTTTCTTCAGGACAGCCAAGACTACACAGAGAAAACTTGTCTGAAAAAAAAAAAAAAGAAGAAGAAGAAAAAGAAGAGGACAAACAAACAAAAGACCTTCATCCTGGTTAATGCTACAAGGTGGTGAAGGCAAAAACACCCAGTAAGAAGTCAGAAGTCTGTAAATGTTCCAGCAACTGAGAGGAAGCCGAGGTGGGGTGGGATGCTGGGAGTCATGAAGGAGTCTCGGAGAGTGGAAGCAGGGCGGGAGTAAGGAGCTCACCAGGCAGGAAAGAGCACTTTGAGACACCTAGTCACGCTGAAGACCTCGGGGAACAGTGAGAACTCAAGGCATCCCTGGGTTGCTGAGGCTTTCATTGCATGTAGCTGGGGGTCCTGTCAGGAGGTAGAATGCCCTGGTGGAGTCAGGGGGCACTTAATGCCAGGGTAAGAAATTGGGACCTCATTCATTAGGTCATAAAGAGCTGGGTTTTGTTTTGTTTTGTTTGTTTGTTTTTTGGGTTTTTGAGACAGGGTTTCTCTGTGTAGCCTTGGCTGCCCTGGATTCATTTTGTAGACCAGGCTGGCCTCAAACTCACAGCGATCTGCCTGCCTCTGCCTCCCTGAGTGCTGGGATTAAAGGCATGTGCCACCATGACAGGCTGTAAAGAGCTGGTGAACACTGTGTGTGTGTGTGTGTGTGTGTGTGTGTGTGTGTGTGTGTGTGTGCTGTGTCAATGGTGGTATTTTGATGGAGTCTCTGAATATAGTCTAGGCCCAGCCTCTGTGTTCTGAATGCTGGCACTACAGACCTATCCCAACACTTACGGTTTCTGAGTTTTAGGGATGGTCCAGTTTTTGTTGACATTCATAGTCCAGCCTTCACCTCCTGTGGCTCTATAAGACTCAAGTCACGACATCTCATCTGAAATTTCCACACTCCCTGTACTGCTAAAATCCTTTCCTTTTGACCCACTCTTCCTTTAAGTATCTCTAGACACAGCTCCCTTTCCCTAGCTTGGGCGGGTGCTTTTCAAGGCTCCCACACTTGTTGGGGTTCTCCCAACCCTTTCTGAATTCTGCTAACCCTAGAGACAATATCTTGTCCATCAGTGTGTCTCCAAAACACCCAGCACGGGGCCGATCAAATGGAGGTGAAGAGGGGAAGGAGGGTTGCGATGTGGACCCCAAGATCTCTCAGGTTCCTCCCTCTTCTCAGCTGAGTCTTCTGAGAACAATGGAAAATTCAAGGCGTCACCAGAAGCGGCGTGATGTGTCCTCAACAATCAGTCTCAGATATTCACAGGAAATAATATCTACAGGAGCAGAAAACAGCCTCCCATTATCACTCTCCCCGACAACAAAGTGAAGCCTGGAGCGTTTCCAGGCACGCCTGGGAACTATGTGAGGACCGACGAGGCGGAGGGTTATTTTCCAGCACTGAAACCCTCCGCCTGAGACGTTTCACCTCGGCTACTGCTCCTCAGACACCAGGGGGAGCAACCTCACCGCATCCCCAGCCTCGGTTGATTTGACACCGCCCACGGGTGTAGTCAGGAACCCTGGGAATTGTAGTCCTGGGAAATGACAAGGCGCTGTGCCTCGCGTTGCGCCTCGGGACTTGTAGTGTAACATAAGGCAGGAGCTAGGCTTAAGCGCGCACGTTAAGTGAGAGGAACTACCACTCCCAGAGGGCCACGGGCTCCTAGGCGGTGTCGGGTTTCCGTCGAGTGACCCTTGTGAGGTTGCTTTTGAGTGATCAGCGTGAGTGGGTAAGTTTGACGAAAGCTCCAGTTCTTAACTGAGCTCTCCGAAGACTCTCATAGTCCAGCGTGGGGCCTTCTTTTCTCTCAGTCCCAGGATCTGCACGCTAATCTTTGCTCTTCATCGTCTCTGTTTCCTGTTCAGACAAGTCCCGTCCGAATCCATCCCGCACCTGAGCCCTCCCAGGGTCACCGCAGACTTGTCACTCGCAGGCTCCAAGATTCCCGCCGTGACTCTCACGTCCCTGAGCGCGGGCAGTTTTTTGAAATCTTTTGGGCTGCCCCCCACTCTTCGCTATCCTTGTTTCCATGCTGGTGGAGGAAGGCTTCCAAATTCTCCCGCGCACTGCTGTGAACTTGAAGTGCAGCAAAGAACTCTGCCTCACTCTCCGTGACCTTGGGCAAATCTCACAGGCTCTCTGGGCCTTTAATTCTCCTCCTGCTCCTTCTCCTTCCCCCACCCTCCGTCTCCTCTTTCTTTCCTTCTTCCCTCCTCCTCCTCTCTATCATAGTGTATGGAAGTACTTTGTAAACTGCAAGTCCTCCACAAGCAACAAAACAGAGGTTCTCTTTGTGCCGCGTGTTGGTGCCCTAGAACATTCTCGTCAGGGCCACTTTTCTAGTTTTACTGCCTTGTTGCTCAATCCTGTCCCTTGAGCTCTTGATGTCTTCATCTAAGACCAGGTTATTTCTCCACTTCCTTCAGACCAAAGATCAGACAGCCTCGGAGACCATAGCCTTCAGAGAGCGGTGTCTGAAAGGAATCCCAAGAGGGTTGCTTATCTTGGACTCTGTCCTGAAATAGCCGGTGATGAAAAGTCCACAGGGCTGGCAGAAGGACAGAGCTGCAGTGAAAGCCCCATCCTTTCCCTTTGGGCTCCTCTGGGCCTCTTTAGTGGACTTTGGTAGGTGTGTCTCAGACAGGAAAAGCCTGGGAGAGAAGAATTTATTTTGTCAAAGGGTCTATGCCCAGGAAAAATGGAAGCCGTCACCTGGGTATGTTGAAAGAGAGCCACAGCATTGCTGATTAGTTGCTGACGTTTTATGAGTAATGACGGTGGCCTCAGGCTGTATCAGTTTTCATAAACTACACTTCTGAAGTGTCCCTATTTTACATATAAGAAGGTTAGACTTGGGGTGGTCATATAGTTCGTTAAAATGATTATCTTTAGCCGCCCCATGGAGTCATAGTGTCTTCATTGTGCTAGACACTTACACATATAATCTCAAAGCTCATGCGTAGCTGTAAAAGGCAGGTTTAGAGTTTAAGGCGTTTGTTGAAGGTCTCACAGCCGTGGCTCAGTGAGTAAGGGTGCTGTGTGCTGGGGGGCTGTTGGCCAGCAGCCCAGGAAGGCAAGAGGGCAGAAGACAAGGTGCAGAGCTTGGAAGGCTGTGAGCACCATGGGAGCACACACGCCGGGAGCCACTTCAGGGAGCTAGTTCAACTTTAATTCCAGAGAGCAAAGGCTATATACCCCTTGGGGGGTGAGTAGGGGCTCCAAGGATAGGTGTACATTAATTGGTCAATACTGGGCACTGTAAGGATGCTTGCTTTGCATTGAACGGCATGCTTCTATCATAGGAATGGGAACACAGTACCTAATTATCCTAAAGGCCCAGGGAGGGGAGAGTTGGAAGGGAGCTTTGTCAAAGGCCGTATATCAAGTGTGGCTGGGGGGGGTCTATGTCTAGAGACACTCTGCAAGTGAAGTCAGGCAGAGTGCAGGAGGCCCTGCTGGGGAGAGGGAGTCCTGTTATCCCGACCGGGGAGACTGCAGCCTCAAACAGCAGGGTCCTTCCAACAGTGCTGTCATGACTGATGACCTGAGTTCTACTCCAGGAACCCCAAGAGTGGAAGGAGAGAGACAATTCCTGCGGGTTGTTGTCTGACCTCTACAGGTGGTGTCATGGCACCCCTCAAATAAATAAATAAATAAACAATAATAAATATGGTTAAGCATATGACAGCATTTATTTATCCATTTATTCATGCTTTATTTATTTGTTTATTTATTTATTTAGAGATCTTATAGGCAGCTGGTAAGTAGCAGAAATAGAATTCAAAGTCACCAAAACTTTTCTTTTCCCTCTGTCGTATAGAGCCTTGTTTTCTGATAAACATGACAATTTAAAAAAATAATTGAGCTGGGGAGCTGGAGAGATGGCTCAGCAGTTAAGAACACTGGCTATTCTTCCAGAGGATCGGGGTTCAGTTTCCAGGAGGTGAACAAAGAGATCTTGAACTTGGGGCCTGCTAGGCTGCGCAGAGAGACCCTATCTCATAATAAGCAAGGAGAAGAGTTGAAAGTTTTAAAAATCAAAACCAAAAGAAGACACAGTGAGGTCTTGCTGCCTGTGGAAAGCTTGTGACATATACTTTGTCATACAGATATAAAGAGGGTCTTTACCCCCTAGAGTTCCCATGAAGAGGAAAGGCATACGTGTGCAAAAGTTAAATGGCACTCGTTGGAGAAAGTAACTTTTAAAAACATTAATTTAGTCAGCGTGTGGCTGGGTACCTGCGTGCCGTGGTAAATGTGAGGAGGTCCCAGGACAGCATATGGGGGCGGGGACAGAATTCCTCTCCTTTCACAGTGTAGTTTCTGGGAATTGAACACGGGACATCAGGCTTAGAGGGAAGCTCCTTTGCCTCCTGAGCCATCTGGTCAGCATTAACCCATGTGTTTCCGGGTGGCCAGGGCCATTCTCCCAGTGAGAGGATAGTGACCGTCACAGGATACACTCAGTGTTTGGTGCAGGTGTGTTTGAATGAAAGAAGAGACCCTCCCTCAGAGATTCTCAAATCCTGCTGGTCAGAAACACCCTGGAGTTGGGAGTGTAGCTCAGTTGTAAAAAAGCAACCATTGTTTTGTTTTGTTTTTTGTATTGTTTTGTTTTTTTCTGCAAATGGAAGAAATACACTGTTAGAGATCGTGGGGCAATTGGGTTGTAGGTTCCGGAACCTCTGACATAGACCTCACATGGACCACTGTGAGAAGCTGGTGGCTGAGGCTGCCGCCCTAGGCCTAAGCCTGAGGCAGCCTGTGCTGGGAGTCCAGGTAAGGGAGGAGGCTGTGCTCAGCGCTGAGAGTCTGGAAGATAGGGGGTTGGGAACTTGTCCCAGGGAACTAGGAGGCCTCACTGGGCCTGGATGATAGAGAGGCTCTGGACAGGCACTGTCATGAACTGTGGAGCCAAGGTGCGCAATGGACCCCCCTGACCGACCACCTTGGAAAATCCTGTGGTGTTTATGAGAAGTAAGGCTGGGTGTCTTTGTTGTAATTTGCAAGTGAGACTGACTTTTAGTCCCCACTCTCATCCTTCATGGGCATCAGTCAGCGTGAGCCAGGGGAACTCAGGCTGTTTCCAGCCTCAGTCTGGCCAGCTGTGTTCTTTAGGTTTTTATTCCCAAGTAGAATTTAACAGATGCACCCTCTTACAAGCTTGCCAGGATCACCAGGGTTCTGTACCTCCATGACTCTGAAATGTGCTTTCCTGAGGGGGGAAAAATTCACTTTTCACAAAAATCCTAGTCACAGAACTCTCAACATTTGCCTCCCCCTCTTTCCTTTGGTTCACAAATCTACACAGTTGCCATACCATACTCCTTTGTTTCTGTTTGTCTCACAATCACCGAACACATCTAGATTTGCGTTGTGCTTTAATTGCATGGTTTCATTTATTTCCATAGCAACCACAAGACTGATACAAATCCCTTTATGCAGACGCAAAATCAGGCTTAGAGATCAGGTTAACTTGTCCAAGCTAGGTGGGAAAAGAGCTGGGTCTCAGGCTTGGGTCTCTCGTGGGGAGAAAGCTTAGTTGCTAGGGTGCTTGTCCCACAAAGAGGAGGAATTGAGTTCAGATCCTTAGAGCTCACATTAAGGGGAAAAAAAGGCTGGATGTGGTGGTACATGGCATTAATCCTTGCGCTCCGGAGACAGAGGCAGGTGGATCTGTGAGTTCAGGGTTAGCCTGGTGTACATAGCAAGTTCCAGGATAGCCTGGACTACATAGAGACACTCTGTCCAAAAAAAAAAAAAAAAAGCCAGAGGGCAGTGAGATGGCTCGGTGGATAGAAACAAAGACTTGCTGCAAAACTTGACTGAGTTTGATCTATGGATTCCCTCAGGTTGCCCTCTGACACCCACAGCACTGTGGCACCCACGCGTTTCCACACACTAAAGAAATAAATGTAATTTTTAAGAAAGCCTGACTTGGTGGTATGCTGTAATCTCAATGATGGGGAGAGGAGAGGCAGGCAGGTAGACCCCTGGAAGTCTCTGCAGGAGACCCCGTCTCAAACAAAAGGGTGGAAAGCATGTGAGAACGGACACTAGGCTGGCCTGCACATGCGCGTTGATGCTCACACCCACCCCGACAAGAGCGTGGGAATTTGCACGCACGTGGCCCCGTTCTCCCTTTCTCCCCTTGCTGCGGGCACTAGCTGCCCCTGGGTGTCGCACGGCCTTTCCCCGACGCTTTCTTCTCTTTCCTGTCTAACCCTGCTCTCGGCTCCCGCGCTCTGGGGATGCTCTCTCTCTCTCTCAGAACTCCAGTGGCATTTTATCTCTCTTTCATGACAGGATCTGCAGCTGCTTCGCTGTCCTGGGATCCACACGTATCCTAGAGCTGCATGCAGTCTTAGTTCTCCAGTGTGTGCCCCTGGACCCCAAGGGGGAACCGGCCGAGGCTCCTCCCCCTTCCCTCCGCCGGTCACGGAGCGGAGCTCCTCCTCTCCTGCCCCTCCCCCTTTTTGTAATAGCGGGTGTCTTAAATATTTGTACTGCCAAAGCAAAAGGGGAAAAAAAATGAATAGTAGAAAGAAAATTATTACCTCCCAGCATTAAGTAGAGTGGCTCATTGGGCTGGGGCTCGTGGGGATTTTCTTCTGGACCAGGTGATGGGGCGATTGTGTGTGTGTGTTTAGTAACAGCTGAGCTGTGACCTTGAGCAGCTCATTGAGTCATTACCGGTGACTTCTTCAGTGATGCACGTGTGTGCACCGAGGCCAGAAGAAGGGTGATGGCAGGGAGCTCTGGCAGCAGCCATCTCCTAAGCTCACTTTTTGCCCAGGCATGCTCTGGCTTGCACATGGATCCTCCCAGAGGAGGACTCAGAATAATGTCAAAACAAAACATGTGTGCCCAGGACCCTACCTGTGAGAGTGGTTTGGGCCGTAAGGAGTAGGATTCTAGATCTTGTTGCTTTAAGCAGGGTGGGTTATGGGTTAGACCCCCATAGCCAGGGTAACGCTCTCTGCCTTAGTTTGCTTGTCTGTAAAATTGGTCCTGATACTTACCTTCTCAGAGAGCTGTTGAGAGGTTTAGGTGAGGCAGTGTCTATGAGGGTCTTAGTACATTGCTAGCAGAGGAATTGCTGGACTGCAGTGGACATTATTAGCCAGGAAAGGGTGAGGTCTGGGCTGTGATTGCTACGGCAGGTACTGCTGGATGGACACATGATAGGTGCAGTTGTCTGTATGTGTTAATCCCGAGACAGGGTCTCATGCATCCCACGTTCCCTTGAACTCCTAATCCTCAGGACACCAGCTGCCCAGTGCTGGGGTTACAGCTGTTGCTGTGGTGTTTATTGCCACAGCTGTTTTATGCAGTGCTGGGAATCAAACCCATGGCTTCTTGACTGCTAGGCAAACACTCTATCAGCTGAACCATACCCTTGAGGTGTGTAGGTTTTGAGGAATCTAAGGAGTAGCTCGTCACCACCATCTCCTCACCCCAACAGAAGAAAATGAAGCATACAGTCCCTAGGACTGGGAATGGAATGCAAGGCCCTGGCTTCCCTCCCACCACCGCAAAAGCAAATGCAAATGTTGGCAAAGTAGCAAGGGTAAATGATGTAGATGATTTGGTGAGTAACTGGCAGGAAGGTCGGGGTGATAAGGATGCCAGGAAGTGGACAGCATTGGCACATGAAAAGCAACAGTCCAGCAAGAGGCTGTTGTGTGCTCTGCCTTCAGCCAGCAAGTTCAGGAGCGCCCAGGCTTTGGTCCAGCTGGTGATAAGATGGGAGCCGGCCAGTCCATGTGCTTTCCACCCATCTCGGGACCCCACCACGTGGGCTGCACAGATGTGATGGAGGGCCAGAGTCTTGAGGTAAGTGTCCCAAGCTCTGCCACTGTGCTGTGCCACAGCTGCTGCCTGTATGGGGACTCTGCCACCACAGGTCTGAGTGTGTAATTTTTGGGTGCTAAGTTGCTGGGCTGGGTTCGGTCATCAGCCCTTAGGCCTGTCTTCCTCCCTTTTTAAATTCCTCTTTCAAACTCCTAGAACCTTCCCAATTGATGAGAGACTGAGTTCTTCCTACAGCGAGGAGGAGAGGTTGCCTCTGGCTTCAGAGGCAGCTTATAGACCCTTTCTCCTGTCTTGAGTACGAGCATCTGATCCATGAAAGGTTTTCCATCCCATCCTGATGTAGGCGAATGTGAGGAAGCAGGGTGGGCCAAGCACTGACGTCCTGACTCCACGCCTCGGTTGGGAGAGCAGTGTCTGTGTCTCCATATGTTTTCTACCTTTTCCTGACCCTCCTGCCAGTCTCTAGGCTTTTCTTTTTCTCTGTTTCCTTCTCTTCTTCCTTTTCAACATTCTGAGTTTTCTCATGTAGCTCAGGCTGGCCTCCAACTGGAAATGTAACCCAGGATGACCATAGGCCCTGATTCTCCCATCTCCAGGACTCCAGGCATGTACCACCATGGCTCAGCAAGTTCTTAGGATTTTGTTCCTGTGAGAGACACCCACTGCCTGGTAACCGCTCTCGTACTCCTGAGAGGCAGTCTGGAGGAATGGCCTGGCTGGCCCACTGCTGCCAACCTGCTCAACCTCAGAGCAGCCCTCTAGTTCCCCTGTTCCACCAAGCCTGGGCCCACATGAGGTGCCCTTCCAGGGTGTAACTTGACAGTTGGAAGAGCAGAGGCCTTCTGATGTACCAGCGACAACATTGCCTCTGGATCTGAGTGTTCTGGCATCCAGCCTGGCAGGTGCCCAGACTCCTGCTGACCCGCAATGCCTGGGCTTCTTGTCCCAGCATCTGCTCTCTTCTTTTCTCCAGGGGAGCCTCTTCCGACTTTTCTACCCCTGCCAAGCATCAGAGGAGAAGTTCGAGCAGCCCCTCTGGATTCCCCGCTATGAGTACTGCATGGGCCTGGCTGACTACCTACAGTATAACAAGCGCTGGGTGGGCTTGCTGTTCAACCTGGGAATCGGTAAGGCTGGCCTAGCCCTCTGGGAATCGGGAAGGCTGGCCTGACCCTCTGAGTATCGATAAGGCTGGCCTGGCCCTGGGTGCTTTCCCGGTTGCCTGGTGGTGTCCCCAGGAGAAAACCAGGCAGACACCATAATTTTTTAAACTTGCACAGTCCAGTCCGTGGTATGGAGAGATGGGAGAGAATCGAATGTGTGAGAATCTGGGTCATGGATTCAAATCCAGACTTGGTCATTTACCGGCAGTGGGACTTGGGCAAGTCACTTGCCTGCCAGCTGTTGTAGAGGTGAGGTTCCAGGTGTATGTAGAAAGAACTAGAACCTCTTGTGCAGTGTTTGGGCATCAGATGGGGACGTGGTGCTGACTGATTCCTAAATCCACCATGCGTTCTTATCCACTCTTTAGATCACCCATTTTTGATTCAGTACTGGGGATCAAACCCAGGGCCTTATACAAGGTAGACCAGTGCTTTGCCGCTTACCACTGAACCACACCCCGCCAGCCATACGCATCACCACCACCCCAGCAGCTAGATTGGACATTCTTGGCTCCCAGTGAACAGCGATTCTCCTGCAGCATGCCCTCTGGTCTTGTTCTCTCTACCCCCTCTTAAGGCCCCACCCCAGGTGTTCCCTATGGCCTTGCAGTTTAACAGATCTGTCCCAGATTTCTTCAGATGCCTCTTTAGGTGTTTTTTCCCTGGTGGTTCTGGAGCTGGGGGGGAGGGTACCACAAATGCCCATCCCTGCCCGTACACAGGCTGCCCATGGGATTACAGTTAAGGGCAGCCAGAGATTCTACAGCCCATGTCTCTGCCAGGATCTTGTCGCTTGCCTGTTAGCTGGAATGGCCCCTTTAAGACAAAGGACTCTGGATACCCTTTGATCATCTTGTCCCATGGCCTAGGAGGCTTCAGGTAAGAGCTTGTCCCTGGCCCTTGCCATGTCCCTCGCACTGTGGCTGTGTAACAGACATTTTGTCTGCCTGCCATCTTACTCCCCTTTGCCCCTTGGCAGAGCATTGGGCCCTGCTTCTAGAACAGGGCTTCGTAAGGCTTTCCACTTGTGACTCGCTTTTGCCTGACATTTTACATGACCACCCACTGTTGAAGTGTATCAAATATACAGGTCAAACATTCACTGGTAAGAAATCGTAAAAGAGTTGGATTTTAAAGCTGATTTGGAGTTGGGCGTGGTGGCACACACCCTTAATCCCAGCACTCAGGGAAGCAGAGGCAGGCCAGCCTGGTATATACTGGACAGCCAAGGCTATACAGAGAAACCCTGTCTGGGAGGAAAAAGAAACACACACACACACACACACACACACACACACACAAAACAACAACAAAAAAACACAATGATTTGGTATTCATGTCATTTTACCACTCATTAAAAGCAAAAGCAAATTTGCATACTAATGAGATAGGTGTGCTCATTTATTTTTGTATGAAGGATTGACCCTAAGCTGAACTTGTGATGCCATAAGGTCTAGAGAATCTTCAGCATTTTTCACAATTGATTGATTTTCAGTTTTATGATCATCGATGCTGAGTATTCTGCCTCACATATATTCATAGTACAAAATGGCAGAAGTATGTTTAGGGCCATTTCAGAAATTGAAAATTCAGTTCTGTCTTGATCTCAAGCCAAGATCTACTTAACACTTTTTTTTTTTTAAACTCAAGTTAGCAACTCAGACACCAGTCCTTTTTTTTTTTTTTTTTAAGCTTTATTTTTATTCTTTTTAATTGTGAGTGTGGGTTGTGTATCCGAGTGTGGGCATGCACAGTAAGAGTAGGTGCCCACAGAGGCCAAAGGGGTCAGATCTGGAGCTGTAAGGCAGCGGATATGGGTGCTGAGAATCAAACTCTGGTGTTCTGTAAGAGCAGCCGGTGCTCTTAACCAGGAGCCATCATTAACTGGATACACAGGAATGGTGGTGGGAAAACATGAAAAGTCTTTGTTTTCTGTGAGGAAGCCATCATACTTTCATAAGCACAGAGATCTTTGTACAGTAAAAACACTGCAGTTTGTGACACGTAATAGTATCAAATCCGAGTCCGGGTGTCCCAGGTAGTCTGCTTGACACAGTGGGGCAGGATGGCATGTACAGTCCACAGCACACGTGTGTGCAGAACCCAGGGCTGCAGAGAACTTTCCAGACGAGCCTGCGTAAGGCACGGTCAGAAATCAAAGGCTCCATCGTGCCTTTGATTTTCAGTTAATCTCTGGTCATCTGGGGATGTGCCAGCCTGCACAGCCTAACCTCCCGTGGCCCTTGTGTCCTGAGTGGGACAGTTGTGACAGTCTGGGAGGCCGGATTTCACCATCTGCCAGCTGAGGCTGTGGCTTCCTCATGCGGCTTGTGAGGTTTCAGTTGGATGGGTGCCTACTAGGTGCACAGCCATCTGATAATCTCTTTCACCAGATGTTGCGCAACTGGCTCCCCCTTCATAATTCAGTGTCCAGTCAGGATCGCTCCCATGGCTTTTTCCGTCTACACCACGGGGTGTTACACAGCTTACAGCTGTAGCCTGCCTGCTCTCACCTAAGTTTGCCAGTGAGCTCTCGGTCTGTTCGTCCGTGAACATACACGTCTGGTGTGCATCCCAGAGTGCCACACTCTCAGAAGCTGCCAACGCTCCGACTTTTGTCCACACCGTAGCCTAGTAGATCTGTTTTAAAGCTGGCAGAGTGGTGGCTCACGTCGGTCATTGTGGAGGGCAGAAACTAGAGGGTCCTGAGGTCAGGCCAGTGTGTGTTGTGTGGTGATACCCTCTCTCAAAACAAAATGGGAAAATAAGCACAAATCCTCTCTTGCTAGTCAAGTGCCTTGAAGAGTGCCTGGCAGGTCGTGGTCTCAGTAAATATTTGTGTAGTACATGAATGTTCTTCTAATGAAACCATGAGTGTTCTAAATGAAATTTCCTTCCTTCCTTCCTTCCTTCCTTCCTTCCTTCCTTCCTTCCTTCCTTCTTTCTTCCCTCCCTCCCTCCCTCCCTCCCTCCCTCCATCTCTCCCTCTCTCCCTCACTTCTAGAAGGTGTCAGATCCTCTGGGCCTGGCATTATAAATGGTTGTGAGTCACCATGTGGGTTCTGGGAACCACAAACTTGAGTCCTCTGGAAGAACAGACAGTGCTCTTAATCACTGAGCCATCTCTCCAGCCCCCTAAATGAAACATCTTAATAGCTTTTAAAAGCTTGAGCTGGGGGGTGGGGTGCCACATGCCTTTACTCCCAGCAGAGGCAGAGTCAGGAGGATCTCTGTGAGTTCAAGGCCAGCCTGATCTACAGAACGAGTTCTATAACAGCCAAGTATACCCAAGGAAACTGTCTCAAAAAAACAAAACAAAACAAAACAAAACAAAAAACAAAAAAAACCAAACAAACCCTTAATTGCGTTTTAAACTTTCAATTATTGAAATTAGAGGTGTGCACTGACCCCTCTATAAGGCTGAGTTTTCAAGTACTATTTGTACTTCTCAATACTTAATATAATTATAGCATATTTATAAATGATTTGTGTGTTTTTTTTTTAAACAAAATTCCAAATGTTAGATTTTACCAACAAAGACTCAGAAGCCAGATGCTGGGATACTACCTCAGAGAGGCAGAGAAAGCACCCTGCTGACCTTCCTCTCCTCAGCAGACATCCCAGAAGGAGAAAGCTCATCTCATGTCTCAGAAAGAAAAAGCCAAAAGTCCATTCTTTCTTCTCCACAGTGTCTTCTTAAATACCTTTCTCTCAGTGTCCCTCCTTTAATCTCTGTCAGCTGGTTTATTGATCCACCTCCTGACCTTGGGCTGTTTTTATTTAAGCCTATTTACAGAAAGCTCTTGGATTAAAGGTGTGTGCTAGGGCTAAGCCATACCACAAGTATTTGTTTGCAGTAAACAGAAAGTTCTTGGGTTAAAGGTTTGTGTTACGGCTGAGCCACACCAAACTAGAAACATGTTTTTACAGTTCACAGTCTCAGAGGTTCACAATGGGATCAAACAGCCTGCAAGTGATTTGTTCTACTTTTGTGTGTGTGCGTGTGTACATGAGCACAGGTGCCTGAGGACGACTGAAGAGCCTCAGATCCCCTGGAGCTGGAGTTACAGGTGGTTGGTTTTGAGCCTGCTGATGTGAGTGCCAGGAATTAAATTTGGGTGCTTTGCAAGCGCAGTCCCTCTTGGCTGCTGAGGCACCCCTACAGTATGTTTATCTCTTGTATAACTATATTCCAGTGTTTGTCTTCCTTGCTAGACTGTAACCTCTGTGAAGACAGACACCTCCCGTTTTTTGCACCCCAGTGCCTGGAACAGTGTCTGGAAGTCATGGTTTCCCAGTAAATGCTCATTCCCAAAGGAGCACAGGGCTGTTTTGCTGGATTCTCACTCATTCAGCCAACCTCCATAAGCACCAATCTCTGTCACCCTCCTGGCACAAAAGGAAAGTGGGAAATCTGGACGTATATACACCCAGAAGCCCCTCACCTTAGAGGAGCTGGCATACAGACAAACACAGCTAGGGTGTGGCCGGAAGTGGAGAGTAGGTGTGAGGATACAGCTGGGGAGGCGAGCATGTGGTGTCTGATGGCTCCTTTTGTAGTGAACTGAAAGCCTGCTTTGAATAGAAGAGTTCCTGCCTTCAGAGCCTGTGTGTGTGTGTGTGGGGGGGGTGCGTGTATATGTGTATATGTGTGTGCTATGTGCTAGCCTAGCAGAAAGAACTAAGGAGACACTCCCTCGTCACCCACTACTGGACAGAGCAGTGACCAGGTGACCTGGGTGGCTCTTTTGAGGAAGCTCCGTTGGGTGCCTTTCCTCAGTAGACCAGAGTGAGCCCGTGCAGACATCCCTCCTTAACCGCGAGTGAAATTCCAAGAGAAGGGAAAGAACGGGACCAGAGGACAGTTTTGTCTGTAGCTTCTCTGGTTAATTTGACCTTGAAGTCCTTCCCTTGTTGCAGGGAGGAGCATATAGATACCGCCCAACTGGCTCCCAGAATGCCCCTGTTCCCTGAACAGCCCTCTGCAGTAGGCAAACAGGAGCCACTGGGCCCTGAGTAGCAAGCAGCAACTGTTTCCATCACAGCGCACACCAGGAAAGGCTCCAACGCCAATCCCTGCTCACCGCCTCTCTGGAGACATGGAAGGACACTGAGAGGAAACTTCAGAAACTGACTTTCCCGTCTGAGTTAGAAAAGTATCTTTAACAGAAAACACCAAGTTAACTAAGACATTCCTTCCTTCCCTGGGGTCCTGGTGCACGCCTGTGCTCTCAGTACCTGGGAGGCGGAGACAGGGGAAGCATGACTGTACATATGGCGTGGACTATAAAAGAAAAAAACAGCACTAACCAGCCAACAAAACTTCTTTATCTCTCTCTCTCAGTTAAAGCAAGCTAGAAGGGCTGGGCACAGTGGCACCTGCTTGTAACCCTAGCACTTAGAGAATAGAAGCAGGAAGATCAAGCGTTCATCTCCTGCTGAATAGTGAGTTCGAGGCCAGCCTGGTACATAAAACTCTGCATCAAAACACTGAAATACCAAGGTGACGGGGGAGCCAGAGGTAGACTGTTACGGTGGCTGTTACAGTTACATGACTGTAACAGAAAACTGGACTTTGATAATCTTGCTCTGTTGTATGTGGCTTCCATTCTAACGTCACCTCATGACCCAGGGTAGCTGTTTTTATTCCAGCCATTAAATTACAGTGAGTTACGTAGGTTACAATAGTTAAATAAGGTAAAATAGGTATAATAGGCCATTACAGCTTAAATAAAACATATTAGTAACATTAATCTGATTTTCTTACTTTAAAAAAACAATTTTAGTTTTGTGTGTTTGCATGTGTGTATATGCACATTTGTGCAAGTGCCCACTGGGGCCAGAAGAGGGCATCAGATCCCTTGGAACTGGAGCTACAGGCAGTTGGAGTAGCAAGTGCTCTTAAGAGCTGAGCCACCTCTTCCCCTCTATGTTTCTTGTTACTTGTTGTTTTGAGACAAGATCTTGATGCATAGACAAGGCTAGCCCTGAACTGATCTGACCATCATGTGTCAAGTGCTCGGATAATATGTGTATACTAGCATGCCTGGCTGGCCTGCCTTCTTTCCTCCCTCCCTCCCTTCTTTCCACCCTTCTTCCTTCCTTCTTTTCCTTCCTCCCTTCCTCCTTTTTTTGACAGAAACTCATGTAGCCCAAGCTGCTGTATACTCACTATGTAACTAAGGATGACCTTGAACTCCTGATATGTTTGCCTCTGCCTTCCAAGTTCTGGAGATTATAGTTATGTGCTACCACAACTGGCCAAAAAA
>REGO01000146.1:1336736-1572868 GCA_010120015.1 Rhombomys opimus | reverse complement strand
CTACAGCCCCTGTCTTTTTTTTTTTTTTAATGTGTATAGATGTTTTGCTCACGTTTGTTTGTGTATCACATGTATGCAGTATCTGTGGAGGCCAGAAGAGGGTCCTGGATCCTCTGTAACTGTAGTTACAAGCAGTTGTGAGCCACCATGTGGGTGCTGGGAGTCAAGCCTGGGTCCTCCAGAAGAGCTGCCAGTGTTCTAAACTGCTGAGCCAGCCCTGCAGCTACCCCTAAGGTCCCTTTTTAACTTTTCAAAACATATATATGACTACTTGAAAATTTTAAATTACTCTGATTTGTATTTGTGTTTAAAATTTATTATTATCATATATTGTACATGTGGACTCATTTGT
The DNA here is from genome assembly GCA_010120015.1 of Rhombomys opimus. Classification (NCBI taxonomy): domain Eukaryota; kingdom Metazoa; phylum Chordata; class Mammalia; order Rodentia; family Muridae; genus Rhombomys; species Rhombomys opimus. Next base: position 1,572,516 of record REGO01000146.1, on the reverse strand, counting down.
GGAAGGCAGAAAATAATTTTGTGAAGTACGTTCTCACCTTTCACCTATTTTGTGCATTCTGGGGATCAAATTCAGGTTGCTAGGCCAGTGAGGCAAGTGCCTTTACCTGATGAGCCATCTTGCCAGTCCTTTCGTGGTTTTAAGAAATATTTATGCTAAGCCTTGTGACACACGCCCTTAATCCCAGCACTCAGGAGACAGAGGCAGGCAGCTCTTGGTGAGTTCAAGGCTAGCCTGGACCACATATGTAGAGAGTTCCAGGCCAGCCATGGCCACACAGTGAGGCCCTGCTCATTGGGTTACAGGATTGCTGTGTAAGCCTGACACTGACTTGAGCTGGATCCACAAAACCCGTCTAAAATCTGCCCATGGCCACACACACCTGTCATCCAGTTAAGGGGTGGATGAGACAGGAGGCTTCCTGGACCTCTCTGGCCAGCTAGTCTCACAGAAGTGAGGTGGTCCAGGTTCAGTGAGAAACCCTGTCTCAGATGATGATGATGATGATTAGAAAGAAGCAAGTGATAGAAAGACACCTGACAACATGGCCTTCACATGCAGACACACGTGTGCACGCTCGTTAACACGCTGGAACATATACATACGCACATACGTTAGAGCAGTCGGATTCTGTCTGGGGTTGGGGTGGCTGACTCAGTTGGGTGGAAAGGCTCATCAGTTTGAAGACAGGCCTGCAGACACACACCGGAGGACTCTAGAGCCCTGGGGGGACAAGGGCTGCACGATTGGGGAAAAGTGCTTGGGAGGGCCACCATGACACCTTCCTAGCCAGTCTTTCGAGGTGGGCCTGAGGGAGGGTGGGTGAAGCTGGGCCGTGGTTTTGATCTCGTCTCCCTCTGACCGCCAGGACGCTGTACTCGGCCTTCTGCATGGAGCTGGCCTCCCGTGGCTTTGTGGTGGCTGTCGTGGAGCACAGGTGAGAGGTTGCTGATGCCCGAGGTCTGTTGGACGCCTGTGGGGAGCTAGGAATAGGCCAGTCCCCTGCCCGTGTGTTACATCTTTTTCTAGTTTAGTGCGCAGAGCCGGGGCAGACCCACACACACTAGCAAACACTATCCATGAGCTACATTCCTAGCCCCAATGTATTATAACCATTCAAAACAGTTATATCCATTTCAAAGAACAGAACACCAAGGTTCAAAGATGTCCGGTAGCTGGCTGAAAATGACACAGCTGCCTCTGGGCCCAGACCCACGCCTGTCCCCTGACAACCCACATTTTCTCTGCTCTCCTTTGTGGCTGCCGATCTAACCTACCAGCCAAGCAGAGAGGCCTCGGGTCATGGTTGGGAGGGAGGCATGGGGGCAGGGGAGAGGAGCTCACCATGGCCTCTCCTTCTCTCTGCTGGCATGTGCGGGTCAGGGACCAGTCAGCTGCGGCCACCTACTTCTACAAGCAAACCTCACAGGAGAGCCAGCCTGCTGAACCGCTGGAGGAGGAATGGATCCCCTTCCGGAAGATCAAGGAAGGAGAGAAGGAATTCCACGTTAGGAATCCCCAGGTAGACCTGTGCCTGTTGGCATAGTCACAGGACTGTGATCAGAATCTGAGGTAGATTCGTGGCCACTGGCATGGTTATGGTGCTGGTCCCATGGTTTTCATCTCTCCAGCAAAATACCAGAAGTAATTAACTTATAAGAGAGCACTGGTTTTAGCTCTTAGTTCTGGAAATAGCAAGCCAAGGTCAGAAGGACCTATTGCCCTGGGCCTCTAGGAAGCATCTCAGATGGCGGGGAGTGGGGTGGGTTGATGGCATCCCACAATCCCTTTCCAGGGCAGGTCTTCAATGATGTAAAGACCCCCCACTAGATCCCACCTTCTAAAGATTCCCTCTTCTGTGAGGACCAGGTCATTAACGTGGACCTTCAGCCAACCACAAGCAAGACCTTTAACTAATGTTCTCTCTCAGAAGCCTCAGCATAGTGGGTCTGAGCTCACCACATCCATGGGCATAAATAAGGTTTGAACACAGGACTCTTGCAGTTGAAGTCCAGCCACTTAGGTGGCAAGGGAGCCAATGGTCTCATTCAGGCAGGGCAGGGAGAGGTGCAGCCTCACAGCCACCAGGCACTTAGAGGACCAGCTCATCCTCGTCTCCCATGACCACCACCTGCAGGCTGGCTTACCTTCTCCCACCAGCTGTGACTTTGCACATGTTTAGCTCATCGACAGAGCTCCCTGTCCTTCATTCTAGAGCCAAGCTCATATTGAAAATTCCTGGTCTGGGGAGAAAGGCAAAATGAAAATTCCCACCCAAATCCGTTGTCAGATTGTTAGGGGAAGGCTGGAGTTGGGGCCAGTCCTTAAAAGGAGAGACTAATGGGAGAAGAGCAGGCAAAGGCAGCAGCCCGTGTTGTAAATGGGCAAGTCGAACCATCCAGGCTTGGGAACAAGAGCACTCACCATGCCTTGTGTTTGCAAAGTGCTCTCATCTGGCCATCCCGAGGGCCCTGTGAGGAGGCAAGCATAACCTGAACTCCTGGGCCCGCTCAGGATGCTGTCAGGTGAACCTGTGTGAGCTGCAAGGGCCATGGCATGTATGCTAAGACACTGTGGGCAGACCTGCTCTCCCACTGCCACCTGCATGGGCTTGTGGGGGCCTGAGGGTCACGCTGTGTGGCCCTGGGATGCTCCTGCAGACTGGCTATGTTGCAGGTGCACCAGCGGGTGAGAGAGTGTGTGCGGGTGCTGCGGATCCTGCAGGACGCCTCTTCCGGGAAGACTGTCCTCAATGTCTTCCCTGGTGGATTGGACCTGATGACCCTGAAGGTATGGAAACAGTTAGGATGACCCAGAGCGACACATTTCCCACAGCCTTGCCGGCTCACACAGCTGGCAAGAGCACAGGCTGACTTCAGGCCAGCGCAGTGAGATCCAGGGTCTCAGGCCTGTCGGCTCTGTGCGCTTACCTCCCTTCTGTAGGCTCAGTTTCCCTGTGCGCGTGTGGCCTTTGTTCTCACCAGACTCCAGGCAAGAAAGATAGTTGCTAGAAACCCAGGCCTGTGTCTGAACAGCCCCAGAGTCAAACAGCAAAGAGCCTCTTAGCTTCTAGGCTGTGGCCTTGAGTAGATTGCATGGTCCGAATGACCAGTCACTGTGCCAGAGGGAGAGGATATTTGGGGTGGCCTGTCTAGGAGTATCACCTTCCCGGTCAGAGGAGCTGGAACACCAGGACTGAGGGCCCCAGTGTACCACATGGCTGGAGGAGAGTTCCTTCCCCAAATCACAGTGTTGAGGAGCAGCCACCTGTCTACTGCAGGCCAGTGGCCAAGAAGGCTTCTGAGAGGGTCCCAAGACTCCTCCCTTTGGGCATGACACTGTCCTGGCTCGGGATTTGGTGATGGAGAGGTGTGGCTTCTATCTTCCAAAGCCCAGACTTTTCTCCCCTGATCTTTCTAATATCAAAACAAAATGTGGTAGCTTTTCCTTTTTCATTCACACACATACATACATGCAGAGTGAATGAGTCAGTACCTCTGCACATCCCATGAAGAGAAGCATGGAAATGGCTAAGAACCCACAAACAGAAAACGGAGGAGGCTGGAGAGATGGCTCGTGGTTAAGAGCACTGGCTGCTCTTCCAGAGGACTCAGGTTTGCCGGGCACGGTGGTCTGTGCCTGTAATCCCAGCATTCAGGGTGACAGAGGCAGGCAGCTCTCTTTGTAAATTCGAGGCCAGCCTGGTCTACAAATTGAGCCAAGGCTACACAGAGAAACCCTGTCTCAAAAAACCAAAACAAAACCAGAGGACTGGAGTTTGATTTCCAGCACCCACATGGTGGCTCATAACCATCTGAAACTCTAGTTCCGGGGGATCCATTGCCCTCTTGTGGCTCCCATGAGCACCAGGCACGTCAGTATATAGACATTCACACAAGCAAAAATACATAAAATAAGGTTAAAACTAAGAAAAGAAAAGAAGATGGTGGAACCAGCTTTAATCTGGGACTCTCGTTCCCAAAGCCTCTTTATGTCTCCACACCTCTTTAAAGACACATGTGCCTGTGGGTGAGGCGGAACCTGGGCCCTGGTGGGTGTTAGTGACTATTTGCTGAGTGGAGAAGTAGGTCCGTCCTTCCCCCACCCCCGTGCTGGAGTCCAGACCGACCTGCCTGAGAGCCGAGCCCGGCACTGAGGAGCAGCGGCTGCTGTCCAAGTGGACCCCAAGGAAATGGGCGATCAGCCAGCTGAGCAAACCTCATGTGAGACCTGTGGATCCCAGCGTCCGCTACCCACCCCCACCCCCCCACCCCTGTGAAGGAGTTAGCCTCCTCCATGGCCAAGGAAGGCAGTGTGTCAGAGCCGTCAGCAGCACAAATGTGCGGGTTTTCTCTCCTTTTCTTTCTTATTTTTGACCCATAAGTTTTTAGTTCAGGGTTTCGTATGAGCTTCACTGTTCCTGAAAGCAAACAGTAGGGAGGAGCTGACATGTTCCTCTAAGGGCCGCAGGGAATGCTAATTGCTGGGCACAGAGACCTCTCTCGGAGGCTTCATTCAATAGAAATGTCTCTCCTGTGTACTGTCCTCAGGGTGCAAGAGGCAGTCCAGGGATCCAGGCTCCTTTCAGAACTGAGATTCAATTTAGAGCTTGGCCCAAGCTAGAAAGTCACTCTACCACTGAGCCACACCCCCGCCCGGGGCTCCATTCACCTTCGGGCTCTACCCTCCTCACTCTTGAACCCACGTGTGCGTGTGCTACAAACATTAGACCAGCAGAAAGGCACAGGCAGGGAGTCCCTGAGAGCTTTCAAAGATGTGCTTGGAAGTTAGACTTTTACATATATACATATGTAAATTTAAATTATATATTAATGTGTATCTACATTCGGGCATGTGCAGAAGCCAGAGGTGTGGGATTCCCTTGGAGCTGGAGATATAGGGTTGTGAGCATCCTGGCTTGGGGTTCTAGAAGTCAGACCCCAGTCCTCTGCAAAAGCAGCAAGTGCTCTTAACCCCAGAATCATCTCTTCTCCAGCTTTGGAAGTTAGGCTTTCGCTCATGCTGTTAGCTAGGACTCAGTCTCAGGGAACTGCAGAGAGCTGGTCCAGCCATGTGTCCGGAGATTTGGTTGCGCAGCCAGCTGTCTATTTCCGAGTAATGTCAAACGTAGCCGTGGGGAAGGACAAGGCAGCGCCACCTCTACTATGCTGCTGCGCACGGACAAAGAGACGCTGGCGGGAGGAGCCCTTCGGGAAGAGCGACAAGTGTGCGCCTGTGTTCGCTTGTCTGTGCAGCCGCTATGAAAGGCCGCTGGTTAGGGGCAGGAAGCAGGCTGCGGTGGGAAGGAAACTGTGGGTGGGAGGCCTCTCCACAGAGCTGGTTTGGAGGGGTACGGACACAGTCAGGTGTGTTTAAAAAGCTGAAGAGCCCATCCACCTCGAGTGCTCCTCCCGGCCCAGGGGCGGAACGGATGCACACCCCAGCCTAGAAGTTGTGGAGAGCAAGGCCTCTGCGCAGAGCCTGGCACACAAAGCCTGGAGAGATTTTCCCAGCTCCTTAGGAGGCATCCGAGGTGGCTTTTTATAAAAACCATGCCCTGAAGGCTCGGGAACAACCAGAAATGCACACGGAGCAGTCAGGGCGCACAAACTCTCCCCTGGGCTGTAGCCAAAAATCAGGGCAGAGGAAGTAGATCCTGAGTTGCTTTCCGCACAGGCGGTTATTGCTCTAGGGCAAAATGAAGGGCAGTTCCCTGTGCTCCCTGCTGTGTTCGCTGAGGCACCCCGAGGACCAGCTTGTGAGGCAGGAGCTGTAGGACAGCGCTTCGCAACCTTCCTAGTGGTGCGGCCCCGTGCTGTGGTGACCCTGAGATGAAGTTATTCCGTTACTACTGTAATTTCGCGACGGTTAAAATCTTTTTGGAGGTAGAGGGTTGCCAGGGGTCGCGACTCCCAGGTTGAGAACCACTGCTGTGCATGGAGGGGCTGCTTCTCAGAGGGTGAGCTGGTGGAAGTCTGGCAACTTCTGTCTGCCTGGGTACTCGCAGGTGTGTGAATTCCTGCCCTCCTCAGGGAGTAGCATTGGCAGGAGGATTACAAAGTCAAGAGCCAGAGTGGTGGCACACGCCTTTAATCTTAGCACTTAGAGGCAGAGAGAGAAGGATCTCTGAGTTTGAGGCCAGCCTGGGCTACCGAATGAGTTCCAGGACAGCCGGGGATGCAGAGTGACTCTGTCTTAAAACAAAACAAAGAAAAAGAGCAGGTGTAAAGCACAGTCCTTTAAAGGTCGATCACACCAGAGGTCAGATCTCCAGGACAGAAGGTCTCTGCCATGCTGGGTATTAAACCCAGAGCCTTTTTGTGCTGAGTGTGCTCCGCCACTGAGCTACACCCCAGAGGTTCCTTTTTAAAATGTATTTATTTTAAAATTTTATGTGCATTGGTGTGACGGTGTCAGGTGCCCTGGAACTGGAGTTACAGACAGTTGTGAACCACCATGTAGGTGCTGGGAATTGAACCCAGGTTCTTTGGAAAAGCAGCGAGTGCTCTTAGCCATGGAGCCATCTCCCCACCTCCTGAATTTTTTTTAACTGTGACAATGTCTTACTGTATAGGCCAAGCCAGGCTTGAACTTGCCATCAACCTGCCTGAGAATCAAGCTAGTAGGTACCATGCTCCAGCCTGAGGCTCAGATGGTGCAGCTTTGGCTGGCATCATAGCTCACTTCATTCCCTTGCAGCTGCTTCTCTGTGAGTGTCAGGCTTGGCTAAGTTCTCTGCTTTCCTCAGGGCAGCATCGACATGAGCCGTGTGGCTGTGATGGGACACTCGTTTGGAGGAGCTACAGCTATTCTTGCTTTGGCCCAGGAGGTCCAGTTTCGGTGAGTGCCAGTGATGCTGTTGTGGCCAAGCTTCATGAGCCGTTCCTTCAGCCGGGACTTGTTACACAGGGTTGTGTTCTGGGCCCTCTGAAGGGCTGGGGGTTTCGTGGTGATCAGCAAAGAAAGGTCTGACTTTGAGATATTATGTTATGGGGGAGGAAGTGGCTAACGAAGGCCTTAACAAGCTTTAGCACTCACTGCAGTGAAGAGGGTAAGAGGCGCGGTACACACACCCATACCTCTGCACTCTGGAGGCTGAAGCAGGAGGAGCACAGAGTTCAAAGCAAGCCTAAGAAAGACCTTACTTTTATTTTTAATCTTATTTTTTTTCCAAGACAGAGTTTCTCTGTGTAGCCCAGGCTGCCCTGGAATGAACTCTGTAGACCATGCTGGCCTCGAACTCACAGAGGATCTGCCTGCCTCTGCCTCTCGAGTGCTGGGATCGCAGGTGTGTGTCACCACTGTGGCATAAGACCCTATCTTAAAAAGTAAAATAGAACACAATTAACGAATTTTTAAAATATATTTATTTATTTATTTATTTTATGTATACGGGTGCTCTGCTACATGTGTGCCTGTACACCAGAAGAGGGCATCAGATGCCTTTATAGATGGTTGGGAGCCACCATGTGGGGGCTGGGAATTGAACTCAGGACCTCTGGAAGAGTAGCTCGTGCTCTTAACTGCTGAGCCATCTCTCCAGACCCCACCAAAGAATTTTAAGTAGAGGGCTGGAGAGATGGCTCAGAGGTTAAGAGCACTGGCTGCTCTTCCAAAGGTCCTGAGTTCAGTTCCCAGCAACCACATGGTGGCTCACAACCATCTAAAATGAGATCTGGTGCCCTCTTCTGGCCTGCAGGCATACATGTAGGCAGGACATTGTATACATAATAAATGAAATAAATATTTTTTAAAAAAAGAATTTTAAGCAGAGAAAAAATTAATCTTATATCTTTAAAAGCCTCCTGGCTACTGTGAGATATGGCAGACCACCCTGAAGGCTGGGTGGATGTGGGCTGAGTCAGAGCAAAGCCAAGAGAGGATGAATTTGCACAAGGGTGGGGGGTACAGGAGGGGGAGCATGGATGGAGTCGGATGCATTCACGTTGTCAGGCCACGGTGATATGTAAGAGCAAGGGGAGGGCAAGCAGGGGCCTTATGGGTACACCTGTCATTACAGTGCAAGGCTGGCTGTCCCCTGCTGAAAGGGAGAAGATGGAGTGGGTGTGCCTCCGAGTCACAGTGCCACAGTTTTGCCCTTGGTACCAAGGAAGTTGGCAGGGTTCTCTGTCACCCAGGCTCCGCGTTCATATAGCATCTTGTGCATCAGAGCTCAGAGCTGTAGTTCTGATACTTTCAAAGTCTCTCGGTCCTGCCCCCCGCCCCCCACAATGTCCTGGGATGTACGGCCTTTCTCACTGATCTCTGCATCCAGAGGGCTTCGCCCACAGCAGTCACTCTCAGTGAGGATGAATGAACTGAGAGATGAAATGAAAGAGGTGACATTCTGCAGAACTGAGTGCATCACCCGAAGGTAGCTCCAGAGAAGGAAGCCCGCCCCTTGTTCTGAGGGAGGCTAAGTTCTAGGAGGCTCCCTGGGGACAGGTGAAGGGGATGCCTGTGTAGGATCATGATAAGAGAGTGAGGGTTCCAGCACCCAGTTGCTGGCTTTCTGAGTCGTCCTCCCATTGGCAAGAAAGTCCCATTCTGACCTCTGCTCCGTAGCTCTTCTTGCCTGAGTTTCTTAGTGACGTGCAGTGTCTGCCTTATCCCAGGTGTGCTATAGCCCTGGATGCTTGGATGTTCCCTCTGGAACACGACTTCTACCCCAAGGCCCGGGGCCCTGTGTTCTTTATCAACGCTGAGAAATTCCAGACTGTGGAGAGCGTCAACTTGATGAAGAAGATATGTGCCCGGCATGAGCAGTCCAGGATTGTGACTGTCCTGTAAGTGTGCCCCCCTGGGACTACCCGGGAGTCCTGTTCCCTTTTTAATCATTTCTTCTAGGTTATCCAGAACTTTTTATATATTCACAGAACATCCGAGTATGGCCAGAATCCCCACATTGCAATCCTGTAGTGATTTAGATGTCTGCGGTCTCTGCTTGGTTCCACCTACCGAGATTTATTCCACAGTTCAGGTGGCTGCATGATAGAATGAACTTAGCACTTTCTGGAAAATGGCTGTATCGGGTCTGGGTGGAGTCCAGATATCTCTAGCCTCCTACAGGAATCTTACTTTCTTTTGAAGTACTACTATGGATGTAGTAGGAGTTGACAGTTTGAGGGGATTTGTAGAATTTCCATGGATATCCTTTCACCGAGGTTATCCTAGCCTAGGCCTTCTTCTAAAAGCCATTTATGCAAGCTGAGCCTGGTGTCGCATGCTTGTAATCCCAGCACGTAGGAAGCTGAGGCACGGGGATGGAAAGCTCAGCCTGGGCATCAATATGATATCCAAACCAAATAAACCTCTTCCGTGCTGGCCAAGTAAACTGCATTCTCCTCACCTGCTCATGGCACTGTGGTTGCCATTCTTCGGGAACAACAGGCTTTCGCATCTTCAGGTGCTGGCCCTGTGGGAGGCAGGTGGAACTCAGGCCGGCCGGAGACCTCCCTGACCTGCCGCTGCCCTGCTCAAGCCAAGCAGCACACACGCACCAGTGTTGGGGAACAGGCAACTGGCTGTGCGTTCTGCACCCTGGAAATGAGCTAGGCGGCTGAATTCCTTGCCATGCCAAGCCCCCGAGTGCCGGCTGGCTGCCGTAGCAGCTTCTGTGGCTTCTTCTCTTGCTCACCGTGGCCTGGCCCTCTTCTTTCATTTTGACTTCATGTGTTGGAGGGACAGGACTGCAGGGATGTTTTCCCAGGCCAGTCAGACTCGGTCACGTGGAATCTGTAGGGAAGAGACAGGGCACACAAAGGAGACTTAACAATAGGCAGTCTGTTCTATAAAAGTTTTTTAAGAGCTGCATGCGGTGGCGTATACCTTTAATTCAAGTACTTGGGAGGCAGAGTCACATCCCTGTGAGTTCGAGGCCAGCCTGGTCTACGTAGTGAATTCCAGGACAGCCAGAGCCACATAGTGAGACCCTGTCTCAACCCCATTTTTTTCGGATGTAATTATTTTATTGTATATATTATATTTTCCTGCGTATGTGTGTCTGGTGCCCCATGGAGGCCAGAGGAGGGTGTTGGATTCTTAAACCTGGAGTCACAGGCTGTTGTGAGCCACTGTGTGGGTGCTGGGAATAGAACGTGGGTCTTCTGCAAGAACAAGGGCTTTGAAGCACTGAGCCATCTCTCCAGCCCCAGAATAGTATTTTTTAAACCCAGTTCTGAATACTCAAGCATCCATCATTCTACACACCTTTTTCATGTGCCCTTACAAAACAGTTGTAGGCTGGCATGACGGTCCAGCAGGTAGAGGCACCTGCCAGGAAGCCTGAATGTGGAATTCTGTCCCTGGGACCTGCACGGTGGGAGGGGGACTGATTCCTGCCAGCTGTCCTCCGCCATCCAGATGTACCACACACACATGCATGCACTCACACAAGTAAACGAGTAGATCTGATTTTTTTTTTATCTTTTTTTTTTTCTTACACATGAGACAGGTATTTTACTATTTGGATTTCCATGCCACATTCATTTGAGTTATGAATAATTTAGCTCAATAGTGATCCAGTGAGGCTATCACGTGTGAATTAAATGTACTTAGGGGGCTGGTGGTCCTGGGTCAGTCTTCACTACCACCAGTGAATGAATGAATGGATGAATAGATGAGTGAATTAATGCTGCACTTACAGGCAGAGGATTTAACCCAAAACCCATTTTTCCATGTCCTCTCTGCTGTGATTATGTAACTAAAAGCAGACGTTTCCTCTCCCTGCTGACGCCATGGCATGGCACAGTTCTGGCAGTGAGGTTAAATGTTTCTTAGGCCTTCGGGTCACTGGAGAACAGCCGTGACATGGTGGGAGCAGTAGGTGGCGGGACCCTCAGCTCTGCCTCCCAGCTCCCTCTAACAAGCCGTCTCCTTCTCTGCACTGTCCACCATGGTGATCTAGACATCAAGCCAGCTTTGCAGCCTGGCGTACCTCAGTTCAGATCCTAGCGCTGTCCAGGGTCGCTTGTTCCCTCCTCAGAGTCTGTCACACAGGAAAATACTTCCCTGACAAGGCGGCTGGGAGAGTTGGGCGCGACACACAGGCAAGTGCTTTGCACACAGTAGGTGTTTGATGCATGAGCCTAACCTCCACCCCCCCTGCGGGCTGTTTTTCTTTCTCTTTAGGGGCATCGTTCATCGGAGCCAAAGTGACTTTGCTTTCCTGACAGGCGGCATGATCGCCAAGTTCTTCACCAGTCACACACGTGGGACGCTGAACCCTTATGAAGGTCAGGAGATTATGGTGCGAGCCATGCTGGCCTTCCTGCAGAAGCACCTTGGTAAGGAGACACAGGGGCATTCCGGAGCACATGTGGGGTCCCCTGGGTCCTGTCGTGACAGGACTAGGACCCAGGGGATTCATGGCAAATGGAAGCCTGACTGAAGAAGCGATACTTAGCAACACAGAAAAATCATTCCTGAAGGTTTGCCCCTCTAGGCCCTGACTTAGGAGGTGAATGACCTTGGCCTGATCTTCTAACCTTTCTGAGCCATGGCATCCTCACTGTGACAGTACAGTCACCTCTCTTTACTCCACCACCTCTGCCCCCAAACTTGTCAGTGCTGTGTCCACTGTGGAGTCTTTATGCAAGTAACTGGGCAAAATTTAAGTTTCTAAAAGAAACCAAATATGAGACGATTGTGACCAGTATCATGAATCACAGACCCGCTGAATGGCAAAGTCCCTCGAGGTCTCTGGTGTCGCCTCTACCCAGAGAAGTTGTCTTCTCTGATGGACCCGCAAGCCGGCTCCCCCACTGGGAATTTGAATGCTTGAGGTGATTTTCTAGGGGCTAATGAGATGGCCCCACGGGAAATGGTGCTTGTGGCCCATGCCTGATGACCTGAGTACGGTCCCTAGAACCCACAGAACAGGAGGAGGGAACTGACCGCACAGTTGTCCTCCCAGCCCACACACTCTGGGCATGTGCACACGGGAGCACACACACAGTTGTCCTCCCAGCCCACACACTCTGGGCATGTGCACACGAACATGCACACGCACACAAATACAGCCAAAAGGAGTTGATGGTCTCATTACTTTTTTGGCCATGAAGACTAAAATTTTAATTTACCTCAAAAAAACCCAAAACAAACAAACAAACAAACAAACAAACAAAAAAACAAGTGAAAATATGCTTATGAGGTATTCCTGGTCCCCGTGGACAGCACAGTCAAGGGGGCAGAGGTCACTGCAGGATGGGTGGCTTCCTGTTTTCTTCCTGTTCCTCAGCTTCTTTCTTTCTGTGCTCTTTTACTCAGAAGCGTCAGTTTGTTCAGCCTTTGCTTCCTCAGAACTTGGCTTAGCTTTTGCCGCCGGTGGCTGGTTCACTGTCCTTGCGGGCTCACACCTGCCTCTTCCGCTCCACTGTCACAGCTGTATTTGGGGAGTAAGTCGTGGGGGGTAACTTTATTGTACTTAGGTATTTGTTACGATTCTTTCTTAACACCAGATTCCCAAGAGAGATGCTTGTGTCAGCTCATCTTTGCCCACCAAAACACACTGTTGGTCACTGTCCAGCCCCAGCCTGGAGCTTTCGTGATCACGTGGCCTTTCAATGCGGTCAGCGTGGAGGGGGGGACCATGACCCTCATGCAGCTGACCCCGCACCAGTCACTTTCATCAGGAGGCAGCCAGGCTTGCCTGGGCGAAGCTTCAAACTCTAACCACACACACACACACACGTACCCCCCACCTCCCTCCCCGCCACGCACATACACAGTTGCTCTGGTTATCACAAGAGCTGACCAGAGATGCCTTAGATGCATATGGCAGCTCTTTTGTGGTCCCCTCTCATGTCCTCTGTTCATTAAGCTAATGTCCATGGGACCTGCAGCAGTTCCTTGTTCAAGGCCCCGTAGGTTCCATTATCACCTTCCTTTGGATGCACTCTATCAGGGCTTCCTTCGGTTTTTCAAGACAGTGTTGCTCTGTTGTCCTGGAACTCACTCTGTGGACCATGCTGGAACTCTGAGATCCTCCTGCCTCTGCCTCCTGAGTGCTGAGTGCTGGGATTAAAGGTGTGCACCCCGCCCTGCTGTGTCAGGGCTTCTTCTAAAGAGAGTCCTGCTGGGAGAGGCGCTGCCCAGACATGTGCTGTGTTCCAGTCAGGGCTCTGGACAACCTGATTCGTTCACATTTCCCACAACGTGTGCAACCCATTTGGTTGGGATTATGCTCATGTTTAAGATATGCCTGTCCTACTAAGAACGCGTTGGTACTTTGAGCCAAATTTGCATGTCTGTTTATATCTGCTCATTTCACCGTGCAAATCATGAGCAAAGAGCTGTTCTGTAGAGGCCTGCCAGGGTTTACAGAGACGTGTGTCCTCTCCTGATAGGAAGGGGCAGACCCAACTCCTAAGACTTGAGTGCTTCCTGCTCCCTGGCCCTGAGCCCACACCTCCTGTTTCCCCTGGGCACACGTCACTGTAGGAGTCCGAGGTTAAAGATGGTGGGGTGGTGACACTTCCTTAGTCCCAGCACCCAGGAGGCAGATGCAGGTAGACCTTGGTGAATTTGAGGTGTCCAGTCTCGAGGCAGGGAGCCCACAGTGCTCCCTTTTAGAGACAGTCAAGGGGAGAGACAGCAGAGGAGGAGGTGGAAGGCAGGAGTCGTGGCCGCAGGAATCTCACTGGTGATTCGGTCTCATGCTTCAGGCACTGATGGCGTCAATACTTGCCGCTCTCGGCACTCTAGATGCACTATCTGTCATGTCTAATTCTGAAGATGGCCCTTTCCGGGCGTTCTTTTATTTATTACTTCATTTTCTCACATGAATACCTTAAAGCGTAGAGAATCTCTGTAACCTGCAGCTCGTTGAAGGCTATCTGGTGATGGTGTTATGCAATGGCAGCCTGCAGCCTGGCTCTCACGCTCCACAGCTCGTGTCCCGTCATTGCTGTGCCAAGGTGTTGTCATGTCTGATCACAGGCACACAGTGGCTGCTTAGGAGGACCCAGGGGACTAGAGGGAAGGGGAGAACAGCCTGGGAAGAGGATGCCCAGACAAGGCAGTTCTGGCTTTGGTCTTGTTTGGTGAAGAGAGGCCACGGGGAGGGAAGGGACAGTAGTTTGGAGAAACTGTTCCCACAAATCCAGAGCTCAGGACGGGGAGCCGTTGAAGGGGGAAGGTGAAGAAGTGGGCAGAAGTCGGAAACAGCGGTCTCTGGGTTTGCTGAGGTCTCGGGCTCTGCCTCCTCCGGCTGTGAGGAGCCTGCGGTAGGTTAGAGGCAGGAGAAGGGCATGGTTGGACAGGCTTGCGGTGTAGCTGCGTGGAGAGGGTGGGCGGGATGGAGAGTTGAGAGCCAAGAGTGTGGGTGACGTGGAGGCTCTCACGGTAACCCAGGTGAGCAGAGAGACAACAGCCTGAGTGAGGGCGCCACATCTTCATCAGCTGGCTTTACAGTGAAAGGACGCTCTTAGGGGCTGGAGAGATGGCTCAGGGGTTAAGAACACTGGCTGCTCTTCCAGAAGGGGACCTGGGTTCAAATCCCCAGCAACCACATGGCAGCTCACATCTGTCCGTAACTTCATTTCCAGGGCATATGACACACAGACTTACATGCAGGCAAAACACGAATGTATATGAAATTTAAAAATAAATAAATCATTAAAAAGCAAAAGAAAGGAAGCTTTTAGTGGCTCCGCAGTGCCTTGTCACCCGGGGAACTAAAAGGGGCCAGAGGTGGCTCAACAGCGCCTCTCAGCGCCTACCTAACGCCTCCCGGTGCTAAGTGCCACCCTCCCAGTAAGATCCCTGCTTCCTTCTGCTAACTACTCAGGACTGCTCTTCCACCTCTCCGCCCCTCACCTGCTGTCCTGAACACCTCACACCTCCCCGTGCCTCCAGCACCTCTTCCCGCCACCTGTCTCTCCTTGGAAGCCATAGCTCTTGCACGGCCTCTCCAGGCCTCTCCAGGTAGACCCAGCTGCCCTGGCTCCTGGACCTCTCTCCCCAGCTGCCTGGGAGGCCACCATCCCAGCTGCACCTCTCTCTGGGGTACCTGACTGACCCCACAGGGGCTGCTCAAGCCTGACTCGGCAGCGGATTGCCTAACCCTCCTTCCTGTTTGTGCCCATGCAGACCTGAAGGAGGACTACGATCAGTGGAGCAGCTTCATCGACGGCATCGGACCCCGGCTTATCCAGGGGTCCCCACAATACCTGTCTCTAGGCATGGCTGGCCGTTTGTAGGTCGTTTGAGCAGAGGTTTCCACTCAGGAACTGCCCCAGGGTACTTGTAACCTGTCAGCAGGATCCTTTTTTCACACACCAAGAAGACATAATCAGACAGCTGATTGGGCAACTGGGCACTCGGGCTCGATGATCTTAAACACGCCTCAGAACAGAATACACATCACCAGCTGATTGGGAAGTTGATTTTCTCTTTTTTTTTTTTTTTTTTTAAGTCAAGGGCTCATATCCCAGACTGGCTTTGAACTTACTTTAGAGTGAGGATGACCCTCCTTCCGAATGATGAAACACTGCCACTCTGCCTGGTTTCATTCAGTGCTGGGGATCTGACGTGAGTGGTTATGCCTGACTTAATGGCTGTGATGTACTTATGTGCAGAGGACCCGGTCCCGGTGACAGTCCCGGGACCTGTTTGTTTTAAATAAGAGCAGTGTGTGCCTGCTCAGCTGAGCTCTCTAGCCACGGACCGTTTCTGCTTTTCTGGCCACACAGTTACCGTGTGGAATCCATAGCGATAGGAGCCATTGGCGCTGTGCCACGACAGCCCCACGCCCAGTGTGCTTGGTGTCCAGGTGCTCATTCTCAAGGAAACCGCACTGGAGCCGGGGTCGCCGCCCTGGGCTGACTTCGCAGTGTTTGCCTTGAAGGTTAGGCCGCCACTGTTGTGTCCGAGCCGCAGCCCCTGCTCTTGGCACGCTGACTTTCTGAAGCTGGGCCAAGAGAAGAAGCTGTAGGGGGAGACTGGCTGAGCCCCAGGCCGAGCCCCGTGGAGCCCGCGTGTGCAGACTGGGCGAGCCCACTCTCTCACCGTGGGCAGTAGTTGCCTCGTGATGCCAAAGGCCAGAGGGAAACCTTAGGGCTTCCCATCCCTGCCTGGCACTCTCCACGTGCCGTCTCTCCCCAGGGAAACACTGGGTAACTGGTTTCCCACTTACTTTTCAGTCTTCTTGCTGTATGCAAAACAGCCATGGGCACCTCCTACTGTTATTCGTAGGAGCCCGGGTGTGGCAAACAGTATTGTCCGCAGAACACAGCCACAGCCGAGTCGCTCGGAAGCTTGGCGTCTTTGAGGTTTCACGAGTGTGTCTTGTCAGGAAGCATCCTGAGTAGGTTGAGCTGGGTGGTGGGATACTAATGCGACTGAGGCGCCACTTGCACAGGCCACCCAGGGCACTGGGTTGGCCAGCTCAACTCTGGGAATGTTCTAGGGAGCTCCAGATCTCTGTCTGAGGTCAGCGTGGTCTTGCCTCTTAGCCCTCATGCCATGAGCCACCAGCTTGCTCCAAACCTGGGTGCTCCAGCCGTCTGTTTTGTTTTGTGTTTTCGAGGCCATCGTCCGCAGTTTAAGTCAAGAAACAGTCCTACTCTCACGTTTGCCTGATGGTGTGTCGTCCTAGCCGATCTATTTAGTCTGCGTTAGAGCAGGTCGGGGAACCATCTGGGAGTGAATTTTCTTTCTGTTTCCCTTGTTCACTCATCAAGTGTGCCCACATGGAAAACCCTTGCAAAGAAAGGAAGCCTCCCCGAGTTCCAAGCTCTGCGGGAAGGCCCGTCTAGGACTGTATCTCTACCATACAAGACACATCACCCAAGGCCAACGAGGGAACGCTGGAGGGGCAAGTCCAGAACAGAAATGCATCTCTGCACAGTAGGCCAAGGTCAGCAGAGACGTGCACTCATCAGGAGGCTCCTCAGAGCCACGGCTCTGTGGCCGCACAGCTGGGCCTTGAGTTCTGGCTCCACCGTGTAAATCAGAGCATGCTGTGTTATCTTCCCAACCTCCACCTCTGAATGTGTGAAGTAAGGGCCTTCCTTCCGAACAGTTGGGATAATGAGCGAGGGGATGTTATTAGACGCGGTTATGGGTTATTAGATGTACGCTTCCTGTTTCCCCCAGGTGCGCTTTCTAATTCTTCGTGTATTAAATGTCTCATGGTAAGAATGGCCCGTATGATTTTCATCCTTCAAGATTTGTTGACGTGATCGTCAGCCCGCTTGAAGTCGACACTGTCACAGTTGACTGTACTGTTAAAAAGCCTGTCTATTCTGAAGTCGCTGGCTGGTGTTCTTCTTTCGTAGCCCACGGAATGTTTCTCCCACAGAGCGCATACTGGTCTAGAATGGACCCTGTAGCCCCCAAATGGGTCCAGAGTCCAGTTCCCCAGTGCCCACAGGACTGTCCCTAAGAAGATGCCACCCTGGGCTGGTCCTGGGAGCCATAGCACCTGTGACCTCACTTCTGAGACCCAAAAATAATACAGGTGCAAAGCTGTGAGGAGACCTAGGACCTCTTGACAGAGGACCCTGTCCATTCATTGTGCTAATGGCCCACGTGTCCAGCAGCAGCAGACCAGGGGACTCTTCTGTAGACCTATCCCATAAGCCAGAAACCATTGCCTCTCTGAAATGGTTGTCTGCGTAAAACATGCACATTCTGGGCGAGGTGGCACACCTTTAATCCCAGCACTTGGGGAGGCCGAGGCAGGCAGGCGGATCTCTGAGTCTGAGGCCAGCCTGGACTACAAAGTGAGTCCAGGACTAAAAGAGAGAAACCAAGTCTACACAGAGAAACCCTGTCAAAAAAAAAAAATACTTATATACATACATATCTCGGGGGCTGGAGAGATGGCTCAGAGGCTCACAACAATACCTCTTCTGGTATTCAGTGGTACATGCAGATAGCGCACTCACACATTTAAATAATAAATAAATCAATAAATCTCATCCTGGTGGGGTGCCTGCCAGAGTGCAGCCCTGGCCTAAAGCTCCGTGAAGAGAGACACCCTCCCATTGTTTTATTGCTCTGGTTTCTTGGTTCTGACACCAGAAATCAAAGTTCACAGCACAGTTGGGACCCTGCAGGCCTCTCACCCAGGAGCTTACACTAATGGATTGATTTGGGTTTTAATTGCGCACCTGATCATCCAAACACAGGCCCAAGTTCTAACACATCAGCAGGTGGGAGGGAAAGATAGGTCTGTAGTTAAGAGAACCCACCGATCTTACAGAGGACCAGGGTCCAGTTCCCAGCTTCCATATGATGACCCGCAATGGCCTGTAGCCCCCCCCGGTTCTGGGTGAGCCTGAAGCCCTCTTCTGACCTCTGAGGGTTCCTCCGTGCACATGTGCACAAAAACTCAGGGAACCACGCATACATTAAATAAATAAATAAATCTTTAAATGTCAAATGGAAGAATGGCTGCAGAGGCTGGCTACTTTTTGTCTGTGGATTTTGAGGCTGGGGTCAGTGGGTCAAGTCCCCTGTGTCCCTGGGAGAAAGGCCCCACCCTGAAAGTGACCAATGAGTCACCTCTGCATGCTCTCCTTCACTTCTACCCCCTATAACTACAGAGCCCCTTGTTTCCTGGAAACGGTGGGTCTAACACCGACCAGTCCTCTCCATTTGCCTTGAGTCTACTTGACTCACTCACGCCCCCACTCCTGTTTACAGGGCCCTGGACTAGTCCCTCAGGCCCCAGCGTTCTGTGGCCAGGTCCATCGGAAGCACGGTCCTCGTGCCAAAACCCCAGCCTGGCAAGGTGGGCTGTCTAGTGGCAAGAACAAATCAGTTGGTTGGAGCCCTGAGTTTTTTTCTAGATTTTGTTAGTGCTAATTATGCATGGAGATAGATTGCATCGTGATATTTTCTTTTGTGGTTTTTATTTTTTTTCTTTTGATAATTTTTCTGGAATGTTATTAGTACTATTGTTATTACTGCGTCTGTGTTTGTGTTGCGTGTTTGGAAGTCCCACGTGCATGCAGGATTCAACAGAAGCCAGAAGAGGGTGCCTGGTCCTCTGGAACTGAAGTTACAGAGAGTTGCAAGCTACCACGTGGGTGCTGGGAGCTGAACCTGGGTCCTCTGCAAGAGCAGTCTATGCTCTAACTGCTGAGCCCTTGTTCCAGCCTCCTCGTTACGACGTTTTCACACATAGGTAAAATATATTTTTATCAGTCACCCCTCACCAGCCCCTCCCTCCCTTTGATAGCTCTTCTAACTGGTCCTCTTTCTGTTTTGATGGTGAACATGCTATGTACATGTGCATGCGTGTGTGTGTGTGTGTGTGTGTGTGTGTGTGTGTGTCCTGTCAATGACTTCTTGGAGGATTCTTTACAGAAGCATGGGTAAGGATGAGGCATTCCCAAGAGCGTGGACACCCCACCGGTGGCCACACCACTGAAGATGTCTCTCCTTAGCTTTCTGTGGGCACAGGGTTTCGTGAGCCTCTCCTGAGATCCCTGGGTTCTTGCCCAGTCCGTTGTCTCCCTCTCTCACTGTGCGACCTCATGTTGCTCTGTAGACTCCAGCCTTCCTCCCCGTGAACCAGGATGTGGGGCAGCAGCGGTTGAGCTGGCTCGTCTGAGGCCCCTTCAGCTCTGCCTGCCACTCCTGACAGTTTACAAGGTGCCCATAGAATCGTACCTTATTTCGTCTGCTCTGTCCCGGCCTCTGCGCACTCTTCCCGTGTCTTTCCATTCCCTAGCCCTCCCTCCCAGTGCTTTGCTGACTCTCACGGCCTCCCAGCCCCCTCAGGTGCACCTCGATACCCCTGGAGCTTCAGGCTGGTCTGCCCCTCCCAGCCAGCCTACCTCTTCAATGAAGTGTCCTGATTGCATTCAGTCAACATTTGATCTCTGGGCCTCGTGCTCCCGGGAGAGCAGCGGTCTGTGCCACAGTGAATGTTCTACTTCATTACATGATTCCAGGGCCCATCTGTTGGATGGGGAATAACATCCCCCTGCTAACTGACAGAGGCAGCAGGAACCCTGCCCTCTGGCCTCTATCCGCTCCTCATTCCCTACCCAGACTCGTGACCAGCTGGTGTTGGCCCAAGCTCTCTGATGTCTCCGGCAGCTGCCCCTGTTCCCCTTTTTTTGCTTTTCCCCAGCTCCCAGCAGAGGGGCCAGGGCAGAGCCAGCAGCCGGCCATCCAGCCAAGGGCAGCTTCAGAGAACTATGGGAAGCCACAGGCAAGAAGCATTTGGGAGTGAGGAGGAGGGCAGAGCTGAGCACAAATGATGCCAGCCTGGAAAATGAGGGAAAGCAGTTTGCCAGCTCCTCTCTCCCATCTTGCTCTCGTCTAAAAAAAGCTGCTTAGAAACACGGCCCTCCTCGAGCTGTGAAGCCAGATGGGCCTGAGACGCGCAGCCTGCCCAGTGTTCATGGGTAATTATTCATCTTCACAGAATCACGCCCAAGACTGGATTCAGACACAGGCACTTTCTTTTGCTGTTTGATGTGGAGCCAGTGGGGCCTCCTGGGCTTTTGTTTCCCTTTCAGCAAAGTAGGGTCACTCGTGGGGGCCTTGCCCACCTCAGGTGTTTTTTTGCTGGGATTGGATGGCTAAGGTAAAATGGAATGACCCTTGTTGTCCAAAAAGCGCTATCCAGGAAGACACGTGTTGCTGTTATCCATCAGGTGTGCCGAATTTTGCATTTGCTGGGTGAGCTAGCTACTACTTAGTAGTAAGCACTTCACTTCTGTGTTGGGTACTGTGCTGAGTGCTTTCTGCACACTGTACCATTTAACCCGAACCTCATTTCTAGAAGGCAGTGCATTTATTCCCATTGTTTGGACCAAGAAGGGGAGCCTTGGGAGATTTACTGGACCAGCCAAGACACCAGCATCTAGGTGATGGGAACAGGATTTGAACCTAAAATGTGGGCTCCAAAGCCAGTGCTTTAGCCCCTCACCAAAGCCACTCCACAAAAAGAAAGAGGGTCTCAGGCTGGGTCAGGAAAGTACTTACTCTGCAAGTGTAGGGACCCGAGTTTGGCTCCCCAGCATCCATGGCAAAGCCAAGTACAGGGGCACATGTCTGCAGCCCCAGGGCTGAGGCGGAGAAGGCAGGTCCCGGGCTCACTGGCCAGCCAGTCTAGCCAGTGTGTGAGCTTATGGGCTCAACCAGAGATGCTGTCTCAGAGACAAAGGTGGAGCTCAAGAGGGGAAGAGACCCTGTGTCGACCCTCTGGCTCACTCGTGTGTACATGCGTACGCATGTACACACAGACATACATATGCCACACACATAGATTAAACAGACAAAGAAAGAAAAAACATTTCTGTACCAGCTCCCCTGTCAGCTGAAATAACCCCCACTCTCTTCCCCAGCTAAATGCATTGTCTAGTCTGTTCATACAAAGAGCTGTTTCTGTTGAAAACACCACTAGGTCCAAGCAGTAACACGTGTACTTTGAGTAGCAATAAAAGACAGGCTTCATCCATCCGTCTGTCACCCATCTATCCATCCATCCATCCATCCATGTGATATAAAAGGAGCGTCTCCGTAATCCACGGAGCCATTAGCTGAGAGAAACACACTTAGATTCTCTTAGAAGTCAGTGAACCCCCAATTCTGATGAGTGTGTTGCATGGGTATATCAGACTCTCTGGGGGACTGTATATGGAGATGCCTAGGATCTGCTCAGGGTTCTGGAGATGCTTGTCCCCAGAGGATCGAGGGTGGGGCCCAGATGGATGGGATAGGATAAGTTGCATAGACACTCAGCGGAGGTCAAGACACCCGCCACACAGGGACTTAGGCAGATTGGCCTGATTTTAGGGAATAAGAGTAAGACCTGGAACTCAGAACCGTGACATTTTAGAAGAAAAATTGGCTGGTTTAGTCAGTGAAGAAACCAGAGTTCACAAATACTTGGCAGTTAGCAGGCAGATCGGGTTAAAATCTCCGGTTGAGTACGAACAGCTCGGTTGGTAGAGCGCTTGACTAGTGTCAACAAGCCCTCGGGGTCTGTGAAAACGAACAGCCCTAGATCTTCCAGCTACACACACACTCTAGAGACACTCATCACTGCCCAGGTTTTGTTCTCAGACTCCTCCCCCCAATTCACAGTACAGTTGTACCTTTGTGTAAGGAAGACGCCTAACCTAGAAGGCCTCGAGGGTTGGCACTGGTGCCTGCGCTGTGGCTGGCCCTGGGCTCACAGAACCGAATCTAAACGCAAGGGGGCAAGTGACTAGGCAGGTCTGCTGTGGTGAGTGCTGTCACGGGGGATCCACACCCCTCAAAAGTGGCCCAGGTGACCGGTTTCAGCTTAGCAGAGGAGAGTGAGAGGCTGAAAAAGCGTCAGGTACCTGAGCTTGAGAGGCAAGCCTGCTGGTGCACACCTGGGATCCTAGACGAAGGAGGGGGAGGCAGGAGGATCAGTTCAAGGTGCTTCTTGGCTGTGGTAATGGTTTGCACTCACTATGCCCTTAGCCAGGTCTGGAATCGTGGGAGACAAGGCTCTCGGCGCCCCTGTGAGAAATGATCTAGGTTAGGGCAGGCTCTGGGTGCACCGGGAGGGGAATCATCTTTACTACACTGATTGGAATGGGTAGACTCTCTGCTGTGGGCAGTGCCATTCCCTGGCTGGGATCCTGGACACTCTGAGTCTGGAAAGGGAGCTGGCCAGAATCCCTCCCTGGCGTCCTGACTGTGGACGCTCCGTGACCATTTGCTTCAAGCTCCTGCTGCCTTGATTTCCCACCACCTTGACTTGTGAGCCAAAGCAAACCCCTTTCTTTACATCACTTTTCTTGGGTAGTGTGGCACAGACCCAGAAAAGGAAACGAAGACAGTTACGTAGTAAGTTCAAGGCCAGCCTAGGCTCCAGGAATCCTGTCCCCAGAACAAAATGAGTGTGAGCTACTTGAGTGTACTTGGTATTTTTATTGGTTTTCTGTCGTGGATGTAAACATGTTTTTGTTTCAGTCCCACGTGTGGGATATGGGGCTGATGCAGATTGTTCACAACGGCAAACTATTTGCTTTGTGTGGCCTCTGAGCTCTTTGCCAGCTGCAGATAGTTTAAATCTGAGGACTCTGGAGAGAACAAATGCCAGAGCTCAGAGAGTGGAGTGAGGGGGAAGAACAAGGCTGCTCCTGCTTCCCCTGAAGCTCCTGGTTGCTCTTGTGAGACAAGAAGATGAAGATCTCCTGAAACAAGGATCGGATTGGCTCCCAGGAACCCAATGACCCTAACCAGCAGGAAACAGCTAAGAAAGAGAAAGAACTTTTCCCCCTCTCCCCCTAACCCTGACTCTCTCCTACCTGGTGTTGGAGTGTTGGAAGGGATTGGGGTGAAGAAGGGAGAAGAAGATATAAGAAACGTAAATAAAAGTGGTTTTTTTTTTTTTAATATGCCAACAATTATTCATCACTGTGTAACCAATTGTGCCAGGATTTAAGTGTTCCTTCGCACTTTCGATGGCTCAGGGATTCTGGAGTGTCACAGATGGATTGTTCTGGCCGATCATCTCCCATGAGGCTGAGCCAAGAGGCCTTCATTCCTGTCACTATCATTACAAGGCCTACATGTCTTAGAACGTGGAGTGTCCAGACTTATCGTTTGGCATCTCCCAAAGTAAGTGATCAAAGAGAGAAAAGGGTTCCAGAGAGAGAGAGAGAGAGAGAGAGAGAGAGAGAGAGAGAGAGGATCCAAGAGGATAAAATGCAAGCCGCACAGAGTAACTTTCAAAAGTTACTTTTTATTGTAGTTTCTGTGTATACTCGGAGCCAGAGAATGCCATGCGGGTGCAGGTGCCCAAAGAGGCCAGAAACGGGCATCGGATTCCCTGGAGCTGGAGGTGCAAGTGACATTGAATCACTCAACATGGGAGCTCGGAACGGAGCAGCCGTCCTCCGGAACATCAGTGCGCGCTCTTAACTGCTGAGCCAGCTCTCCAGCTGTTGAGCTTTTGTTTATTTTATTTTTTGTATGGGGTGGTGGCTTGTGGGGGTCAGAGGACGAGGTTCCCGGGAGCTGGTTCTCTCTTCACCATGTGGGTCTCAGGGAGGACACTCAAGTGGTCCGTCTGGGCTGTAAATGCCACTATGATCATGGAGCATCACCCCCAATGCAAGCCACACTCATAGATAGGCGTCCACTGCCATCCTCTAGTGGCACACGGCTGCAGAAATGGGTTCTACATGGATCTGGCGTTGTAGTCAGGGCCTTCACCCACAGGCCAGTGTCTTCACTGCCACTGAGGATCTGGATCTGGATACCAGGAAGAGGAGGGGGGAGGGAGAGAGGGAGGGTAGATGATTAGATGGTGCCTGTGGAAAGATGCCTGATGCTTTCTCGCTCCCTCTTGCTTCCTCTTTGAAATAGGGTTCCTCACCAGCCTGAGACTCCACAGGTAGGCTAGTCTGACTGGCCAATGAGCCCAGGGATCCCCGGGTCTCCAGCAACCTAGAGCCAGGATTATAAGATGTGACCTCTTAGGGTCTTGCTCCTGCCTTGCCTGCCGCTTGATGCCCTGTTTCTGCCTTGCCACGATGGTCTGTCACCCCTCTGGTCCGTAAGCCAAAATAACCCCCTTTCCTTTAAGTCATTTATGGTGTTTGGTGGCAGCAACAGAAAAGTAACTAAGAGACATGGAGTTACTATGTGGCCCTGGCTGGTCCGGGACTCACAGCTCAGAGTGCCTGCAACAGCTTTCACAGATCAGGGTGCTGGGACTAAGGACGGTGCGTCATGCCTGGCTGTTCATTTAATTTTATTGAGGAAATGTTTTGTGTGTGTATGCGGGTAGATATGTTTTTAAGGATTTTTAAAATGTAAGCAGTGGGGTAGGTGTGCTCATGTGTGTGTGTGTGTGTGTGTCTGTCTGTGTATCTGTGTGTATGTATGTACGTGTATAGAAGCCAGAGGACACTGTCAAGTTGGCTTTGGGTTTTAGCTGGGTCTCTCACTGTGTGTGTGTGTGTGTGTCTGTCTGTGTATCTGTGTGTATGTATGTACGTGTATAGAAGCCAGAGGACACTGTCAAGTTGGCTTTGGGTTTTAGCTGGGTCTCTCACTGGCCTAGAACTAGTCAAGTCCTAGAACTCAGCACTGGGATTAAAAATCTGCCACCACACCTAGCCTTGTTTATTGCATGGTTTCTGGGAGCAAACTCAGGCCCCCCGTGCTGAAAGAGCAAGCTATCTCACCAGCCCAGGCTGTCGATCTCCCAACCCCCTTTTTGGGGCAGGGTCTGCATCTCATAGCCCAGGCTAGCCTTAGTTACTATGTCACTGAGGCTGGCCTCTCCTGTTCCTCTTGCCCACACCCCGCACCAACCATGATTACAAATGTCTACCTGCTAGCATCATATACATTTCTTTGTATACATTGCTTGGATTCACTGCCCCACCCCACCCCTGACCTCTCAATTTTCTGGATGTGGAAATTGAAGATTAGAGAACTGAAATAACTTGTCGAGGACCACACTGCTTTCCATTCGTTTTCTTCGACAGCCAGGACTAGAGCCAGCAGATCCCTGGCCACCCTGAGCCTTGGACTGGCGCTCTGGCCCTGCCACCCGGCTGTCTATCCCCCGGAGACCTGGCCCTTCCTGTCTTCCCTCTGGGCTGAAGGGTCCGGATCTCCCACTTCTATCCCCTGACATGACTCCTCACCCTTTCATCATCCTGAAGTCCCTCATCAATTCAGCCTAATTGGTGTGCCTCTTCCCTCCCGTCTCCTGGGGAGGGGAAGCAGACAATGACTAATGCTGTGGGGACCCAGCCTCATCTCCCGGCGCCTCTGGCTCTCTGTGGGCTGATGCTGTGCGCAGCCGAACGGGGACCTGCTGTGTCCTCTCTCCTACCTGGAGTGCTGCCTGACCTCACCGAGTCAGTATGGCCAGCATAAAGGGAATACAGCGTTCACTCTCTAACCCCGGCCTGTCCTTAAGGAATAAAATAAAAAATAAAAAATGAATAATAATAATAAGGACTCCAGACCAGGGAGGTGCCTCAGAGGTTTAAGTGATTGCTGGATAGCTTGTGGCGGCTGCCTGCCATTCCAGCCTCCGAAGGCAGAGACGTGGGATTCCTTGATCTAGCTGGCTAGCAAGGCTATCTCAGTGAGCTCTGGGTTTGATCAAGAAATCCTGCCTTGATGAAGAGCTATCAGGGGTAAGCCCCAGCACCGATCTCTAGCCTCCGCTTGTATTTGCGCACATGTGAACCCACACACACATGCAAAAAGCATGCATGTGCATAGCACTCATGTACACATAAAAAATGAAAAAGTAGGAAATAAAAAGAAAAGACAATTAGAGGTTTAGCCATGAAGGCTCATCAGCAGAGCTGTGGACTAAAATCTGGCTACCCTGACTGGACCAGGGTAGTGCTAAGCAGAGGGCCACGGGGACAGGCAAGTGCTGGCAAGTGAGTTAGGCGATGCTCACTTAATTGCTGAAGTCACACTCAGCACAAATGAGATAGCTGATGGAAAGCAGGGAACGTGGGTAAACAGGGACTGTGTCCCAGAGCTCTGTGGTCAGCCCCGGATCCCCACTTTCTAGCTGTGAGAGTATAGAAAACTTTCTTGAGACCTAATACTGAGCTGAGAGCCAAGGTCCAAGGTCACCCTTGGCTATACAATGAGTCCATCATGGCAGGCAGGGCATGGTGGCTGTTGAGGTGGGGGTTTTCAGCATGGCTCCTTCACCTGGGGGGTGGACCTGGAAGCAGAGAGAGCTTGGGCCTGACCTGGTAGCAGATGAACCTGCAAAAGCCGGCCCCCAGGGATTCACCACTGCCAGCAAGGCTCTCTGTCCAGAAGTTCCCACTTCTGCAGGCACCGAAGGCTGGCACCGAGTGGCTAGGAACCAAATGGCTGGGAACCAAATGCTCGAACACACGAGGCTGCGGGGGACGTTTTACATACAAACCATAACAATGGATGAGGAGTTTGGTTAGCGTGGAAGGGCGGCTGTGCAGGTTTCCCGTGGAGCGCACGGGTTCCCTTTCCAGAGCGGAAGGTGTGGCTGCCAACTGTGGGTACACAGATGGGCATGGACTGTCAGTAATCGGCAGGGTTCCCTTTGGGATCCCCGCATGTACAAAACCCAGGGAACAGGAGAGCGTGTTGGAAGCCTGTAGTCACAACAAAATACGGATGTGATCTAGTCTGAGCAACAAGGGGATTTATTGGCACGGGAAATCTGAAGTAGGGCTGTTGACGCTCCAGATGGAGGCAAGATGGTCGCCAGCAGCCCCAACCTCCCCTTCTAGACCACAATCCTAGAGGAAGCCCTTGGCGTTGCTCCCTACCAAGGAACAGGTTGTTGGACCCCAGAGATGCTGCTTGGGTCGTGTGTCTCCCTGACTGGCTAAGCCTCGGTCATTGCCTACCCCGCACACCTACCTGAGAGACCACGTTGTGATTGTGCGCCAGACCACAAGGGCAGGCAGGAGGACAGGGTGCGTGGACTGCAGACCGGCCACCTGCATCCTCCCAAGGACTGTTCGGTGCTCCATTCCTAGGGTTTCCCTTCTGAGGCCCGGCCTCTTCACCCGGGGGGCTTTCATAAATCTCTCACCTCGTGTAGGAAAGCTTCTGTGCCCATCCACACTTCTGTGGAACACCTTCTGTGCCCTTCCACACTTTATAGCAGCCATTCGGTACACCTGCCTGCCGGCGCACCATCGATTCACATGAGGACATTTGTTTTGTCTTGTTTTTCTCTGTGTAGCCTCAGCTGTCCAGCTCTGTAGGCCAGGCTGGTCTTGAACTCAGAGATCTGCCTGCCTCTGCCTCCCGAGTACTGGGATTAAAGGAATATGCCGCCATCGCCCAGCTGAGGACCTTTATTCTTAAGACCAGATACTTACACAGTTTTTTAGATTTTATTTTTGTTATTTTTTCCTTATGAGCCTGTGTGTGCAGGTGTGCATTCAGAGGCCTGAGAAGGGCGTCAGAGGCTCCTGCATTTGTAGGTAACGGTGGTGGTGAGCCGTACAACATGGGTGCTGTCCTCAGCAAGAGCATCAAGCCCTCTCTCCAGGCTCCAGATCGTTGTTTTCTAATTTTTATCCTGAACTGAAGCCTGCAAAGCGGACATCCCCATTTCCTCTCTGAATCTCAGCCTGCTCTGGCTCCCAGCACTGGAAACTTGGAACAATCTACAGTGGAGAGGTGGCTAGAGGCCTGGTGACTGTCAGGGATGGGGAAGGTCAGCGGCAGTGGAGTGTCGGGCTGGGTGAGCATCAGAAAGCAAGCAAGAGCTGGGTGGGTCTTTCAGGAACAACCTGATTTTCTGTTCTATTCAGTGCTTTGATAGCAAAATGCCTCCGGGATCAGAATGTCCCCCGCATCTTTGGCTTTTCCGTGCCGTGAAAGCTCGGTTCAGCTGGAACCCATGTGGTAACCCCCAGGCCAAGCTCTTATCTGATAGGACAGTCTTCCAGCAGGGAAGATTGCAGACTGACTCTACCCTCCTCCTCCCCCTGAACAAGTGCTCCGCCCATCTCTCGGCTCCCACAGGCCACACCCCTCTCCCCCGTGGGTTGCAAATCTGAGGGAAGAGGGCAGAGCTGGGCGGCCCTGCTGGGCGGCCCTCCAACCTTGTCGTGGTGCTCCGGACACCCTGCTTGAAAGACAGCTGAGCCCGGGGAGCTTTTTCACCTTCCTGCTCTACCCAGGTCACAGCCTGGAGCTGCAGAGCTTGGATGACGCCTCCCTAAACTGCTCTAAGAGAAAGGCCAGAGGCCCTCAGGCCCCCTGTAGAAAGCCCCCAGACAGCATGTCTTCTCCATTTTGGATCTCTGCCGGAAGTGCCTATTTTGACTTGTTTTGGGTTTTAATTTATCTTGGCTCGGTTCGCTCCCCTCCTGTGTTTACACCTCCCGCCCCCACCCACCTCTTCATTTGTGAGAAACAGATGCCATCTCTTCAGCTCGGGGGGTGCAATAACATAATAACACAGGAGGCGGACACAGCAACTGAAGCCCACAGCTGGCAAGGCCTTGAGAAGGCCAAGCTCAGGGCTAACTGAAGCCCAGTGTGGTGGGGCACACCTCTGATCCCAGCACTGGGAAGCAGAAGCAGGAGGATCTGAGTTCAAGGCCAGCCTGGTCTACAGAGTGTGTTTCAGGACAGCCAGGGCTACACAGGGAAACCCTGTCTTGAAAAACCAACCCCCTCCCCCCCAAAAAAAGGATACTGGTTGGCTGCTGGTGGTTTGTCCACTTTGGATGTCCACCATCTTGCTGCCTTTTGCCACATTTCACATGGTGGAAGGACAGATCAGCTTGTTCCTCCTTTCCTTCAGGTGGTCTTCCACCGAGCTATACCACCTGTCTCTTTCTCTTCCTACAAGGACACTAATCAATTATGGGGTCTGCCCCCATGATCTTTTCTTCACCAAATCCAGTTCCAAAGGCCCCACCCCTGAGTATCATCATATAACAGAGTATAGTTCCAACATGTACTTTTTTTTCCATCTAGCCCAGGCTGACCTTGAACTTGATATATAGCCAAAACCGACTTTGAACTTCTGATACTCCTGCTTCCGCCTCCCGGGCACACTCAGTGCTGGAGATCAAGTGCAGAGGCCCAAGCATGTGAGGCAAGCACTCTCTCAACCAAGCCACACCTCTAGCGGCACATTTGCATCTCAGGGAAGGATAATCCACCATGACAGAGGCTTATTACAGAGATTTTTAGAACAATCCAGGCATGGGGGCTCTCACACACAATCCTAGCATGTGAAGGGCTAAGACGGAAGGACTCTCAGAAGTCAGAGGCCAGCCTGGGGTACGTGGTGAGCTCCTGGCAAGCCTGGGATACCAAAGGAAAAAAAAAAGAGAGAGAGAGTTGGGTTTGCGTCGATGGCTCAAAGGTTAAGAGCAATTGCTGCTCTTGCAGGGGACCTGGATTCAGGTCCCAGCACCTGCAATGGGCTACTCACGGCTGTCTGTGATGCCATTCCAGGATTTCTGACGGCCTCGTCTGGACTCAGCCTGTTCTTGCACATACGGCTAAGCAGGCACACACATGTACACCTAAATAAAAATGACATTAAATAAAAATACTGTACATATGAATACTGCTGCTTCTACTCATTCCCTTCTAGAAGATTCCTGGAAGAGAGACTGCAAAGGAATTCAATGAGAAATGAGGCCTCAGTTCCAGCGTATTGGAAATTTGCTGGCTATCCCCCAAGAAGGCTTGGAGGTATAAACAAATTGCTCTACGTACCTGAGAAGAAAAGGGGTTAGCTGCACCGCTAGACTGTCCTACAAAGCCAGAGTGCTGGCTGGCTAATTTTCAATAAAAAATATAAGTGGCTTAGGAGAGGAGAGACCAGAAGGAATGCTTGCCCCCAGCCAGAGCACCCTCTGTTTGCCCTTCACTCACTGGTGGGGGGTGGGGGGTGAGGGGTGGGGTGCAGACTGATGGGTGATTATGGAGCAAGGGGCTTAAGTAGCATTAGCATTAAATTAAAGCCATCAGGCAATGGCACTGGGGATGTGGCTCAAGCCAGAGCCTTGCCTGGATGAATGACTACGGCCATGGGCTTGATGCTCGATGCAATATAAAGCGAAAGACGTCAGGAGATCGCTCACTCAGAAGAGTGCTTGCCATGCAAGCTTGGGGACCTGAGAGACACCATCAGGCAAAGACTCTACTGCACATGTCTGCGGTAATCCCAAGCCGTCGCCTCCAGGGACAGCTGCAGGGGCTGTGGGTCAGGGTACCACTCCCAAAGCAGTACTTGAATAGGACAGCCTGTATGGGCCTGTTACAGTTTTTGGGCTTCT
Source organism: Rhombomys opimus (assembly GCA_010120015.1). Classification (NCBI taxonomy): domain Eukaryota; kingdom Metazoa; phylum Chordata; class Mammalia; order Rodentia; family Muridae; genus Rhombomys; species Rhombomys opimus. The sequence continues at coordinate 1,541,773 of REGO01000146.1, read as the reverse complement.
ATGGTTTTCTAACTCCAGTTCCATACGCACATTGCTCCTTCAGGCCTCTGTCTAGCAATGAAGCTTTTTAGTCTCTTAGCAATTGTACCCAAATCCTGGTTCAGCAGGTTCCAAAAGACCGATTTACCACTCTCAGAGCTGCGTGCAAAACAGGACCTGATCGACTGTGTGGTTTTCCAGCGAGTTTATAGTGTTTGCCAGACTTTTAAAGACAGATTTCTGTTTGATAGCGGGCAGTGCGTGCCACCCTCCCACTCCTCCCCCCAGCATGCCAGGCTTCGGCATGAGCAGGGCTTTTCTGAGTGATCCCATCTCATTCCCAGCGAGGCCAAGCCTGGGCAAGCCGAAGAAAGATCTCGATAAAGCGATTTTGTAGGTCTCTTGCCTGGACTAGTCAAGTGCCTGTGCTGTGGGCAAGGCTTCTTTATCCTTTTGTCTTCCTAGATGAAGGGGCAGGAAGAAGCGCAGGCAACGGGCAGGCGACCCGCGCCACTGCTTTCTTTTCTCGTCCGCTTAGCTCTGTCCACGCCGAGATTAGCTTGTAGAGGAGCACCTCCTGCCCCATCTCATGTGCTGTGTCTGGATGCCACGTTCCTCCCCAAGGTGCCCCTGTGCCTGTTTTCCTTTTATCCCTGCAGAACCTCAAACCTGTTGGTTCCTGGATTGTTCTTTATCAAAAGTGGCACATATCCGTGATCCCAGTTGTCTTAGTGTTCTATTGCTGTGAAGAGACACCAGGACCACAGCAGCTCTTATAAAGGAACGCATTCAATTGGGGTTGACTTCTGGTTTCAGAGGTTTAGTCTGTTGTCATGGTAGGAAACATGGCTGCATTCAGGCAGACATGATGCTGAGAATTCTACATCTGGATACACAGGCAGCAGACCCGCTTTGTGCTTCTGAGGCATCAAAGCCCACCCCCCATGACACACTTCCTCCTACAAGGCCACACCCCTCATCCTTCTAAGTGACGCCACTCCCTGCTGACTGAGCATTCAAATACATGAGCCTATGTGTGCCCTTCTTATTCAAACGGCCACATCAGTATTTGGAAAGCTGAGGCAGGGGGATTGTGTGAGTTTGAGCCCTGGCGGACTACAGAATGAGGTCTTATCTTAAAACACAAGTAATCAAAGGATACAAGAGAAGTGACAGAGGGGCGGTACACTGAGTGCCAGGGACAGGGCACCGCATGGTCAGTCAGTCAGGAGAGGCCTTGCCATCAGGTAACAAACCAAAATCTCTGTGGCACAGAGAAATCCTGGGTTTTGGTGTTAGGCAGGGCTGTGCTCAAATCCTGCCTTTGTACTATTTGTTTTGGGATTTTTTTTTTTTTTTTTTCCTTTCAGTTTTATTCTTTCCAGACAGGGTTTCTTTGTGTAGCCCTGGCTGTCCTGGAACTTTCTCTGTAGACCAGGCTGGCCTCAAATTCACAGATTCGGCTGCCTCTGCCTCCCAAATGCTGGGATTAAAGGTGTGTCCTACCACTGCCCACTTGTTTTTTTTTGTTTGTTTGTTTGTTTGTTTTTGGTGTGTGGGGGGGGCTTTTTTCAAAACACAGGCTTGCTTATATACCCTGGCCTGGCCTGGAACTTGTGATATAGACTATACTAGCCTCAAATTTGTGGTGATCCTCCTTTTCCGTCCCGCAAATGCTGGGCTTGCTGGTGCGCGTTGCCCGGCTGACTTTGCGCCGTTGACTTCTGGCTGCACTTATGCGTGGATGGGGTGGCGCGCACGCCACAGCACACATCTGTAAGGTCAGAGGGGCACTCTCAGGGGTCAGGTCTCTCCTTCCGCCCGACTGGGTCCTGGGAGTTGAAACTCAGGGCATCAGAGTTGGCAGTGGCAAGCACCTTACCAGCTGAGCCCTCTCTCTAGCCCTCATTTCAGTTGTTTCTTTGTTTGGCTGGTTGATTGGTTGGTTGGTTGGTTGGTTGGTTTTGTTTTTGGAGACACAGTCTCTAGCCCAAATTGATCTCAACTCCCTATGTAGCCAAGGATGACCTTGGCCTTCTGGTCCCTCTGCCACCACCTTCTGGGGGCAACCACATCCATTTCATATGTGCTAGAGCTCAAGCTCACACTCATGAGCCCATGCACAGCTAGGAAAGCCTCCTACTGGCTCAGCTTCACCCCAGCCCTTGTTTTGTTCTTGAGACATCACCCCATATTATCAGCTGGCCTGAAACCTGCTGAGTTGAGGAGACTGGCCTCGAACTCTTAACCCTCCTGCCTCTACCTCCCCGGTGCAGGAATTACAGGTGTGCCATGCCAGGCCTGGCTGTGAGGGTCGAGTTCCTCTTTCCAAGTGTCAGAGTGACAATAAAAACTAACCAGTGCTCTTACCCTGAGCCGTAATGGTGCAGAACAAAGGGTTTGGCAAAGTCTAGAAGCAATAATGAATGTATCTGGTGCCAGGTACTCACGTGGGTACCACTGTCAGGTGCCCCTGTTTTGAGAGGGTCTTGCTTTGACTCAAAAGCTCAGAAGAGGGGCGAGAGTGCATCTGCCTTTCTAGAAGCCAGCGCCAATATGAAAACGAAATTTCTCTAGCAGTGATAGGGAAAGCTCTCCTTTACACAAAGGAGATCCCTTTTCTTAAGTTTTTAAAGTCTGTTTATTGTTATATGTGGACATGTGTGTGTCATGGCATGGACATACAGGTCAGAGGTCAACTTGGGGTTGTTTCTCCTCCCATCATGTGGTGCCAGGGATCGAACTCTGCCGTCAGGCTCAGCAGCAAGCCCCTTTACCTCTAAGCTACCCCATTGTCCCGAGGGTTTTTGAAGACCATACTTCCCTCTCCTCCCTGACTAAGGAGAGGTCTTAAATCCACTGATTACAAAAAAAAATCTGGGTTGCTTCAACACTTGCTCTATTTTCATCTCTGTAGAGCATGCTTAAAATAAGGAGCTCATTGCTATTCTGCCCACGGCTGCTTCTAACTCATAACTGGACTGGGAATTGAATTCATTTTTCTCTCTTCTGCTAAATACCATTTTTATCTTGGCTCAGTCCACGAGCCCTTAGATGACAGCATCTGCGCTAGCAGTCCCTGCCTGGGCCTAAAGGAACAGAGATAAAGGACCCCTTCTCAGCTCCCCATGACCTGTCTGTCTTCCAGGAGACGGCTCCCACCCACAGACCCTTTCAGGCTGTCATAGCACTTCTCTTTTTGTTCTCGCTTTCTTCGTTCCCGGCTGAGGGACGGGAGTCAGTGTCTCACCAGTGAATCCTGACACCCCCCCACACACACACACACACCCCAGACTTCAGGCTCCCTCTCTCTGAAAGAGGAAAATGAGCAAATGGTGAAGACAAGGTTCTCCAAAGGCAACTTTATACTCATACATTAATAGAGACTACGCCTAGGCTGGGCGTGGTGGCCCACGTCTTTAATCCCCGTAGAAAGACCCGTGTGAGATCAAGGCCAGCTAAGGCTACAAGTGAGAATCTGCTCCAAATGAACAAAACCAAACCAAAGAAGGCAGAGTGGGGAGAGATCTTAGGGGTGGAGAGGTGGCTCATTTGGGTAAGGTGGCCTCATAGCAGGCATGAGGACCTGCGTGATGCCCAGGTATGATGGCATGCTGATGACTCCAGAACTGGCAATCCCTGGGCTCACTGGCCAGTCAGCTTAGCCAAGTACCAGACCAGTAAGAGATTCTGTCTCGAAAATAAGGTGCCTAAGGGACAGCTGAGGATATCTTCTGGCCCCCACATGCATGCACACACAGAGAGTCTTAGGCTAGGGCGTTAACGCAAGGCCCTGGGTTCAACTCCCTGGTGGGGGCAGAGAAAGATTCTTGATTCCCGAAAGGGATGATGTCATGTTTTATAGTCAGCCCAAAATTCTTGCTTTTTTTCTAATCCCCTGCCTTAGCCCTATGTCTTCCCACAAACCTCTTCTCTTCACCCCACCCCACCCCAGGGTCAGCATTGCTGTCATCATTTCATAAGCAAATGAGTTCCCCACCACACACACACACACACACACACACACACACACACACACACACACGGAGTCATCAGGCCAGGTCCCTGTTAGGACGAAAGGCTTCCCTGAGGACAGCTGGGGCCGGAGGTGTCTTTCAATCGCCTCATTATTTTAATCATTCCGAGTTTTCCCTTTTCAGTTAGTTGTGGCACACCTGTGAACACCTGCCACCGCAGACACTGGCGACAAGGAAAGTCATCAGAGAAAAAGAATGAAAGCCCTGCTCTGTGGTTGGGGCACCGAGGGAAGCTGAGAAGACAGAAGGGGAAAGAGTCAAGATGGAAGGCCAGGCTCCCTCGGCCTCGGGCTGAGCTGTGTTCCGGCAAGGAGGCAGATGGCAGTGGCCAGCTATGGGAAATGACAAGCAGACGGCCTCTGGATAGACATAACCTTTGGCCAAGCCTGAACCTGTTGTCACTGGCCACGCCACCCTGGCTGTGCTCCCTTGTCTTTCAGAGACGCACTTTCTCATCTGTAAAATGGGGAGATCTCGACTTCCTGGTTCCAGGTCTCGGTGTAGCGCAGTGGCCGAGCTCTCAACGCCCTGTGTTCCTGTCTTCGGAGTTGTGGAAGAGAGCGAAGGAGGCCTAGCATGCTCCTACTGGTGAACACACTCAGCATGGCAGTGCATACCTGTAACCCCCGGCTCTTAGGAGACAGGGGCAGAAGGGGCAGAAGTTCAAGGTCATTATCAGCTATACTGTGAGTTCAAGGCTAGTCTTTGATACATGAGACCATGCCTAAAAATATAGTGTTTGAGAGACATGGGACACTAAACAGCAGTCATACCTATAGTGGGAAGCCACCTGTAGCACTTTTTTTTTAACTCTATTTGGGGTGTTTAGGCTTCTACCTCTCTTCCACCAACCCCCCCAACTTTTTTTAACTCTATTTGGGGTGTTTAGGCTTCTAACTCTCTTCCACCAACCCCCCCAACCTTAAGCAGGAGAGAGAACAGGTTAGTGGGGAGAGGGGCCCAGACCCCTTTACGTCTCCCAGCTAGTTAGGGTCAAGGGGTTCTTTGAGGGCTCTGTGCCAATCTCTATCAACCACAGAGGCAGCCAACAGGCTCCTCCACGCTGCTGCGCCCCAAAGTGTTTCTCTGTCTGCTCCAAACCGCTACACGCCACAAGCCACACCGTCTCTCGCTCCCTCTCATATTTATGCTCTCAGAGTCCTAGCCCACGCCCCTCTCCGTGCAGCACGTGGCAGGCTGTTACCAGTTGGCAAAAGCCACGCTCCGCACGTCACGATTAACAGGTGTGGCCAAACTACAGCCCAACGAAAAATCTCACACTTCCGATTAAAACAAAAACATACTTCCAGAACATAACTGAGCTTACAAAGAAACCGAAACTTCCACTGCACATCCTACCTGGAGAATGTCTCCAGTCCCGTGCCAGCCGCCTGAGAGCTTCTGTGACCAGGATGGGATCCCCACGGTGACCTGTGGCTGGGGTAGGGAAGGGGGCACGGCCCACGCTGCCCTTTGGCAGCCGTGCTGGCTGGAAGGGACTGTGGACTCCATAGCTTGGGAATACATCTTCCTGCCTGCTGGAGAGGTTAATCGGCTGAGACTAGAGACTGAACACACAGCTTTAGGTAATGGGAACTTAAGAGGAAATAATACCAAGGTAACGGCTGGCCGGTTCCAGGGAGGTGTGCAAACCGTCAGGGCAGCCGGGGAGGGATTGTTTTACCCTCCGAAGGGCCTGGTCAACCCAGTGCTAACTGAAGAGATGAAGGTGGCTTTTCTGGAGACTTGAGAAATGTCATTGTCCTTCAGGCCCCGCAACGCCAACCCTTACCTTCACTTCCTACCGGCACGATTACTGACACGATTAAAACTGCCAGGGAGGGTCCTGGCTTCTCCTCATGGGCCCCACCAACCTCGTGAGGGCCCCACCAACCTCATGAGGGAGTTTTATGAAGGAAAATGGCCAAAGAGTACGTGGGGAGGGGCTGTTGGCCAGAACTGCTGGGTCCATAAGCTGGAACAAATGGCTCCTTTCCGTGAGCACCGGCAAAACCTCCTTGCTGGTTTAGGCTGAAGTGAATGCTGCCCTGCTCTGCCTCCGCTGGCCATTGGGGATAGACCCTGGACATTTTCCTCACCATCCCCTGGCATGCATATGACACTTCCCAGGGCCCCAATCCCTTCCAACCAGGTGTCCCCACAGGTTCTGTTTCAGCTCCATGAGATGGGCACCTGTCACTCTCAGGAAACCTCGGCTTGGAGGAAGTAAACATCAAAGGGGAAGCTGGCTGTAGTGGCGTGTGTGTGAATCTGACACCTGGGAGGCTAAGACAGGAGGGTTGTGAGTTCAGGATCACCCCCCTTCTTTATGTCCCCCCAAAAAGGCCAAGTGGGAAGAAAGTGGAAACCTCAGCTCTGCTGGCTCCGAGTCCTTGCGTCCATGGTTCTAGACTGTTCTTTCCCCAGAGTTCTGGACTGGGCTTTTGCTAAGAAGAAATGGTTCCCCTGAAAAGCTCAGGACTCTTTCATTTCCTGGTTTTCATTCCAGAGGTTTCTAGGGGCACTGGAAGCTGGTGGAGGAGGTAGACTGAGACCAGGGGGTCAGAGCTTTCCAGCCACTCAGTTCCCCTCTGACCTGAGCGCTGCTCCTCTCTGCACAGTGAGGGCTTGTCAGCGACATGACACGCGTTTCCTTTCTTTGTGTGTGTGCCTCTTGGGTGTGGTGGAAGCAAAGGAAGCTAGCAAACTCAGAAGCGAGTTGGAAGTGTTGGAAGCACCGCATCACCTCAAGGCATGATTCTGAACATCCTCATCCAAAATGGCAGCTGGAGCCTCCAACCTGCTGCCTTCCTCTTTCCATCCATTCATTCCTGCCTCACTGAAAAAGCACCGAGAGAATCCTGCCCCTCTACCAGATGCTATTGTTTTTCTCAGGGACCAAAAACATCCGCAGACTCTCAGGAATTCAAGGGGAGGAAGGGACAGATCTAAGCGATAATTATGACACACGGATCTAAGTAAGGCCTGTTTGTTCTGAGACAGGACCTGGCTGTGTAGCCCAGGCTGTTGGTGGAAGGCCTTTTAGACAGAGGTCCATCTTCTGTGAGGCGTCCAGGCAGCTGTAAAGTACAGAGAGAGTCCAGTGAAGGCCAGGCATGGTGGCACATGCCCAGTACCCCAGCATTTGGGAAGCTAAGGCAGGGAGACTAGGAATCCAAAGCCATTCCTCAGGAAACCTAGCTGTGTGACTGAAAACGGCCCAGGAAGAAGCCGATGCAGGTAGGCACGTTCGACCACATCCGAGGGAGAAATGTTTAAGTCTCCACACCTGCCTCACCTTTGATGACATCTGGGCCAGGTGGCCATCTGTCTCCTTTTTATTTCAGTCTTGCCTTCCTAAAACCAGACAGGTCACAGCAAGACTTCTGGATCCAGCCCTGTGCCAGTACGAGCACCGAGGAGCCTGAGGGAATGGAGAGGGGGCCATTGGCTGGCCTCTTGGCTTGTGACCTGTTCCCTGAGCCGCATGTCCATCCAGTTCCCCGACTCGGTAGCCCAGGGCGTCGAGGGAAAGGCTGGTGGTGTCTTACAAACACAAGCCTTCAGTGATTAGAAGGACAGCGGGACCCACCACACTCTTTGTCTCTCCTGAGGAGGGATGCAGGGAGTGTCTTTCTGGCTGGCGCTGAGCCTGCTGTCCCCACTCAGTGGCAAGGGGAATGGCTCACAGAGGCTCCAGGGATTGGCAAAGGCCTGGCTTCTAGAAAGGCAAGTTGAAAACCCAGCTCCAAGGTAAACTCCAGAGCTGGGACCCCTGCAAATTAGTCTTTTGGCCTGGTTGCCATGGAGACAGACAGGCAGCAGCTGCTAGGGAAGGAGCTGCAGCTTCTACATCTAGGATCTGGAGACACCCGTGGTGGGGGATGGGCGCACGCCCTTCTTTCTTCTTGGATGCAGAGGTCCCTGTCTGTCCCCAGGTCTCAGGCTCTCCACAGTTGCCAAGTCACAGAAAAGAGACAAGAGAAACCCCAATTTCTTGCCTCTGGGCCAGCACCCATCCCAGAATAACGGTTGCCTTCTGTTCAGCTTTTGGAGCAAACAGACCTTCTAGCGCTGAGGCCTGGGGCCCTGGGAGGGTTTCTGAGTCACCTCCCTGACCGGGGACCACGTCCTTAGAGATGAATCCCAGTGTTTTAGCCACCAGAGGCCTATCTGGCCCAGCTTTCTGTCATTTTCTCTCTGGACAACCTGGCGGGCCAGAGAGTCTGTGAACAGCCATTGTCTGGGTTAGGGTGCTAGCTGAAGCTGAGCCCAGAGGCAAATGGCAAGTGACAGGGTTTATTGTCCCCTCATTTGATGCTACAGTGATATCATTAATTTGCTGCCTGGCTGGCATCGCTCCGGTCTGGACCTTGCAGAGCAGGGAGCCCCACCTCCCCCCAAACCTCCCAGGTTATCTCAGGAAACCGCAGGTGGGAGGGGAGGGGCCTGCGATCCAGGTCGACGGTCCCCTTTCCCAGCACAGCTGCCAGCGCCCAGCTTTCATCTTATCCTGTGAAAGGCGACGCGGGGCCGGTGTCATCTGGGGCTTTGAGCTTCTGCGCTGTGCATGTGAGCGGGGCCCTTATATAACAGAACGGAGACGGAGGGTGGAGGAGCAAGGGAGGACAGGCGAGCGGAGCTGCGCCTGGGCTTCCTGTGCAGCGGGCAGCGGCTCTGATCACGGAGGCAGCGCAGACCCGGGCGTTACGTAAGGAAAAGGCCCGCACCGAGGAGCACAAAGGCAACGAGAGAATGAGGCATCGCCTCAGGCTCCGCGCCCCTTCTCGTGATGAGCTCGCTTCCAGATCTCTCTCTCTCTCTCTGTGTTTTCACTCCCTCCCCCACATTCCTGTTATTTATAAATTACACAAATGGTATCAGAGCATTTTTATTAAAAAAAAAAAAAAAAAAAAAAGCAATTGTGTGTCTGTGCGTGTGGGTGCGCGCGCGCGTGCGCACAGAAGCCAAAGGGCAACCTGCAGACTCTGGTTCTCTTTCTAGCGTGGGGGTCCCCGAGCTTTCCATCAAGCTTGGCAGCAAGTGCCTCTACCTGTTGAGCCATGTTGTTGGCCCGAGAGCCCCTATTTATAACAGATGGGAATACCGGGGATAAACTGGCTTTCGTTGTCCCCTCGCTTCTGCAGAGCGTGACAGTTTCACGTTGCCCCAGACGCTCGGGCTCTCCTTCTTCGGCATCAGGGCAGCCGTCACGTCGCCGCTTCGTCGCGCAGCTTTCCCCACCGTGACTTTTCTTCCAGCTAACACTCTCCGCAACCGCCGACCCGCACTCTGTATCACAGCCGCTCGGTGGTTTGTCCGCATCATCGCTGAGAGTCACACGCTATTTATAGGCTTTTGTTAATACGAATAATAACGCTTCGGGCATCCGTACAGCTGCTTATGCAGGCGGGGTGGGGTGGGGGGCGGTGTTTCTAGATGTGGAATTGCTGGGGTGACATGTCTGGGTATCTAATTTTCCTAAATACTATGGGGATTTATTTTTAAGCTTTCTGGTTTTGTTTTTTAATTATCCAAGACAAAGATGTGTATTGCAAAAAAAAAAAAAAAAAAAAAAATTAGAAAACCACGCAAGGAGGGAGAAATCACTCAGTCTCTTTATCCATTTATCCAGCAGCCACAACTGTTTACAAAATTTACAAAATGTTTTTCTTCCAGTTATTTATTTTTATTTATTATCTCTCTCTCTCTCTCTCTCTCTCTCTCTGTGTGTGTGTGTGTGTGTGTGTGTGTAACAACTGTGCAGTGTGGAGCTGGTTCTCTCCTTCCACCTTTGGTGGCTTTGGGGCAAGCACCTTTGCCATCCTTCATCTCTGAGCCACCTGTCAGCCCTATTTTTGATGCTGCTGGTACAGTGGTCCAATTAGACTGTATCGTTTCCTAACCAGCCTTTCTTAACCTTGAGAGCATTTTCCTGTATCGCCAAAGCCTTTGCATAAACACTCTTTTATGATATCACAATGGGTATTGTATGCAGATATCACAGTTTTAAATCCTGTTCCTTTATTGTTGGTTTTTAAATTGCCTACATTTTTTTTTCCTACTACATGATCTCAGTGATTTTTTTTTTAAATCTTTATCCTAATTCCAATGATTTTTCTTAAACAACATTCCTAAAGGAAAAGTACTGGTTCCAAAGCCAGAGATTTTAGTAAATCTATTTTTAAGTTGAATTTTGCACTGCTAATGTGTGCACATGGTACGGAATTCCAATGGGACCCAGGATTACAGAATGAATCCTGCTGGCCCCTCTGTATCTGTTTCCTCCCTATAGCAACTGATCTCTTCTTGGTAATGTTTCTGTTTGTGGGGGTCACACTGTGTAGCCCAGGCTGTCCTGGGACTTGCAATCCTCCTGCCTCAGCCTCCCAAGCACAGTGATTCAGAGGCACTGCTGCCACACCCAGCTTTGTGTAAGGCTTTTAATGGGAGGACTATAAGCATGGTCTCCATTGCCATACAGAAGAAGCAATGAATCAGAGACATATTTTCACAGTTTTTCACGTAAGTTACTGGCCGGTCTGTTTATAAGAACTGTCAGATTTTTCAAACAAACAAAACGTTGCTTAGAATCCCTTTAGATGGATGTGCCCTAATTAAATCAATCAATTCTATTCATGTATTTTAGGTGTGTTTTTTTTTTTTCATCTTTAAGTATTGGGCCAGTGAAGTAATGAATACCATTACCCACAAGCCTTTCCACACACACACATCTGAACAATAGATTCCTGTAAGTGAAACCGTGTCCTAGGGTTTCGCTGTCTTATATTCATCTCGGTAGCTACTGTCTTCTCCCGACAAGCGACCATTTCATCACCAGAGGCTATGGCCAAGGTTAGAAGCTCCTCAGACAAATGGCCAGCTTGGAGACACCTGCTTGCTCTCTCACCATCTCCCTCCCTTCTCAAGGTGAAACAGCTCATTCACACAGTATCTGTCCTCTGTAGTCTTTTTTTTTTTTTATCTGTTTAAGATTCGCAAAAGTGAGTTTTTAAATCTTTTTTTTTTTTTAATGTGACCAGTTTTAAAAAATTTAAATATGGTGATACCCATTTGTAACCCCAGCACTTGAAAGCAGAGGCAGGAGAGTCAGGAGTTCAAGGACAGCCTCAGCTACCTAGTGAATTTGAGGCCAGCCTGGGCTACACGAGATCCTGTCTGCAAAATCCCAAAGCAAACAATCATTTTAAAGTCTGGAATCTGGGAGAATTTCCTTACCCCAGTATTACCACTGTCTCCGTGTGACCTTGGCTCAGGACTCCTCCTAGAGAGCCCATAGTGCCTTAGGGCTGTGCGGTGGTGGGAGTCACACACAGAGCTCGGCTCCTGGCAAGGTCTACAAAAGGTGTCAGCCTAAGACCTGAGGAAAGGAGGCTTCCAGGCTGGGAAAAGGCGGCTGGGCGGGGCCGGCGGCTTTGTTCCTTCAAACGATGGCGCTGGCCTTGGCGGCCGAGCAGGAGGAGGAGAGCTGGCCACCAGCCCGGGGGGTGAACAGCGCCGCCCCCACCGCGCACCCCACCCGGGGGCCAGAGAGCTTCGGCCGACCAGGTCGTGAAAGGGCCTGTGGCTCGTGCTGGGTGCTGGGTGCTGGGTGCTGCGTGCTGCCGCCGCGCTCGCACCTGCGCCCGCACTCGGGACGGTCCCTGCGGGCTTCCCTGGCGTCCCTTGCGCCCCGTGCTCCGGCTCCCAGCACCCCAGAAGTCAGCCGCGGAGACGCCGGCCCTCCTGCCCCCGCCCGGCCCGGGACCGGCCAAGGACAACGCCAGTGTGCAGCTGTGCGCGCTGCAGGTGGCTCGGGGGCGGCTCCCAAGAACGCGGCGAAGCCATTTTCTGGGCGGATTTGCAAAAAATTTCCACTCGAGGTGTCATCGCCGTGTTGGTGCATCACAGCCATGCCCTCCCCGCCTCCCCTTCCTTTCTCTACCGACATGATTTTCCAGGGAGAGCAGACGCCAACCGCGCGGTGCTCCTCACGTGGCCCCACCTGGGGGGGGGCGGCTCTGTGGCGTTGTGCACTGACCTAGAGGTTTAGTCTGGGTTCTGCCGCTAACCGCACTTGGCTCAGTCCCCACATCTTAGTGTTTCTGTGGAAGGGAAGGATTAAAGCCAGACCAAGGCAGGGATGGGTGAGGTCGGCGGTGGGCGAGGAGAGGCTAACCCAATTTATCTTTGTCTTCACTTAATAAAAACAAAATTATAAGTATTTAAAAATTATATATAAACATATATAATTATATATATATAAACTTACATTTATATATATATACAGGGTTTTCTGTGTGGCCCTGGCTGTCCTAGAACTCACTCTGTAGAGAAGACTGGCCTCGAACTCAGAGATCCTTTTGCCTCTGCCCCTTGACCACCAAGAATAAAGGCGTGGCGCCACCACAGCCCTGCTCTACTCTTTAACATGGTAAAGTATGTGCGTTCAGGGCGTTTGTCCTTCTTAGATTCTCTCTCACAGCAAACCTTTGACACAGTTCAAGGGCCAGGAATACGGAATGTGTAAGTCAGACTCTGCGTGGGCTGTGGGTCACCAGAGGAAGCTGGAAGCTATAAGCCGGGCGTGTGTGGAGGTGTAGGTAGAGCTTAGCAGGTAGGAAGAGTAAAGGCGTGCAGAATAAAGCACACAACACAATATGCTTTCTGCAACATACCTGGGCTTTCTGTGATTATGTTCAAACACGTAAACATTATTTTCAAAAAGGACGAGGAAAACACACTAACGGGGGCTGTCTCTGGGGAGAGGGCCAGGGACTGCAGTCGGTGAGCGGGCAGGAGGGTTCGGGCTGGGGTGTATGGGTCGGTGGTGAAGCGTTTGCCCAGCACTTGGCAGGTCCTGGGTTCCAACATCTGCACTCCCAAAACAAACACACAAACAGACAAGCAAATCTTAGAAGGGCAAGTCAAGAGGAGTGCACTTCCACAGTGGAAGACTAGGACTGAGGGGGTTGTCTGCAGGCCTCCACACGTGCTCCGTAGCCCAAATACCCACACACAAAAACACACTCACACAAATAAGTGAATATTTTTTAAAATTTAGATCTCAGGCAGTGGATTAAATTTTTTTATTTTTATTTTTTTATTTATTTTTTTTTTTTTTATTTTTTTTTTTTTTTGAGACAGGGTTTGTCTGTGTAGCCTTGGCTGTTCTGGAACTTACTCTGTAGACCAGGCTGGCCTCAAACTTAGGGAGATCCGCACGCCTCTGCCTTCCCCAGTGCTGGGATCACAGGTGTGCGCCACGGCTCCCGGCTTGCTCTTTTTGTTTAACGTTTTGTGGGTGGGTGGGGACAATCAAATCCCAGACCTTGCACGTGTCCCACTGCCGAGCTGTACTCCAGCCCTGCCCTTACTTTAGATTTTAAACACTCTGAAGAAGGATTCAAGGCCGCATGACTCCCCAAATCCCTCAGCTCAAAGATTCCGCCATCCTAAAAGCCCCCGAGCCCCCAGTCTACCCCTCCCTCCCAAAACAAGGACCAAGGTGCTTCTGCCCTAAAAATCCCCCCACCTCCCCGTCTCAGTTGTGCCAGGCCTACTGTTTCCTCTTTCCGGCACCTGGTCCCCCCCTGCAAACTTTCTTCCTGTCTCTTCCGCTGTCCCTTCCACTAGAGGCCTCCCCTGCTTGGGTTAGGGCTGGCTGTTCTCAGTGCTCCTAGCTGATGGTTTATCTGTTGTGGCCTCCTTAGGATTTGCCTTCAGCCCGTCACCTCACACTTCTTTATCTGCTGAGTGAACACAGAGGTTGACAGTGTGGAGCTCATCTCAGGGGTGAGCGCTCTGGTGCTCATCTGTTACTTTCAGAAGGTTTTGCTTGCTCCCTTTGAGAGGCACAACCAGGATTCGAACTCTGAAGCTGTGATTCCAGAGTCTGTACTCTTTCTTTTTTTTTTTTTCTTAATGTCACAAGATCAATCAAACACAATTTCTAAACCAATAGTTTCTAAACCGGCTCACTTCAGAAGTCTCGGGCGTGTTAAAATCCTTAACAAAGAAAGACATATAAACATCATTCAAGATGGTTCGCTTTCTTTTAAAATATAATTATTCCCATTTTGTGTGTGTATGTCTATGTGTACGTGTTCGTATAAGTGCTGGTGTGTGTGAGTCTGTGCGGAGTTCGTGTGCAGGACAGACGTCAATCCCAGGCAACCTAGGGAGCAATCCATCTTGGTTTCTGAGATCTTTTCCTGGGACCTGGGGGCTGGAGTAGGCTGAGCTGGCTGGCCAGGGATCCTCCGTCTCTGCCTTCTCAGAGAGTATAAGCGTCTATGCAGGGATTTTTGTTTGTTTGTTTCTGTCTTGAGACAGGATATCTCTATTATGTAGCTTTGGCTGTCCTGGCACTCAATATGTAGACCAGGCTGGCCTCAAACTCTCAGAGATGCACCTGCCTCTGCCTCCTGAGTGCCAGGATTGTATCACCATACCCAGCCATGTGCCCAGCTTTTTATGATGGGTCCTGGGGACCAGACTCAGGTCCTCACATCTGCTCTGGCTAACACTACCTCCCAGACCCCCACATTTTCCCTAAATTTTGTGTGGGTGTTTTGCCTAAATATATGATGGTGCCTTATGTGTGTGCAGGGCCCACAGAAGCCAAAAGAAGCTGTCAGATGCCCTGGATCTGGAGTTAAGGATGGCTGTGAGCCACCATGTGGATGCTGGGAATTGAACCCAGATCCTCTGGAAGAACAGCCAGTGCTCTTAACCCCTGAGCCATCTCTCCTGCTCCCTGCACATAAAACAAACAAACAAAACTTTCTAAGTGTCTTCTTTGGTGTCAGCCATGTATATGATGTGTTTTGGTCCTATTTACCTCCACTCTGCTCTCTCATCTCCCTCCCCTTCCCCCTGCAACCCTCAGCGTCCACACTATTAACCACAATACTCTGAGCCCCTTAACGCACTTCATCTTTTTAGACACCAAACATGTGCAAAGAGCCCAGTGTGTATGGGGCAATGCTCTGTAATGAAACATAGACACAGCTCCTATTCGTGGATCTTACTTACGTTTCAGCCTAGAGTGGGGGTGGGAGAGGACACAGAGAACAATCACATAAGCCGCCTTCCTGCGTCTGGGGTGGGCTGTGATACACGGAGCAATGAGAAGAGCAGAGTGGAAAGGGAGGAGTTTAGGAGTTCATCTGGGACACATTTATGGTGGAGACTGAAGGTGTAGATTAGAAGCTGATGAACAAGTCCACAGTCCGGAGCACAAACCTGGGCTGGCTTTACACGTTTAAATTTTATTAAGTTAGGCTAACATTTACAAATTAGCAGCATAGATGGCATGTATGTTTTCACATTTTATTTTATGTGTATGGACATTTTGCTTGCATGTACGTCTGTGCACCACTTTAGTGCCTGGTGCCCAAGGAGAAGAGAAGAGAAAATTGAATGACCTGGAACAGGAGTCACAGACTGTGGGTGCTGGGAATTGAACCTGGGTCCTTCCAAGAGCAGCCAGAGCTGAGCCATCTCTCCAGCCCTGTATTTAAGGCTTTTGTGTAGTTTTTGTGTTTTCTTTGTTCTCTCTCTTTCTCTCCCTCTCTTTCCTTCCTTCTTTCTTTCTTTCTTTTTGGTAGGGACACAATCCCATAGCCGAAGCTGGTGTTAGACTCTTGATCCTCCTACTTCAGCTTCCCTAGAGCTGGGATTACAAACCCACACCCAAAGCTCAGTTCATACACAGCATTTAACACCATAGACCTCGGGGTGGAGACTCTGCTCAGCGGTGGAGCACCTGCCTAGTTTGTGCAAGGCCTTGGGTTTGGTCCCTCTGCAAAATCTGAACTAAAATGAAAAGAACGAAACTCACAGGATCAGCTGAGGGCATCAGGGAAGGAAATGAAGAGGGACTGATGGGACAGAAGGGACTGATGGGAAATGGAGCAGAAAGGACTGAGCAGCATGGAGGTAGGAGGAAACCTGGATTGAGGGCAGTATTGTGGAATCCAAGCGAACGAATCCAGTGGTCCAGGGTCAGCTGTGACCAGGATGACATGAACTTGAAATTGGGAGGCCAGCAAGGTGGCTCAGTGGGTAAAGGTGAGCGTTCCAAGACTGACTGAGTTCAGTGTGGAGGCCACACATGGGGAAGAGAGAACCAACTTTGCAAGACGTCAATGGAGCTTCCACTCCAATCCCACATACATGTGTGTCTGAAATTAAAAAGACATCATGGGTGATCCTGACAAGAGCGATGTCTTAGAACATCAGGAGACATGGGTAGAACCTGTGTTGAATCCCCAGAGCCATGGTAGAAGGAGAGCATCAACTCCTGATGACCTCTGGCGTCCACAGCACATCGGGACACATGTTGGCTGCACTGACACACACACAACACATTCACACAAGAATGATAAATGGATAAATATTTATTTCCCTATTTTGGTTTTTTGAGACAGGGTCTCTCCATGTAGCCCTGGCTGTCCTGGAACTCACCTTGTTGACCAGGCTGGCCTCGAACTCACAGATCCAGCTGCCTCTGCCTCCTCAGCGCTGGGGTTAAAGGCGTGGGCCACCACCACCACCACCCGGAAGTAAATCTTTTTAAGGGTGAACAGAGAGAGGGAGAAGGAGGGGAGGTAGAGGGTGTAAGGAGAGAGGCACCATAGGGAGGAAGAGGAAGGAGATGCAGGCCGTGTGTGTGACCATAGGAAGGATCTAGAAACACCAACATGTGACCGAGTAGCTTGGTGCGGTGGCACAGGCCTGTAAGCCCAACACCGTGGGAGGCAGAGGCAGGTGGATCTCTGTGAGTTCAAGGCCAGCCTAGTCTAGAAAGTGAGTCCAGGACAGCCGAGGCTACACAGAGAAACCCTGTCTGGAAAAAAAAAAAATATGTGATGGAGTGCAGGTTCCCCAGCTCCTTCATACGTCTTCCTCTTCCATCTCTGTATCCCCTCCCAAGGCCCCATGCTCTCCAGTCCTTCTGCCACAACCTCTTCCTGGACCTCATCTCTGTGGTCAGGATCCAGGGAACCCTACTCCAGGGAAGCTTATCTTATGTAAGCTTTATCTTGTGCATAGGGTTATGTTGTCTGCATGCATGCTGTAAGCCAGGTGTGTCCCTGGTACCTTCAGGGGCCAGAAGAGGGTATCAGATCTCCTATAACTGGAGTCACAGGTGGTTGTGAGCCTCTGTGTGGGTGCTGGGAATGGAACCCCGGTCCTCTGCAAGAACAACAATACCCTTAGCTGCTGAGCCATCTCTCCAGCGCTGGGCACACAGAGGTAGGGAGATGAGAAGTTCAAGGTCAGCCTAGGCTGCATGAGGCTGTGTCCCAAGTAAGTAAATAAATTCAAAAGAAATGTGATGACACACTAGAGGCTAAAAGCCTTCTCCCAGCCCCATGGAGAAAGATCAGTCAAATTATCCACCCAAAGTCACAGAAGCCCAGCAGGGGTGAGCGTGTCCACCCTCCACCATACAATTCCCGCTCTCTCTCTTGCTCTCTCTCTCTCTCACCCTCCCTCTGATATGGAGTTGAGGTTTCTATACCTCAGGTTGGCCTGGAATTTACTCTGTAGCCCAGGCTTTGCATGGATTTGCAGCAATCCTGCCTGGCCTTCCCAAGTGCAGGGATTACAGGCCCAGCCACCACCAGCTCACAGCACTCATTCTTGTTCGCGTTTTGATTGTTCAGAAAAGCATGGATGGAGGAAGCGGTCGGTGGCAAGCGATCATCCCAGCTACCTCACTAAAGAAACATCAACAAAAACTCCAGTGGGAAGATGGAGGAGCCAGTTAAAGCCAGCTGCTTAGTTAGCAGCACTAATGAAAGCTTCCTAGCCGGTGTCACACATATTTGGGGTGACCCTGATATCAATGCTGCGGTGTGCGAGTGTGCTTTTCATGAATGATGAGATGGGGGAGTCACACCCTGCCTTGACACAAACATACTGAAGAGGACCTGCAGCACCGTAGGAAGCACGGGGTGAGAAGTCCCTCTGCGATATACCTTGGAACCCTGGGCAAATGTCTCCAGTTCTCTGCCCACGGCCCTCATCTGTAAAGAATCGGAGTAGCCGTTAAGACAATGCAGAGTGACTAGACAGGAGAAGCGCTTGTAACAGGAGGTGCTCTGAATGGCCTACTTGGACCAGTGATGTAAGCAGATCCGAGGCCGAGCCAGGGCAGAGAAGAAGAGAGAAGCCCACAAACCATATGGTCCAGTATTTCAATTACAGATCAAGTCAGCAAACCAGTCCTTACAGTGCGAGTTCTATTCTCTCACTTCCACACAGCCTAGAGAGACAGATTCTGAGTTAAGAACTCTTTCTTTAAAAAAAAAAAAAAAAAAAAAAAAAAAATTACATGTATCTGTGTGTGTGTGTGTGGGGGGGGTTGTGTGTGATATCTGACTTGTGCAATCATTAGTGTGGATATGCACACATACATACATGCCTGTAGAATCAGATCTTTCCTTCATCGCTCTCTTTTTTCTCTTCCTTTCTTTTTTTTTTTTTTTTTTTTTTTTTTTTTTTTTTTTTGTGTGTGTGTGGGGATGTTCTTTGAGATAGAGTCTCTCTACATAGACTTAGTTATCCAGGAATTGTCTCTGTAGACCAGGCTGGCCTCATACTCACTGTCCACCTACCTTTGCCTCCCAAGTGCTGGGTTTAAGTGCCACCAAGCCCAGCTCCTTGGTCATGCTCAACATTATTATTATTATTATTATTATTATTATTATTATTATTATTTTGGTATGTGCACAATAGTGCAAGTTCTTCGTGGAGGCTGGAAGAGGATGTTGGGTCTACTAGCAGCTAGGGAGAGTCTGACGTGATTACTGTGAACTGCTGAGTTTTGTGTAAAAGCAGTAAATGCCCTTAGCCCCCCCCCCCCAGCCGTGTTTCCAGCCTCGTCTTTTAATTTAACTTTTAACAGAACTGAGTAGTTCCCCTCCCCCACCCCACCAGAAGCCATTGGTGACGGTGTCGAGAGCCTACACTTCAGCGGCCTTATCTCGCTTTTGTTGTTGCTGTGGTTTGTTTTTTGTTTTTCAAGACAGAGTTTCTCTGTGTAACAAGAGGCTTTGCTGTCCTGGCCTCATTTTGTAGAACTGGCTGGGCTCAAACCCACAGAGATCCAACTGCCTCTGCCTCCCGACTGCTAGGATAAAGGCGTGGGCTGCCATGCCCAGCCCCTGTCACACGTTTTAAGAGTTCTCTTCAATGGCTTCCTATTTAGGCCGTTGCTTTTGGGGTGTGTGGTGGGGGTAGGGGTGTCACCGGAGCCTTCTTTGTGCCTCTTCCTCAACTGCATCTGCAGTAGGACCTCGGACCCAGACATGCCCCTCAGCAGTGGCAAGGACTCAGATATCACCAGAGGAGACGTCGCACGCACAGGGGGCGAGAGGCAGGTGTGGGGTGCACACTGTGACCCTCCCCCTCGGGAGGCTGAAGCAGGAGGACTGTGGGTTTGAGATAACCTGGGCCACACAGGGAAACTGCTAACGAAGGACACAGGACCGTGACGTCTAAACTATTCTGTGCACACACACATAGTGTAAATGCTTTTCCATTGACTTGATGGTAGCACTTGTTTAAGTTTTCACCAAGAAAAGCCACTGTCAAATAATTCTAACATTTCAAGATCAGAAAAAAAAAAGCAAGCAAGAAAAATATAGTTTGGAATTGACCAAACACTGCCCGGGCTGGACATTCTGTGTAGGGGGTGGGGCGTGGGTGAGAAGTACAATGAAGTAGACCTGCCTTCAAAAGCCCCCCTCCGACTGACACCTGCAGACGCCGACCTCCCCAGACAATCGCTCTGGTGATCCTGGGCTGTTCTGAGCTCAGCTGCTGCTCGCCGAGTCTTTATACGGGTTATTAATATACTGACAAGCCACGTTTTCCGGGGGATTTCTCCTCCCCTTGCTTTCCCTGGAGCCTGAAATTTCCAGAGACAAAGCCTTTCAAACCGCTCTTGAATGAATTGAGAAAAATGAATTAAAACGCCGCGTGGTAAGTGCTGAATTGGTACCACTCCCGTGGCAGGCAATTTGGCACTATCCGGATTCTAAATGGGCTCGGTCTTTTGACCCTGAAATACCACATCTTGGGGCGTGTTTTGCAGACCGGCTCACCTGTGTGGAAAACGCCAGGTCTTCAGGGTTGTTGGTCACAGAATTGTTTGAAATAGCAAGTTGCTAGGGATGGCCTGGGGGCTATGGAGTGAGCATGGTTTAACTCGGTCATGGACTAGTCATACTGTGGATAGCAGATCGTGGACATGCTAGATGCAGGAACTGTGGGAAGACCCTGACATATATAGCTAAGTAAAAACTAGGCAGTTAAACATGGGTGATCCATGGCAGACCACTATTAACATGCAGGAAATATTCAGGAGCACATAGCTACAACTTTGCTTCTGTCCCTGTAAAAGGACTCACATTTATTTTGTGAGTGTGTGCATGTGTTCTCGTATGTGTGTATGCGTGTGGGTGCAGGTGTGCCGTCTAGCACATATGTGGCTGTCAGAGGGCAATTTTTGAGAGTCAGTTCTTTGTACGGTGTAGGTCCTGGGAACTGAACTTGAGTTTTCAGACTTGATGGCCACTTGACCTGATGAACCATCACTCCAGTCCTAGCTACCCAACCCCTAAAATTTTCTTTTATGTGTGGCAGTTTTGTTTGCCTGTTTATCTGTCAATCAACTGCATGTAGCGCATGGCAGCCAGGAGAGGACCTCAGATCCCCAGGACTGACTTTATAAATGGTTGTTAGCTGCCCTATGGCCACTGGGACCCAGGTCCTCTGGAAAAGCGGCCAATGCTCTGAACTGCAGAGCCACCTCTCCAGCTTTCCCTCCCTGTGTTTGAGAAAGGGTCTCAGGATCGGGCCAGTGCGGTGGCTTGAATGAAAATGGTCCCCATAGGCTCATAGGGAGTTGCGTTATTGGAGGTGTGGCCTTGTTGAAGTAGGTGTGGCCTTGTTGGAGGAGGTGGGTTACAGGGGAGGGGATGGAGCTGCGGCTTTGAGGTTTCAGAAGCTCCAGCCACGCCTAGTAGTTTCTGCTCTCTTCCCGCTGCCTGCGATCTAGTCGTAGAACTCTCTGCTGCCTCTCCAGCACCATTTCTCCCTGCATGCTGCCATGCTTCCCATCATGACATTCATGGACTGGACTGTAAGCCTTCCCCAATTAAATATTTTCCTGTGTAAGAATTGTTGTGGTCATGGTGTCTCTTCACAGCGACAAAACCCTAAGACTCCCAGACTGACCTCTACCTGCATCTCCCTCGCCTCTGAATTCCGAGTGCTGGGGTTAGAGCTGTGCGCCCTTGAACGGTCATTTTCATTATCATGTGAATGTTTAGTATTAAACATGAGCAATGAATTGAAAACATACTCCATTGGGGATGGAGGGGGCCAGAGTGTTTGTTCTACAG
This sequence comes from Rhombomys opimus, assembly GCA_010120015.1. Taxonomy (NCBI): domain Eukaryota; kingdom Metazoa; phylum Chordata; class Mammalia; order Rodentia; family Muridae; genus Rhombomys; species Rhombomys opimus. The sequence continues at coordinate 1,520,334 of REGO01000146.1, read as the reverse complement.
GCAAGAGGACCTGTAAGTCTCCAGCACTCACGTGTGTGTGTGTGTGTGTGTGTGTGTGTGTGTGTGTGTGAGACCCAGAACTGATGTGCAGAGATTGACAGGTTGGTAACGCTCACTGGCAAGGCCAGTCAGAAAAGCTGAAACTTCCCACACAGTGAGGGTTCGTGTCTCAAGATGGTAAGAAGGAGAGCAACAGAGAGTGTGCATGATTTCCACTGAGGAAACCAGCCGGTTCAAGCCAAATTAAAGTAGAAAGGCAGGCTTATTGGGGGCCGCTCTCAGGTGCTCCCAAGGAACTGAGCTAGGGAAGTCAGCATGCAGACAGACAGACAAAGAAGAAGGGGGTGGGGAGAAGGAATGTGGGTACACAGAGAGAGGGAATTTTGGGGGTGGGGATGGGGGGGAACTAAATGTCTGGATTATATAAGGAAGAGCTCCTGGGGAGGAGAAGCTCAGCCTCAGGGCTGGAAAGCTCACACACTCACACTGTCTCTTTGTCTCTGTCTGTCTGTCTCTCTGTCTGTCTCTCTCTCACACTCACACACACTCTCCATGGGGTGGTGAGGCTGAAGTGTTCATTGTTTGCCTGGCAAGCAGAAGGCCCTAGGTTTGATCCTCAGCGGTGCAAAGAAAATAATAATAATAATGAGTTGACTGATTAAATTAAATCCCCTACTGCGAGTTGAGAATGTAGCGTAAGAGAGCATGTTGAAGGCACTGGGTTCAATGGCCAACCCCAACCGTGAAGCCAACTAGCGGGTGCCTCTGGTGTCTTAGCCAGCTTTCTACCACTATGGCAACCTAGCTGGGGAAGTCACTGTGAAGGACAAAATGTTGACTTGGGCTCAGAGTGTGAGAGGCTTCGGCCCTGGTCATCAGCTGCATCGTATCTGGCATGGAGGCAAGTTGGAAGGCAATGGAGGCAGACACACACTCTGCTTGCATCCACAAGGAGGGCCAGGTGGGAGGGGCCGAGAATAAACACAAATACACCCTTCAAAGGCACACTTTCAGACACTTATTCCCTCCCATCAAAGCCCACATCCTAAAGCTTCTGTTGCCTCCAAGAATTCATTAAGGTCGATCCTGCCTGGAGGCCCCTCCTCTGAACATCACTGCAGTCGGAGAGCAAGCGAACAACCACATGAGCCTTTAGGAAGACATTTCTTCGCCACACCATAACATCTGTCATGTGCAAGGCCCTGGCTGTTCCCTAGCACCACGAGAAAACAAATAGTTTCAGAAGTAAAATAATTTGGTGGGAAGACTTAACCCAGTAAGGACAATTGCAACAGTAAGGGTGAGAGTCTAATATTCATTCCTTCGACAGCTTCCAGCCATCTTCTCTGGAGCAGAGCTGGTTCACACAGGAGCTGCACCGAGGCTGAGCTAGGCTCTGTGCCCAGGGCTTCAGCACACTAGCTCAGACGCCACACCTGAGATGGAGGAGCTAACAGCACAGGAAGTTGAGGGTGAGAGAGGGGCGGGTCTTTTACCTACCCTCTCTCCAAACCCCCAGGCACTCACCGGGTGTAGGGCCCTGTACTGGGCACTTAGACATGACATTGCCTTTGCCCAGGAAGGAAGACAGATGTGTGAAATATTCTCGTTGACGGGGTTAGAACAGAGCACTCATATTACAGCTTAGGTCCTGAGGACTAGGGACAAAAGGAACAAAGAAGCTTCGGCAATAAATATCACTTCTCCCATGACACCCCTTGGCTAAGGACAGGCCCCAGGAGCAGCAGTGGACCTCAGAGGCGCCTATGTGGGAGACAGCCTCTGTGGCCTCCGAAGCAACAATGAACAAAGACTGTCGCCTCTCTGGGAATAGCAGGGATCTGACAACAGTCCGGTGCGGGTGCGTTTCATCAGTGTAGACATCCTTTCTGGGCTTTGAAGCCTGAAGTACTCTGCTTTGGCTGTCTACACAGATCAAATAAGCTGGACAGCTGCCATATCTAGACTTCGCTTCGTGGCTAATCCATAGTCACAGCCGGCCCCGTAACAATCCGACCAAGCCATCTGAGCAGAGGCAAAAATAATTCTCACAGGCAAAGATAGGCAGCTCCGAGTTGGAAACGTTAACCCCTCACTGCCTCTCGGAAGAGGGCGGGGATCTTGCTAGTGTAAGGGGGAGAGGGAGGCTGTGGCCCTTCCCAAAAGCTGTTAGCTACCCTTTCCGAATCCGGAGCCCATCCATGACCACTGATGAGAACTGGCTTTCAGAGAGGCAACCCCGTTTCAGCCTGAGGAATAGGATCTCCCCACTGCACAGGAAGCACCTTTTTATTCACAGGGTCATTCCAGGGGGAAACTTACACCCATCTCCCTATGTCCTCCAGAAATTCTTGTCGCAGGTGCCAACAGGAGCGGCCATCTAACCACAAATCCAGAAGCCGAGGATGAAAAATCTATACTTGAGTTCTAACATCTACTTCATGCCTAGCTGTGGTTTCCATGGAAATAGACATCTGCTCTAGGGAGAAAGGTGTGTGGGGGTGGGGTGGGATGGTATAAATGCTATAAAATAATCAGTGTTTTGAAGGATTAATTTTTTTTCCTGTCACAACATTAATAGAAATATGAGATTTTTTGTGTGGCAATTTCTTGTATTTAGGGGGGGGGAAGCATCACATGGGTGGGATCTTCCACAGACATCTCCGGATCCAGCACAAAGACTTCAAGACAAAGTGCTGGTTCAGAAGGTCCCAGACCTCTTGGCTTTGGAGGTCTTTGCCCATTTGCTTTACCTTTGCTTGTCAGTTTTCAGAGAGGGACTGTCTTCATTCCTGTCCAGTGTTTAAAATGATTTCTGAGACCAGTTCAGAAAAGGAAGCCGTTGTGAGGCGTTTGTGAAAGAGAAAAGCCTGTCAGTGTGCAGAAGTGGCCCTGCTGCTTGCACACTAAGCAAGAACCACTTAGCCTGGCTGGGGTGGGGACAGAGGGAGACCGACTCCACGCAAGGGCGATTGTTGGAAAATATGCCTCTATAAGCATATTTCAGGCAATAGTGCTTTGCCAGTTGCGTGCTTTGTGTGTTGTCTACTGTCTGTATAATACAGTTTTCATTGTCCTGTACGCCTATTGTATTTTTATCGCTGGTACTTCCCCATTGGTTAACCAATGTAGGATTCTTTTAAAATTAGGACTGTGTTTCCACAGAGGCCACATTGTATGTGTGGTTTAGCCTTTGGGAGCCCAAACCCATTAACAAAATAGTAAACTCAAATTAATAAAACCCTCCTGCATGGGGTTTCTGAGCAGGTGCCTTCCACCACACGGGGAAGCAGGGCTGGTCAGCAGAGAGGAGGGGTCTAAGAGAGACAGGGTCAGGCTAATTTCTTTTGTGTCTCTGCTATAGTTCTGTTTTATCCAGGCCAGAGGGAACCGTGACCTTGTGGCTCCTTTTGTTTACATTCTCAAAGAGAGAGCCCAGCCCTGCTTTGGAGAGCACGTGCTTCCAGAACAAAAGCAGCACTTTACTGCAGTCAGTGTATCCAGAACTACCATCGCTCTTTTCCTTTCCTGTCACCTCAAGTCTTTGGGCCAGGCAGACGGAGTCTGCCTTTAAGCTCAGTGGCTTTGTTAGACCCAAGATCAGATTTCCAGAGCCTCACGCTGTCCTGCATAGATTCCAGGGTTTCCAGCTCGGGGAGCTGAGGATGGAGAGAATGCAAATAGCCAAAGGAAGGACCACGCCCGGGACCTGCCACCACGAAACGGGTTAGCGACTGCGAGGTGGCACTACAGGTGACACGCTGGCGTGTGTCCATGGAAGGACGCCGAGGAGAGAGGACCGTGCAGGGGGGTGGGGTGGCATTGTCTTGTCACAGGGCAACCGAGCGAGCTGTGGCATCAAAAGGGACACTGCTTAAGGAGCGAACGAGCTTCGTGTGGCTCGGCAGAGAGCGTCCAGTTGGTCAAGGTCTAAAAGACAGAAGTAGGTTATGACCCGACCCCTCCCCTGCGCCTCGCCTCGCCCTGCACTTTTCCTAGAAATGGAGTCCCGTAGACTATTCAGACCCGTGGCCGCGGCCAAGTACTTTTCCGAGCAGAGACCCCGGATTTAGTCCGGGCTCACACCTGCGGGGGGGACCCATCCCAGGAGCGCCCCACCCCTTGCATTGTCCTCCTGCCCCACCGGCCCGGACTACACTTCCCGAGATGCTCCGCTCCAGAAGGGCGGACCCTCCAGGCTTGGGGGCGGGACCGGCACGTGCCGTCAGACTCAGCCAATGCGGAGCCCCTGGGCTGGGTCACGTGCCGCTGTTTGGCGCTTTTGTGCGCGCCCAGGTCTGTTGGTGCTCAGAGTGTGGCCAGGCGGCTGGGAGCGAGCAGGTGGGTGCATCCTTGGCTCGGGCGGCGGCGACGGCGGGACGGGGACGGGGGCACTCGGCGGGGGCCCCGCCGGGGCCGCGGGGAGGGCGGGGGTCCTGGGGTCTGGCGGGTGGCGGACGCCCGTCTTTTGTGTAGCGCTCGGGCGGAGCCTCGGCTTTTGTCCCTGCTCCCCGGGGACGCGGCTTGGTGGGGAGGGGTCGCGGCCAGCTGTGAGCCTCAGCCCCGGGGGCGACAGACAATAGGGGGCGTGGGCCGTCGCCTGCCTCGTCGCCCCGAGGGCGCGGCTGTCCCGGGGACCCCCATTGTCTGCGGGAGAGCGGGGCTGCGGGCGCCCGTGGACCTGAGGGGCGGCGCCTGCCTGGGCTCCCGGGGCTCCGAGGCCGAGGTCGCGGGCAGCTCCGGGGACTGGAGCAAGCGACGGAGGCGGCGCGGCCGGGCCCGCTGCAGAGCCACCGCGGGGCTGCGTGGCCGCGAGGTGTTTTTGGCGGGAGTTGGGGGGGGCGGGGGGGGACGGGACTGCCGCGAGCTGCCGGCCCGAGAGGGGCGGGGCCGCCCCGGAGGACCGTTAGCCCCGCCCATCCGGTCGCTGCCCACGCGCGCGGGCTCCCGGGTGTGGAGAGGTTCGCGGAGATTCGAAAAGGCGCGGGGAGCGGAGGGGCGGGGCCGGGGGGTGGAGCGCAGGGCGTGTTCTGATTGGCCCGGGCCCCCAGCCTTTGCCCGCCCGGGCCGGGACCACGCCCATGCTGGGTAAGGGGCTGCGTTGGGTGCTGTGCCTCCGCTAAACGGTTTTTTTTTGTTTTGTTTTGTTGTTTTCTTGCTGCCTCGGATTTGCATGTCTAGCGTTATAGTCCTACGCTTTGAGGCAAAAGAGTGGTGATCTTTTTTTGAAAGATAATCGACAGCTGTTGAAAAGAGATTTTTGAGACGTAAGGCAGCAAACGTGACAAACCCAAGGCGGGTGTGGTGGCGCAGGTCTGAGCTCGACACCCAGAAGGAAACCGCCTGTGCCCCCCTCCCCGCCAAGTGTACACCAAACAGAACCCAGGGCTTTGCAAATGTAAGGCAACTGCCAACCCGCTGGGCTGGACCCCACCCCTGCACGCCGAGGAGGCTGAAGCAGAAGGATTGCAGTTTCAGGGCTAGGCTGCGCTAAATAGCTAGACCCTGTCCTCAGGAGAAACCTAGAGGTTCATAAAACTTCATTTTCCCTCCGTTAGCTGGGTAGCTTAAACCCTAGGAACAATAGGGCTTGAACACCATTGGCTGCTAGCTTGGGTGATAGTCACCACGGCACACAGACAAAGCAGGGGTGGGTGTTTCAATTGCACAATGAGTTGTAGACAGAATTAAGATGGCTCCGGTCTCATTGTTGGGGTGAATCTAGAATATCTCATGTTGGGTAGAAAAGAAATTGAGGCTAAAGGAAGGAATCCTTCAACCTTGTCATTGAACCTCTGATTTTTAAGATTCTGAGATTTTTTTTTTTTTTTTTTTAAGGAACGTCATTTAATTGGATTTTCTGCTGCCATTGTTATTCAGTTAAAATTTCCAATCTGTTTTAGTATTTCTAGATGATTTTTTTTTTAATGATGTTACTTGATTCTACCAAATGATTTTCCTGACAATTGTCATGGGTGTGATTTGAGGTCCCTTTGTGCTGATGACAGAGAATTGCAGAGAGATTGATTGCATGCTTTGGAAATCACTTCCAGGACTTTGCCTACCGGTGGATTGTGTAGCGGCACAGCCAGTCTCGTCTTCTGCCCATCATGGCGTCCTCTGGTAGGTAATTGATTTAGAAAAGCTGAAATTGGGGGAGGCTTATGGCTTTAGAACAGGAAGTGGTGCAGATCTTAAGCTTTTAATTTGCTGTGTGTGTTCTTTCAAAACTTAATTTACAAATAAAAAAGCAATTAAATTTTATCACTTGGATGAATATATGGGATAAATATATGGAAAACTCATCATTATTCATGATTAGACAGTTTGGCTTGGTTCAAAGCAAAACTGTGGGGTTTTATACAAACCATTCTTTGTTTAATAAAATGATTACCAAATACTAATTCTTCCTAATACTAATTCTTCCTAATACTAATACTAATTTGTTAGCCCAAGATGTTGGGCTTTTTAAAAAGTCGGTGTTATTTGATTTCTTACTTACCCTGTCATTAGCCTTTATTCTGTGCGTTAAATTGTTGGTTTTTAGAAAATTGTAGAAGCCATTATTTGAAAAAGCAAGCTGGGTTTTTCTCATTTCTCGTAAATCTGATCAACTCCAGATATTCAGGTGAAAGAGCTGGAGAAGCGTGCTTCAGGTCAGGCTTTTGAGCTGATTCTCAGCCCTCGGTCAAAAGAATCTGTCCCCGACTTCCCCCTTTCCCCCCCAAAGAAGAAGGATCTTTCCCTGGAGGAAATTCAGAAGAAATTAGAAGCTGCAGAAGAAAGACGCAAGGTAAAGCAGACGATTCACAGGAGACAGGGCGCTTGTTAATGTAATGAGGCAAACTGGTTTTATTTTTGTAGAAAGGAAGAAAGACTTGAAGCTGTACTATGACTGTAAGTAGGAAATGTCCTTGTGCCGGTGGTTGGAAGAAAGCATCATTTATTGAGCTCCTGTTAGGAGCCAGCCCCTTGGCTCAGGAGCTATCTCTAATAAACGGAGACTCCATGCTGGGCTTTGTCTCAGGTAACACTAGCAAATTGTATTATTAAGGCATTTTCCTGAAGTCCTGTTAGTAAGTAGTAGTGGCAGAATTTAAGCTAACGCCTGTAGTACATTGAAGCGCATGCTTTTCCTTTAAATAAAATAAAATAAAACAGAACATTTGTTGGCAAATAATGTTTTTTTTATTCCCTTAATTTTGCTTTTTGAGAGCAATAGAAACTTTACAATTCCAGGCATGTGGTATTGAAACCTGCTGAGGGCTGGAGGGTTGACCCAGCAGTTAGCACTGGCTAGCCCTCCTGAGGATCCTTGTTCCATTCCCAGCACCCACATGGTGGCTCACAACCAAACCAATCCCAGGGCATCTCACTGCCTTCTTCTGGTTTCCGTGGGCACCACACAAAGACGTATACAGCCAAGTGTGCAAGCTAAACAACCACGAACATAAAGTAAGATAAGTAAAAAAAAAAGTTCCAAGTGAGAGCCTAGAGAGGAGTGATTCTCCTACCTCCGCTTTCCAAGAGTGCTTTCTGTCGTCGCGAGGACCAGACTAAGGTTCCTAGAATCACACTGGCAGGGCACACCTGCCTGTGGCTCTAGTTCCAACGAATCTGATGCCCTCTTCCGGCCCTTGAAGGCCTGACGTGCACATGTGCATATATTCACACAGACCGCACACATGAAAGACTAATGAAAAGTTTAACAAATATTAATAAAGTTATAGAAGAGTTGAAAAATCTAAAGTATAGCTGGAATTAAGATGACCAGTGTTTCGCTTCCCAGAAGTATCTACTATTAGCATGTATTTCCATCCATTCGGTATTCTTGGGAACTTTAGACAGGGGCTAAAGAGTGGCCCAGCAGTTAGGACACTTGCTGCCTTTGCAGGTGAGCCAGGTTCCGTGAACAGCACCCGCATGGCAGTAAACACCAGTCCTCACTCAGGTTACAGGGGATCCATACCCTCTTCTGGCCTCTGGTCTTCCCAGGCCAGGCATCCATGCAGTGCACCTAAATGCACACAAACACTCATGCATAAGATACAAATCTATTTTTATAAAAGAATTTTACATAAGTTTTTATTGTCTCTCTTCCCAGTAACTATGATTGAGGTTGGCGGATTTAATTTTAATTTGGGGAACCTAAAGCACAAAAAGGTGAAGTGTAAAGTAATAACCAAACCCGAGCGAGCAACACCTAGGCCATTTGATGTCCAACATGCACATCTGCAGCACGTGCACACGTCGGTTGCAGTTCTGTACCCTGCTGTCAGCACCATCTCCAGGGAGAACGGGGGTTAGCTGGGCACTTCTACCTGGAAAGCGGAGGCAGGAGAATCAACTTCAAGATCATCCTTAGCTGCATACCAGGTGGAGGCCAGCCTGGCTCGGGGTGTGGATCAGGTAGAGTGCTTGCAGGGCAGTTGAGTGCAGTGCCCAGCTCTTGGGGAAGTAGAGATGGGAAGATCAGAATTTCAGCTTGAGGCCAGCCCAGAGTCTGAAACCCTGTCCCAAAAGCAAATTAAAAAATGCCAGCATTTACCTTGTATGCCATCTGCCTGCTCTTCCATGTTTGGAGTTTCTGGACTAGTAGGACTCAGTATAACCAGACTAGACAAGAAAAGCTAGGCCTAGTGCTCCGGAGCACACATTACACAGAAATTGCCTAAGAAGTGAGACTCCCATCTGGACAGAAATACTCTGGAAGAGAATTGGCACAACTACTGACAAGGGCCCTGCACTTACACTCTGCAAATTAGTTCTTAAAGTATATGTGAATCTGTTCATTGCTGCTGAAAGTTCAACAATGCACTTTCTTTTCATAGGCTCTGGAGTTAGATATGCAAATTCTTCAAAGTGCCATTCTTAAGTAGAGTACTCAGCATATGAACACTTTAGAGCAATTCATAAGGATTTCCTTAACAAATAACTTGGAGGGAAATCTGAACAAGCTAGGTTTGGTGTGTTATAGAGCTACAATCTGAAATGAATATAGGAGAATCAGAGTCTCCAGGTGAGCCCATGTAGCCTGGGTTACATGAGATCTTGTTGCAAAAAGAAAAGAAAAAAGTCAACCCCTGAATGACCAGTTTTCCAAAGTAAACACAAACACTGGTTGGAAAACAGGTGATTGAGTGTTATATAATAGACACTTCTGCTCCTCACTTGAGTATTGATTTCAAGGTTTCTGCCTCTTTGGCTGATAATTTCTGTTGCGATGTTAATTAATGCCAAAGATACTTCAGAGGGGCCTTGTTAAACTTTTTTGCAGTCTCATGAAGCGGAAGTCTTGAAGCAGCTTGCTGAGAAGCGGGAGCATGAAAAAGAAGTGCTCCAAAAAGCTATCGAGGAGAACAACAACTTCAGCAAAATGGCAGAGGAGAAACTGACTCACAAAATGGAGGCCAACAAAGAGAACCGGGAGGCGCAAATGGCTGCCAAGCTGGAGCGTTTGCGAGAGAAGGTTGGTTTCTTGCTTTATGGAGTTAGCAGCTCTAGGCAGCGGTGATCATCTTGATAAAAATATAACTGGTTCTTTTTTGTCATCCGTTCGGGAGTTAACATTCAATAAGAAGAAATTTCATCTTATGATGGGGTGTTGTAGAATTCATAGCATAATTGCATATTCCTTGGAAGAGCAGTTGGAGGCTTTAGTTGTTAGAGTCCCCAAAAGACCCTCCAGGTTTGAAGATGACAGTATTGGGATTGTGGGTTTGTGGTTGCCGTGGGTTGTGACTGAGGCTGCGTTGGACCTCCTAGTAGGCAGGGGACAGGGCTCGCCAGGTTATTTTTTTTGGCAGATGACACTTACGTACAGTTTTTTCCTAGGACAAACATGTTGAAGAGGTACGGAAGAACAAAGAATCCAAAGATCCTGCGGATGAGACCGAGGCCGACTAATTTGTTCCGAGAACTGATTTTCTCCCCGACCCCTTCCTAAATATCCAAAGACTGTACTGGCCAGTGTCATTTACTTTTTCCCTCCTGACAAATATTCTAGAAGCTGATGTAGGACTGTATAGGTAGATCAGACCGTGAGATGTTTCAGGGGCTCAAGGGGAGAAACTGAAAGTGTTTTACTCTTTTTTAAAGTGTTGGTCTTTCTAACGTAGCTATTTTTCTCGTTGCATCTTTTCCACTTCAGCACCTTGGGTGTGCTGGGTTAATGGCTAGTGCTGTATTGACTGTGGAAGACGTTCGTGAAAAGTATGTAGTGGCTTCTTCCAACCTGTTAGATGCTGACTTTCTGTTTACTTTGCCATCCCGATTCTGTCCCGATCTCACCAGATGCTACTGTACTTGAATGGTTAATAAACTGCACAGTGCTGTTGGTGGCAGTGACTTCTTTCTGTTCAGGTAGTGACAAGTTGTAGGCTTTTTCACACGAGGCCTCCGGCTGCCGCAGACACCCAGGCAGTTCTCTGCTCCCAGTCTCTCGAATTGTCCTCTACAATGATGGCTTTGTTGTGCTGTCTCACCCAGATCAGCTGTTATTTTTTTTTTCAGATGTTTATGCGCAAACAAACAGTGTTTTGTTCCCGTTAGAAAGGCAGGTTACAGGCACAAATAGTGATTTCCAGAGAACAGTTTAGAGGTGACCTAAGGTCTTCGTATATTTGATAGTTGGTTTGCTTAATGTGACAATTGGGAGGGGAGGCGCACGCTAATGCTCATTCCTTCAGTCGATGGGATGGCCTGAGATTCAGAGCACTAACACCTGAGAATGGGAAAGCACCCTTCATCTTGGCGAGCAGCGCTGAGCTGGCTTGAGAGGCAGACAGCTCACCTTGGACCAAGAGGCTGTAATGTTCACTGTGGTCAGCACAGTGCCTCGCAGTTCAAGGAAAGCCCGGGCAGCTTTCCCAACCCCTTCGGGAAATAGCTTTAATTACATAGAGTCTATCTGCTCCTCACATCTGCATAAAGCTCTTAGAAGCCAAGCATCTACAGCAAGAGCCTGCTTGCAGGAGGCCTAAGCATGCCTTTGGGACCAGGCTTAATGGCTGTGCCTGTAATCTCAGCACTTGGGAAGCAGAGATGGGAGGGTGCTGGGGAATTGAAGGCCAGCCTAGACTACAGAGCAAGCATCCCCTTACAATAAATGCAGAAGTGGCGCTCCCTCTGGCTGACTAACACGCACCTCTACAACTGGTTTCACCAAACTTCTGAGAGTCTAGGGGAGCTCCTGTCTTGAGAGTCCGTGGGGGAGGGGTGGCCTGGGTGTGCAGTAAGCGTGTTTAGTACCGCTGTGTATTTGGCATTATATAAATGATTGCTCTTTCCCCAGAGGCTAGTGAGGGATACACTTCTGGTCTTGAGAATGATTATGCATTGATGGTGTGCTTCGAGTTGACCATCCAGTTGTGCAGAAGGTAGAGCATCATGGGAGTTCTGAGAGTGACAGTACTCAGAAGCAACTGTAGGGCCTGGGAAGCTTAGGAGAGAGAAAGCCCTTTGTGATGCCAGTCACAAGCACTGTGCTCTTCCAGAGGTCCTGAGTCCAATTCCCAGCATGCACATGGCGGTTCACAACCATCTATAAAGATCTGATACCTTCTTCTGGCCTGCAGGTATACATGCAGCAGAGCAGGTGTACATACATAAAATTAATACTGCGAAACCGGGGATTTTTTTTCATTTTGTTTTTGTTTCTTCGAGACTTTCATCATATAGCCCTGGCTTCCGAGTGCCCAGATTAAAGGCGTGTGCCACCACCCAGCAGAACACAGGGATTTTAGGAGAGAGCCTAGAGGGGAGTGACTTGACAACCCCTACAAGAGATGGTTGGGGAGGTCTGTTAGGGCCTCGTGGGTGAAGTAGGGAGGGTGTGTTCTAGACGGGTCCCTGTGAATCACTAAGGAGGAAGCTAGAGTGTAGCTGAGCCTGGGAAATGGGAGAAAAACCACTCAGCAGGCAACGACAAGGGAAAGGATGGAGCAGCTGCTAGGGCCCGTGTGGCGGCCACCAGAGCTGCCACTGTTGCGTAAAAAAAGGGCAGGAGAGAGATGAACTATGAGGGAATCACATGCCTCACCTGAACCTGTAAGCGTCCACCCGGCCCTGGGCTGTCTGAACGAGTGGATGGGATCTGGCGGCCCTTGGATACCCCGCTACCCTACTCCTGCATCCAAGCTTGGCAGAAAGCCCTGAATGCAGCCAGGGCCACGCCCTTGAAGGCAGTTCACAACCAGCTCCTGTGGAGAGAGGTTCCCTCCCATCTCAGCTCTTCGCACAGTGCTCCCTCCCGGCTGCCCATTTTCACGGCGGAGAGGTGATTTCACCTCCAGAGGTCCACTACCGCACCTTCGCCGACAGCCCAGCTGTCCTGACTTGGTGTGAACTGTGATTCAGAATATCAGAGCGGTAGGCCCCGTCTGTACAGACCCGTGCTCGTCTGTTTGAGTGGAGGTTAGGGGTAGGTGCCTGGAAGCCAAGTCCAAGGCTGCCTCTCGGCCTAGTCAGACTGCTGCTTGCTGTGACCAGATCCCAAAGGACCCCCCTGCCCCCCAGTGAGCTGAAGCTGAGGTCCCGGAAACTGCTGGAGCGAGTCTCCCAAAACCTGCTTCTGCTCACCTAACACACCCAGGCCTGAGCATCCTTGTGGCCAAGCCCACCATGAGCGAAAGCTGGAGTTCTGTGCATAGGGGAGGAGAGCTTGGGGACATAGCTCAGTTGGCAGAGTGCTTGCCAGCATGCATGAAGCTCTGGGTTCCTCCCCCAGCACCATAGATCAGGTGTGGCAGCGCACACTGCAGCCTGCTGCTGGGAAGTAGAGACAGGAGTCCAGAAGGTCCAGCCATGCTTTGCTGTAGAGTGGGTTACATGAGACACCATCGCAGTTTGTTTGTAAAGACACGGGCCTTTAGACTCATACCAGCATGTCGGGTTTGATGGGTTCTGAAGGGTAGTGCTCTCAGGACAGGCCCCTGCACACCATGACCAAGGATTATTATACCCATTTTTAACCTCTAAATCCTAAAGAGACAAGAGGATCCAAGGGAAGAAGCAGGTGGGAAGAGCCAGATGTCCCTTGACTGTCATCTCTGCAGATGGCATGAGAGGGCGACTGACCTCAGCGTGTCCAGGGGCTTCTGGGCCAGGACTTCCACCCAGTGGGTCCCTGCTTCCCCTACTGGCAAAAAGCCCAGGTAGTCACAGCTCAGGCTGGGGGGGGGCTGTCCAGGCGGAGCTTGTCACCTCGCTCCGCTTCTCTCACACATTACAGCTAATTGTTGCATTATCTCATTGTCCCCCCCACAGCCCTCAGGTGAGAAATGAACAGACTCAGGCCATGTGTCCAAGGTGACATGACCAGCACAGTGGTAGAATCATAGCAAGCACCACCTCTGTGACCAGCTGGAGCTCCAGAGTGAGTCCCGCTGGGGCCTCAAACCTGCCCTATAGTGAAGCCTAAGTTAAAAAGTAGCGGGGCGGGGGTGTCGCACACCTTTGACCCCAGCACTCAGGAGGCCGAGGCAGGTAAATCTTTGTGAGTTCAAGGCCAGCCTGGGCTACAGAGCAAGTTCTAGGCTAGCCAGGGCTACACAGAGAACCCTTATCTGGAAAAACCAAACTAAATAAGCAAATGGTCTTTTTAAAAAGCACTATGGGGCCGGCAAGCTAGGTAAATAAAGGTACCCGAGTTGAGTTCAGTCTCCAGAACTGCTTGCCTGTGCCCACATATGTACCCAAACAGGCCATATGTGGCGGCCACCAGAGTAAGTAAGTAAACGTGTTGTTGGGAGCTGCATTAATCATCCCCGCAGTCTACCTCAGTGCATCTGCTTGTCCTGGGGACCCCAAGGGGAATCCGCTCATTTTCTGGAGGCGAAGGCTGCCGCTGCCTCAGCTCTGCCAGTTGGCCTGGAAGGCGCTCAACTCTCTCTGGAATCCTCCCACACTCAAAGGCACCAGCTGACAAGTTGGTGGCCTGCAGCCAGCGTCAGTCCGCAGGCGTGTTGGTGGCCCATGCGGTGTTTTAAATGATTGAATCAGTTGACATTTGCACAGAAGAATCTGATTTGGGGCTCCTTAAAAAACCGTGAGCTTCGGCGTGCAGGCCCACCCCGCAGTCCGCGCCTGGTGGCTGCTGCCCCCTGGCGGCAGGACGTGTGCACCACGGCTCCCTTCTCCGCCCCGGCAGCCGAGCTTAGTGGGCGATGTTGTCTCAAGACCCAAGACGGACAGCTCTCGAGGAACAACCACCGAGGTTTACCTCTGCCCTTCACACATGGACATCCGCGCGCGCGCACAGACACGCGCCCATCGTGGTTTTCATTGAGTAGCCATGAAAATGCTCAGGATGAGAGCCAGGCGTGGTGGCGCACGCCTTTGATCCCGGCTCTCAGGGAGGCAGGAGGCTGGTTGGCAGCAACTGCGTGCTAGGGTTAGACAAGGGACAAGCAGGGCCTGTCCCTCTCCCTAGTGACAGATCCACAGCTTCATGGGTCTTTTCAGCCCGTCCATGACAGGAAGGCAAATGCCTTCCTAGGCTGAGAACGGCCTCCCAGCCCACTGTACCGGCCCACAGGACCATCTCTCTGCAGCTGGCTTCCTGGGAGTCCCTGTTCTTTGGGGGACCTAAAATATTTGTAAGCCAGGTAGTGGTGGCACACACCTTTCATGCCAGCCTTCAGGAAGAAGAGGCAGTCGGATCTCTGTGAGTTCAAGGCCAGCCTGGTCTACATAACGACCTAGAACAGAAGTACTCCAAGTCAGTTTAGAGAGTGTTGACACTTGAACATTCCGTGTCTCTTCTGAGAGGACCAAACTCCAGCCCGTCTGACCCGCTGTCCCTGTGCACCTGTGCTGTCTGCGAGTGTGTTTTTCTTTCTCTCCTTTCTTTCTATGACTCAGGTTTGCTGATTCACAGTATCTAAGAAGTTTACATAAGATGGGCTAGGTGACACATGCCTATAATCCCAGTACTCGGGGCAGCAGACACAGGTGGATGTCAGTGAGTTCAAGGCTGGCCTGGCCTACAAATGGAGCCAAGGCTACACAGAAAAACCCTGTCTCAAAAAAAAAAAAAAAAAAAAAAAAAAAAAAAGTTTACACATGCCATCCTAATGCTTGAAATGGTCCCGTGATGGAAGTTCCACTCTCATGGTTTACAGGAAATTGAAGTGCAGAGACCAGGGTCAAACGGCAGGCTGCTCTCTCAAGCTTGTCTCCTAGATCCCTTCCGGCTCAGATCCAGCATGTGAGGTGTGGCTGGTGCTGTATTTACCATCTCCCTCTGACCACCCCCCTCAGCGGCTCCATTTGGCCATCATGGTGGGCTTGCCAGCTGACCCTCCAATCCATTCTCTCCTGATCAAAGACCTGCATGGACCTTCCTAAGCCCTGTCCCACCTGCTTACATCACCACCCCTTTCTGCCAGTCCCTCTCCCCTGCCTGGAACAGGGATGTGATGCCTGGAGCACAGCAGGCATCTTGTGATGGTGAGGGTAAAAGTCCCAGGAGAGAGGTGACTAGAGCAGGGAACAGATATGACCCAGGGCTTTGGTGATATCTGGCTGCCACATCAGCCAGGACTCACAGCCAGGTTCTGTTGCAGGAGGCAAATTAATCCAGTTATGTAATCCAGTTACATATTTAAGCTGCTGGCTGCTGAGGAGGAGAGATTCTGACCTGAAGCGTAGCGCTGGAGCTGGAGTGGCAGCAGGCCAGCAAAGCACCTGCTGTGCAAGCATGAGGACCCAAGTTTGATCCCAGCACTCCCATTAAAAAGTGGGGCCTGGTGCACTGCTGTAACCCCAGTTTGGGGAGGGGGAGGAAAGACAGGTGGCCCCCTGGAGCTCTCTGGCTAGCCAGTATAGCCGACGGATGAGCTGGGTTTAACGAGAGAACATACACCCAAAAAATGGGGCGTGATGGACATGGTGGTACAAATCTTTAAACCCAGCACCTGGGAGGGAGAGGCAGGCCGAGCTCTTCGGGTTCAAGGCCAGCCTGGTTTACATTGTGGGACCCTGTCCAGTAATAATAATAAATAATAATAAGGAGAGCAGTTGAAGAAGAAACCCAATATCAACCCCTGTCCTCCACATGAACGTGCACACGCAGACATGTATGTATACCTGAACAAA
This sequence comes from Rhombomys opimus, assembly GCA_010120015.1. Taxonomy (NCBI): domain Eukaryota; kingdom Metazoa; phylum Chordata; class Mammalia; order Rodentia; family Muridae; genus Rhombomys; species Rhombomys opimus. The sequence goes on along the minus strand of REGO01000146.1, from coordinate 1,504,236 downwards.
CACATGTCCATACCCACATGAAAACAACATAGCATATACCACATTAAAGAAAGAAGAGTTTCCCTCATGTACCAAGTTATCCACTTTCTATTCAGTCACTCAAAAAAATGTTAAGAGTATGTGCTCAGAATGATAGGGCCTTGCATTCAACCCCCAGAACCAAAAGAAAAAATATTTGCAGAACTATGTTTCAGACGCTATGCTAGGGCCTGAGAACTAGCTGTGCTGCAGGGGACGACAGGAGTGCGCCCTCTGGTGGCATCTGGAAGGCATACCTGGCTTCTGCCCCACTGACCCCGAGAAGTTCTGTAGGTGCTGGAGTTTGCCGTGCCAGGCGGGGCAGGGCACGTCTGCTCTCAGGTCCTCACCCACACAACAAGGTTAGGCAACCCAAACCATCAGCATTTCTCCCAGCGCTCTGTCTGAGCCAGATACCAGCCTGCATTCTCTCTGAGGGAGGCGTGCTTGTCCCCATTTTATAGCGAGATGCGGAAGGTCTGTCATGTGGCTGACTATGGCTGTGCTAGATTCAAACCTGGAGCTTTTGATTCCAGAAGCTGAACTCCCTCTTCCTGCCACCATTTTTTTCCCCGAGCCTTTTCTGTTCATTGGGGGTGGGAGGGGGGAAGCTGTTTCCTGATTCACCCCCTCTCCTCGCTCTAGACACTGGCTGCTCTTGTCACCTTTGTGGTCAGGCACCAAAAAGGGCCTGCACCCTTCCCTCAAACATGTGCTTTTCAAGAAGCTCCCTGCGTGCTGAGCGCTAGGAACGTAGGTGCATGTCACACGACAGCACGAAAGGTCCATCAGGGTGCAGACAGTCACCAAGCCTCACGGTGTGACAGGTGCCGCCGGGGTCATCGGTGCGACCGACAGCAGCACAGAGATGAGCAGCCGACAGGCGAGCTTCCTAGAGAAGGGAGTAGCTGAGTCCCACAGGGATTGAGCACATTTAGAGAGAGGAAGAAGTTTGAAGGCGCTAACTCAGTTAGCGCAGTGCTTGCCATGCACACACGAAGCCCTGAGTTCCAGTCTCAGAACCCATGTTAAAAAAACAAAGGCCAGGTTTGTCGGTGTGTGGTAATTCCATAGCTGGGAGGTGAAGACAAAAGCATCCTCAGAGCTCCATGTCAGCTACTGTAGCCTACCACTGAAGTCCAGGTCGAAGAAAGATGGTTAAAAAAAAAAAAAAAAAAAATGCCAGCCAGGTGGTGGTTCCCGCCTTTAATCCCAGCCCTGGGGAGGCAGAGGCAGACTGCAGCAGGTGGGTCTGAGGCAGAGGCCAGCCTGGTCTACAGAGTGAGTTCCAGGTGAGCCAGGGCTACACAGGAAAAAGAAAAAAAGTCTCAAAACAAGCCAACTGTAGTGAGAATTGTAGAGCTTTGGTCTCTTTGAAAAACCACAAATATCGTAAGAATATGTTTTCGTTTTAATCCCAGGTGTGGGGACATGGGGGCCGCTTCACAGCAGCTGGCTATGATTTGCCTCGTGCTCTAGCAGAGGCGTGGTTTTGCCAGCTGCAGATAGTTTCTGCAGATTGTGTAACGTTTGGAATTCTGGGAACTTTTCAGAGGGTGTGTAAATGCTAGAGCCCCAGGAGGCATTGATGGTGGTTGTTTGCTGTTTGGGGTGGGGGTGGGGATGGGGGTGGGGATGGGGGTGGGGGTGGGGGGTGGTTTGTTAGTAGTTGTGTTCAAAGAAGAAAGAAATTAGATTCAGAGATTTTTGTCTCTTTCTCCTCCCTCTATCATCCTCTCCTCCCTAGTGATAGCAGGGTGAAACCAGGGGGAGAGAGGGTGGAAAAAGAATAACCCACAAAGTAGCAAAAGGCCAGCTACAGCCAACCAACCAACAAAAAGGCCAGGCTGGAGAGATGGCTCAGCAGCCAAGAGCACTTGCTGCTCTTGGGGAGGACCCAGGTTCGGTTCCCAGCACCTATATATGGGCGGCTCCCAACTGCCTGATCCAGTTCCACGGCTCCTACACACTCCCCTAGTGTGGCCTCTGGCATGCACTCGGTATGCAGACACATACAAACTTTAAGAGAACTTCTAAGTGGACAATGCCTGAGGAAAGGCACCCAAGGTTGCCCTCTGGCCCCAGGCACATGCCCTCGCACACGCACACCCGTTAGAGCAGCAGTGAGGAGACTCGGCAGTGTGTGTGAGGAGAGGGGAGAGTGGCTGAGCTATGGATGGAAGGAGGCAGGGAGGGCTGAGGTTGGGAGATCACAAACATCGGCTGTGTCAGGCGCAGAGGACTCCAGCGGACGGGAGCAGGTTGGAGCTGTCTGGGTATTGCACGAAGACCAGTCAGGACAGACCTACAGGACGGAAGGAGCAACTAAGTGAGCGGACAGTGGAAGGACACGCCATCCAGGCGCTTGGGCACGGATCTTTCTTCTCTGCTTCCCTGCCTGGACCCCACTGTTACTGCCAGGGTTGCTGCAACAGTCTCTACACCAGCCCCCCGGCTTCTGCCTTTGCCTGGCTAGACTGTGTCCCACGGGCAGTCCTGAGATCCTAAAAAGCCGGGCCCTCCCCTCCAGGGGTCCATCAAAATGAAAGAAATTGCCACACTCGTCACCGAGGAGGCGTAGGGCAAGGCTGGCTGTGGGCCCTGGTACCACAAGTCAGGTGGACGCGTAGTTAGTCAGGGCATGAGCGGCACTGGCAATCTGTTGACTGGGATTCCTGGTTGACTCACCGTGCTGGCCAACACGGAGAAGTCAGCCCCACACATCCCCACACACCCAGGCTTCACGCTGCCTCCAGCAATTTGTAGCTGCTTTCCAAACTCCGCCAGAACCCAGCCCACAGAGGATGACCCATGGGCCAAGCCCTACACGTCCCAAGCCAAGGCAGCACCCTCCTCCCACGCACCCGTCCATGCCACCAGCACTGCTGACTGGCTCTCCGGAGATGCCACCCACCCACCCGGTGCCCACGGCTGAAGGTCACTCCCCAGTCTGCCTCCAGCTCGAGAGGGAACTCCGAAGGATGCTGGCAGGAAGAGCTTCGGAGCCGAGGGTGTGTCGGGAGGGCCTGGGTTCCACCCCTGCACTGCAGAGACAGCACAACTTCCGGCTCTCCCACAGCCCCCTCCGGAAGGACCTCGGAGGTGAGAGGCCATGAGTTATTGTGTGGAGCCGTGCCCAGCTTGGTCCTGCGCTGGGGCGGGGGGGGGGGCGGACAGTGATATTATCCCTTGAGACCCACCATCTGCCAACATCCTGCCAGGCTCCCACCTGAGAAAGCAGGGAGAAATCACAGCCCCCCGGGGTTGTGTCACTGGCGAGGGCTGCTCTCTAGGCTGAGGACTCCGGGGTTGGCAGGTCCCTGCTTCCTCCCGGCCTGGCAGACGTTGGTTAACAGCCAGGGGAGGGTGGAGGAGGGATGGCCACTTGTCCCTCACAGGTGTCGTGGCCACACAGTCTCCCAGAGGTTTCTTCCCAACTCCTGGTGGAGTATGAGAAGCCTCTAAAGATTCCCCTGAGGTGAAGACGAATGTCACTCCTCCGCTAAAACACCTCCCGTGGGGTCTCCATGGCACCAAACAGGAAATCAGCACCCCAAGTTCTTCCTCGGCTGCTCGCCCCCCACCCCCCCCAACTCCCCCACCCCCCACCCACCCTTCCACCCCCGCCTCTGGCCTTTGCACCTGCTCTTCCCTTGATAATCACACACAGCCGATCCTGACCCCGGCATCATTGCTTATCTCCTGCCTTGCCTTGTTTTCATTCACAGTATTTATGTGGACGCCTCCCCACCTCTGTGTTGGTTGCTATGGACTGTCGCTTGTAGATCCGCTCAACAGGTAAGTCTCTAGAAGGAATTTATAGGCTAGGTGAATTAAGGTGGGAAGTCTCACTTTAAATGTGGGCCGTGGGGTGGGACTCAGGAGAACAAAGATAAATATAAACTATTCCATTCTAGGAGCTGGTGGCCCAGACTGTGTAAGGAGAGACAGCTGAGCACAAACATTCGTGACTTTCTGCTTTATTTTCTTGTTTGTTTGTTGTTTTGGGAGATGGGGTTTTGTTTTGTTTTGTGTGTGTGTGTGTGTGTGTGTGTGTAACAACCCCGGTTGCTCTGGAACTCACTTTGTAGACCAGGCTGGCCTCGAACTGGAACTCACCGAGATCCACCTGCCTCTGCCTCCCCAGTGTTGGGATTAAAGCCGTGGGCCATGAAGCCTAGGCGCTTTCTGCTCGTTGGCCGGAGCAGCGTGGCCAGCTGCCTCCTGCCTCTGTGCGCTTGCTGCCATGGTGTGCTGCGGCCCCTGTAACGGGAAACCCAAACAGAGGCTTCCTTCCACAAGCAGCCTTTTTTTGTCAGGATTTTTGTTGCAGCACTGAGAAAATTGAGTAAGCTTCTCTCCTGTGATCTCCTTCAGGAAGTTAGAGATGTCTACCTGTTAGCATCTGTGTCCTTGGCAACTGGAACAGGCGCCAGGATGTAGCCGCTGAGGCGGTACTCAATATTTCTAGGAGAGAGGTTCCTGGACCCCAGCCTGTCCTCATTCATCCAGCGACCAGACGCTGCTCCACATCTCTCCCCACTGTAATGGTCCCTGTCTGTCTTTAGCGCTGACTCTCTTGCTAGCTCTCCCTTTCTCCCTGCCTCCCTTCTTGCCTCCCTCCCTCCCTTTCTCACCCCTTCTGTCTGTCTGTCTGTCTGTGTTTGTATGTGTGGGAATTTCCACTGGGAAGCTAAAAGGACAGCTTCATTTCCCTGCCGGGCTAGAGGGGCCGAGTGGAAATTTCCATTCCCACAGAGCATCCTGCAGCTGAGCGCAGACTGGCCGGGTCACGTGCAGATGCTCACTGATGGCTGTGACCGAACCTCCAGGCGTGGAGAGTGGGTAGTCTGAAGGCCTGTGCTCCTCCACCTGGCCTTCTCTCTCTCGGGGATCCTAGCTTAGGACTGAAGGACCTCGGAGGAGGAACCGAGACTACCAAACCCAACCTGTTCCTTTAAGACAGAGTAGGCTGTCTTTAGTTTATCCTTTCCTGCCGAGATTACATTCACCCCAGCCCACCTCTCCTCCCCCCTCCTACCCTCTCCGTCATGCCCTCTGCCTTCATGTTCTCTCTCTCTCCTTTCCCAGACCGAGCACCATTCCTCAGCCCTCTCCCCCAGCTTCTGGCTCTTACATTCTTTCCATCACCACCACCGCCACCGCCCTGAGATGTTCCCCGAGCTTTGGTGAATGCAGTGGTGGTGACACAAATGTTCCACGCATGACTGAGCACCCAACGGTTACTTCTGCTCAACCTCTTGACGGGTCACGAGTCTCTATACCAACTGCTGCCCACTGCAGAGAGAGGCTTCCCTGGCCAAGGATGAGGGCAAGGCTGACTGTGGGTACGGACATAACTGCGAGAGGTTGGCTCCTTGTGAAAACCCGAGGCGCAGAGGAACAGGAAGTCGTCCGTGGTCACAATAAAAATGAGCCCCAAACAGACTCCGCATCATGGTCCTGCCTGGACAAGACTGTTCTTTGTCCTGCCCTCTGCCTACCATTTCCCGTGTGCCTTCTGTGGGCCAACCCCACAACCCCTATTCTTTGCCTTTAGAACCTCAGGTTGGGGCTGGAGACATGGCTCGGTGGTTAAGAGCACTGTCTGCTCTTCCTAAGGACCTGAGTTCAATTCCCAGCACCCACATGGCGGCTCACGACTGTCTGTAATTCCAGGCCCGACACCCTCACAGCTATACATATAAAATAAAGAAAATTAAAAAAAAAATTAAAAAAGAATCTCAGGTTCCTTAGCCCTCAAAATCTGCCTGTCCCTCCTCTCTACACACTGTCCCTTCCACAATCTGCTATTCTTGAACACTCTGAGTGTGTGTGCGTGTGTGTGTGTGTGTGTGTGTGTGTGTGTGTATGTGTAGATGGTTCCGTGATTTAGAGCACCTACAGACTAAGCGCTTTTACACAGGACCCGGATTGAGCTTCCAGCACCCATATGATGCCCTGAAACCATCTGTAACTCCAATTTCAGTGGCTCCAATGTCCAAACATGAATGCGGTACACATACATATATTCAGACAAAACTCGTGAAATAAAAATTTAAAAAGTAGCCGAGTGTGGTGGAGCACGCCTTTATTTAATCCCAGCACTCAGGGAGGTAGAGGCAGGCGGATCTCTGAGTTCAAGGCCAGCTTGGTCTACAAAGCGAGTCCAAGACAGCCAAGGCTACACAGAGAAACCCTGTCTTGAAAAACAAGACAAAGGGTGGAGAGCTGGCTCAGTGGTCCAGAGCACTGGCTGCTCTTCCAGAGGTCCTGAGGTCAGCTGCCAGCAACCAGATGACGGCTCACAATCTTATGCCCTCTTTTGATCTGCAGGCGTACATGCAGACAAAGCACTTGTATACATAGTTGGGAGGCAGAAGCAGGTGGATCTCTATGAGGTCGAGGCCAGTCTGGTCTACAAAGCAAGTCCAGGACAGCCAGGGCGGTTATACAGAGAAACCCTGTCTCAAAAACACAAAACAAAAAAAAACTCCCAAACCCACCAAACAAAAAACCAAAACAAACCAATCTAAAACAACACAAAAAATTAAAAAGTATTTGCTACTTTTAATTAATAATAATAATAGTAAGATCTAAAGTAAAACATTTTTAATCCTGGATATTACCGGAATGAGGCTAAGTGGTGGAGTCTGACACACATGACGTCTTGGGATTGAGCCCCAGCACCACATAAGACATACATGCCTATCGTATGAGCACTCAGGAAGTGGAAGCAGGAGGATCAGAAGCTCAAGATCATCCTGGGTACATAGTTCGAGGCCATCCTGGGCTACATGAGACTCCATTGCTGAACAAAACCATGGTGGGATGCCCAGGTTGCTCCCACTTTGACCAAACTTGAAACACCTAGGATTGCCCTGAGGTGGTTCCTTTCTACAGTGAGAGCTTGAATTAACGGCTCCTGGTCCTTGGCTCCTGGTCCTTGGCTCCTGGTCCTTGGCTCCTGATCCTTGGCTCCTGATCCTTGGCTCCTGATCCTTGGCTCCTGATCCTTGGCTCCTGATCCTTGGCCTCTGGGTGGTAGATGAACTGAGTGTTTTTGGCTTTTTGAGACAAGGTTTCTCTGTGTAGCCTTGGCTGTCCTGGACTTGCTTTGTAGACCAGGCTGGCCTTGAACTCACAGAGATCTGCCTGCCTCTGCCTTCCTGAATGCTGGGATCAAAGGCCCGTGCCAACACGGCTGGCTTTTGTATTTTGTTTTTGTTAGTGTGTCTTGCTCCCAGGGTTATTCTCTGGATTGTTACACCCCGGCCTCAGCTCAGACCTTGCCTGAGCAATCCTGTTTCTGTCTCTGCCCTTTACCCTCCAGGCCGTCTGGGTGACCCGATCTGACCTGCACCCCAATCACTGGGTGCTTAAATATTTACTGTTGATGATGTCAGTGACCTTGAGCAGCCTGGGCGAGAGGATCCTGGATGTGAAAGAGGACAGGCAGACTTGGGTTCTCATAAAAAGCAGTTCCTCTGGCTGTGTCTCTGCCTCAGCTTAACCATCTGTGGACAGGGCTGGAGGCCGGGCCATAAAAGTGCTGACCTAACAGTTTCTGAGGAGGAGTGGATACTGCCCAACCTGTGCAAAGGGCACAGCCACTCCTAAAAGCCTGTGATGGGAGCAAGATGTTCTGGCTTTCACGGTGGAGAGAGGCGAGAGACTTCAAAAATAGCTGCTCCTGCCCCCAACTCTCTCTGTTTCCTACACTACCTTATAGGATTTATGTAGAGCCTCATGTTCCAACCCACAAATCCTAATGTGTGTATTTTGAGATGGAGACTATGTCTCTCCTGTGAGTACTATTGCCCCTGGAACAGTGACAGGGAGGGGGTCTCTCTCAGTACTGTGGAAGGTGCCTGGGCTTCTGGAGTGAAATGACGAGCTGTTCCCTCCCTCCCTCCCTCCCTCCCTTGATTCCTGTCTGTTTTCAGCTTCCAGCTGCTGGCCAGTAGAACCTTCAGAAGAGAGATGGCTGTGTGCGGAGGCTGCGCATCTTCTGAAAGGGCCACGCCCAAGCAAGGCTATCCTGTGGCAGCTGTATGTTCGTGCAGAAGGTGCACAGGATCAGCCTTTGGGTCCGGTCAATCCAGAGGTGGCCAGGCCCAATCACAGGTTGATGAAAGCCTTATTCTACATCTCATCTTTTCCTCCTTGCATGGCTACCTTCGGAAGCAAGGTGCCGAGATGATGAAGCCAATCACACCAGGACCAGGATGAGCAAGTGACTCATAGCGGTAATCCCAGTACTTGGGGAGGTGGGGGAGGACCAGAGATGAACCGCCATTCTTAGAGCAGTGGTTCTCAAGCTGTGGGTCACGACCCCCTTGGGTGTTGCACATCAGCTATCTTGCATATCAGATCCTTACGTTATGATGCATTACAGCCGTAAAGTACATATGAAGTGATTTTTATGGTTGAGGGTTAGCATAGCAGGAAGAACTATATTAAAAGTTCACAGCATCAGGCAGGTCGAGAACCACTGATGTAGAGCGTTCCGGGCCAGCCTGGGCTACCTGAGACCCTGCTTATAAATATATAATAAGTGACAGGAGAAGCTGAGGAATGGGTGATGTCACTCTAGAGTGTGTGTGTAGTGCACTTGCCCTCCGTTCATCCCCAGCACCGCAGAAGCGCATCCCCACAGAGCGAGACCCTCTTCTGCTAAAACCAGGAGGAGGAAGGGGTGGGGGAGAGCTGACACAATGTGCCTCCTGCCTCAGCTACTCCTGAGCAAAGCACGCAGAGCTTTAGACAGAGGAAAACAGCAAACAGGATCCGCCTTCCATGCCTAAAGGGCTTGGACTATGAAAAGATTCAGTTAGGGCTGGGAGGTAGTAGCAAACGCCTTTGACCCCAGCATTTGGGAGGCAGAGGCAGGCATTTGGGGCCTGCCTGGTCTACAGAGCAAATTCCAGGAGAGTCCCAGGGCTCGAGGAAGCAAACGAGGGATTCCTGCACCAGGCCAGATTTCACCCATTCGGTGGGTTCTTTGGTAGTCCCCAAGGGAAGCCAGCACCTTGCTGGGTGTTGGTGACCTACCCGGTGCCCGAGCACTGCTGAGGCCCTCTATTCTGGGCCGTTTCTTCAGCTGCGAACTGTCTCTGATCAAAGGATCCTCCCGGACTTTGCCAGTCTATGAAAGATTCCCAGTCTGGGCACTCTCATTTCCAAACAGGAAATCAGTAAAACCAGGGCCTGACATAAACTCTGCCAGGCCTCAGGAAACTAGACAATGAACCTGGGAAGTATCCTCTGTTTAGGGCTGAGCTTGTGGCCCAGAGGCAAGGACACTTGCCTGGCCATGTACCTCAGGGGCCTTTTCCAGGTAGGAAAGGGAAGCCTGGCCAAGTCTAGCTGTTTCTGAGTGCTAGTGACTAAGCCATGGCTGCTCAATACTTATCTGTCCTCCCTCTGTGCTTTCTTTCTTTCCCCCAGAAGTCGGTGAGCCTGCATGACTTGGTTTGACCAACTAGGACATGTGACATGTACTGCTCTACAGCAGAGAGAATGATGCCTCTCCAAATACAGTTGTTTTAAAAACCACGTTGAGGCCGGGCGCAGTGGTGCACCCCTGGAATCCCAGCACTCTGGGAAGCAGAGGCAGGCAGATCTCTGTGAGTTCAAGGCCAGCCTGCTCTACAAAGTGAGTCCAGGACAGCCAAGGCTACACAGAGAAACCCTGTCTCAAAAAAAAAAAAAAAAAAAAAAAAAAAAAAAAAAAAAAAAAAAAAAAAAAAAAAAAAAAAAACCAAAATCATATTGAGATGTTTACTATAAAGGTAATTAAAGGCCTTAAAAAGTGGGTTTAGATCCCAGGTCTTTCTCACTTCCCTTGCTCCTTGCATGTACAATGGGAGAAATTCCCTGGATTACATGGAGACCAGAACGTCAAAGTTAACTTATGTTCATACCCTAAGATCTTCTCACCTACCTGGAAAAAGCCAAGACCAGGGGCCAGTCCTGGATGGACTTCACTTGTGAACAAACATGTGTCTCTTGGGTTCATTCAAAGTTCAAGAATTATTGTGGATGCTCATTTCTGTCCTTATTTATTTATTTTATTTTATTATTTTTTGACAGGGTTTCTCTGTGTAGCCCTGGCTGTACTGGAACTCACTCTGTAGACAAGGCTGGCCTTGAACTCATAGAGCTTCGCCTGCCTCTGGCTCCTGAGTGCTGGGATTAAGGGCATGTGCCACCACTGCCTGTCCTGTCCCCACTTATTATTCCCTTAAGCAGTCTGCTTTCCCCCATCCTTCCCCTCCCCTGTAGGCAGATAAATGTGACATAATCACATTCCTGTAATTACTCCCCCAATTCCATATTAATACATGTGTATGTTTCATCTCCGTTTTTAATCTTCCCTGGGCCCAGAGAGGAGACATAGAGAGCACATCTAGACTCATAGCACACGGGCACTGCAGTTGAGGGTTGCTGCTTTAAAACCCAGCTGGTCTTTGGGGGCTGGAAGGTTAAGAGCCCTTTCTGCTCCTCCAGAGGGCCTGACTTCAGATCTTAACCCCCATGGTAAGGCTTTCCTCTCGCCTTCTAGGTACCTGCCTGTGTGTGCGCGTGCGCACACACACACACACACACACACACACACACAGAAAAATAAGAAACAGATTTTTAGCAGGACATGGTGGCATATGTTTTTAGTTTCAGCCCTCAGCAGGCAGAGAGGCAGGCATATCTTTGTGAGTTCAAGGTCAATCAGGTCTAAAGAGTGCATTCCAAGCTAAACCCTATTTCAAAAGAGAGAAAGGAAGGAAAGAAAAGAACACACCAGGGGAGATACGCTTGCTGCTCTTGCAGAAAATGCAAGAGCAGTTTGATTCTCTGCACCCACGCAGTGGCTGACATTTGCATGTAGCTCTGGTTCCCAGGCATCTGATGCCTTCTGTCTCTGTGGGGCAGAGACAGCAGCCCTTGACTGCTGAGCAGTCTTCTCAGACCCTTCCTCCGTGTATATTGATAAAGATCTGAGCCCCACTCAGAAGAGCTCCGTGAGTCTGTGCAAATGCAGCAGAGCGTGACACCCTCCTCTCTGAAACTCTGAAGCCAGGTTCGCTGCTCTACCCCGCAGCCAGCCAAATCATTTCCCTTTGACCCAACAGGCCAGCTCCTAGGACTTTGCCTTACATAGATACTCTGGCTTAAACAAAATCGATGTGGGTGAAAGGTCAGGAACTGATACGTCTATGGCAGGAGTCTGGGCAGGCTAGTTAAACTCTGGGGATACAGGGAGCCACTTAGAGGGATGTGAGGGTGTGGCTGTGTACACCCAAGGAATGAGAGAGACAGAGTTCCAAACATTGAAGGGAATTTAGCCATTTGTGTAGACAAAGGGGTTGGGGATGAATGTGCCTGAAGGTCCAGGACTCCCAGCAAGGTGGGATCCCTAGTTCCAGAGGAAACAGCTTCCTGTGCCTTCGGCCCCGAGTACCTGTGTGGGATACTTCTTGTGGGCTGGTTCTTTTTCCCTGGTCCTAATCCCTCAGGGTCCCTGTAACTTGACGCTAAGACTTTTTAAGAAAAATGCTCTCAATAACTTTATAAAGTATTAATTTTGTTTCTGAGACAAGGTCTCACTCTGTAGCCCTGGAGAGCCTGGAACTAAAGTTTATTTGTTAACATGTATGGGTATTTCTATGTCCGTGAGTCACCTGCATGCAGTACCCCCAGAGGCCAGAAGAGGGTGTCAGACCCCCTAGGACTGGAGTTAACAGACAGTTGACAGCCGCTCTGTGGGTGTTGGGAATTGAACCCCGGTCTTCTAAAACAGCAGCCAGTGAACTTAACGTTAACTGCTATATCTCTTCAGCCCCACCTCCAGGGGCTTTAAGTCACAAATTGGGCAATTTGACTTTTAGTCAAGTATCTGCTTTTTCAAGCTTAGATCAACTCCAGGCCTGAAGTCCCCCACTCCCCTTCTCTTCCTCCCTCCCTCCTTCAAGTTAATCTTTACAGACTAATTCCTGGGTTCCAAGAATGTTCTGGGATACAGCAGTGACCAGGGTCCACCCAAGAGCTGACATCCCTGGTGGGGGTGGGGCAGAATCAGTTCTTCACTCCTGGGGGCGGAAGCCCTTGATGGAAGCTGAGGTGGGCAGGGCACCCTCTACAATCTGTGTGAGTGAAGGTCAGACTGGCAGGGCGCTCCCTGGGACCGTGTGGCCAGCGCCTGTGCATGGCCGGTCCCCGGGCTGACACAAGGGACTCTGCAGTGCCATCTTGAAATCTTAAGTTTGGTACTTTGATCCCGCACAGGCCCCACAGATTCAGCCGTCAGTCCCGTCTGAGGCACCTCAGGTGACCTCCCCACATACCCCAAGGGACATCGCAAGAAGTGCAAAGGTCTCGGGACTGGGCAGGTGTTGTATCTTTGAGCGTGGAGTCAGAATGAGACTCCTGGCCTTTGTACTCCCACATCTCACTGTACATCTGTCTCCTCCAGGGCCCAGGCAGGTGGAGGCAGGAAGGCTTGCTGCTTAGGTAATAGCCTGCCACCATCCTGGGGCCTATCACACACACAGATGCGAAGCCATGTTGTCACAGGGGACACCTGGCTTGTTGAGGCCCCTGTCCCGTCCTATCCTACTCTCTCCCAAGTTCTGTCATTTCTCCTTTCCGTCCTCCAGAAGCTCAGCCTTATTCCCGGCCCACAGCTCCCTAATCCATTCACTAACAGTCCTCAGCCTCTGGATGTGCAGCCTCTTCTACAGGAAGTCCTCTTTGTTCCGGAGGACTTGGGGAGCCTCATCTTGGGATCCTGGTCCCGGGAGGACCAACAAACTAGGGAACTCATCCTGCCCCCAGTGTGGCTGCCATGATGACAGCCTTCGGCTAGACCCCCGGGTTTCAGTCCTGGCTTTGTTGCATGTAAGACCAGAAGGCCTTCAGCAATGGAGCTGAAACCTCAACCTTCCAGGGCTAATTTTGCTTTTCTCATTTTGAGCAGGAGTTGATGGGGAAGTGAAGAGTGAGATAATAGGCATTTGGGCAGGCAAGACGGCTCAGTGGGCAAAGGCCCTGATGGACACAAGTTCAGTTTCTGAGAGTTATGAGATGGGAAGAGAGAATAGACTCTTACATGTTGTATGCTGACTTCCACAGCTCACTCTCTCTATCTCTCTCTCTCTCTTTCTCTCTCTCTCTCTCTCTCTCTCTCTCTCTCTCTCACACACACACACAATGTTAAAAAATATTTTAAGGCAATAATCTTTTCTTCTAGAGCACGACCTAAGATCCTTTTATTGCAGGCTGCCCGTCCAGTGTCACCCATATTGTACCCAATTCATCACTTTGGCGGAGGCGTCTCTGACTTTGGCAGGGATTCATCATCTTTGACTTGGGACAGAAGGTGGCCAAATGGTGTCAGACGAGTGATAATCTCCTCGGAAACCTGAGAGGGCCCCAACTTGTGCCAACAAATACCTGGTGAAAGGCTGTGGCAAAGATGGCTCTCATTCTAGAATAGGAGCCCACCCTTTCCATTTATTGCACCATCAGGAATGTTGTCCTGTGCTCGGTCTCACAGGCCCCAGATAGCCACACAGGGCGCCTTCAGGAAGCCCCACGGCATAGTGGCCACTGTCTATCTTGGCCAGGTCAGCATGCCTAGCATGCCAGCTGCAGAACAAACACCATGTGACTGAGGCCCCGACAGAGCCAAGTTCAAGCCCTGCGTGCAGCAGGGGATCCACATCTCAAAGAGGTGGAGCTTTACCAACCTTAATGCAGACGGACCGGAAGACACACTACAGTGGTTCTCAGCCTGTGGGTCACGACCCCCCCCCCACCATACGTCAAACAGCCCTTTTACAGAGGTCACCTAAGACCACGGGAAAACACAGATATCTACATAATAATTCATAACAGTAGCAAAAGTCCAGTTATGAAGTAGCAATGAAATAATTTTATAGTTGGGGATCACCACAGCATGAGGAGACCTTGGTAGCTGAGAGGCAGTTTATCCCTGGATGTCTGTGGGGTCAAATCTATCCCCACTTATAATCTCCAGGACAGACTGAGTCCTACACTCTACCATGTCATTTATTGAGCTCCCACAGGCCAGCACGCGTGAGCCCTTCACATCTTTTATCTCATTCTCTCCTTTGCAATGCCTTCTCTCTCTCTTTCTCTCTCTGTGTCATGGCGGAGATGCATCCAGAGTTCATGAATGTGCCACCTTGTTGGGGCCAGCATGGGGCCACCTGTTCATCCTCTTACCATGAGCGTCTCGGAGCCTGATAATTCAGAGCGTGCCTCCTGAGGCCTGTGACTTCCGTTAGGGACTTGAAGGAGGCTGGCCCAGGACTCCAGTCTCACTGGAGACCTCATTCCTAGGATCTGAGACAACTGGATGACACACAGCTACCCATGAGACCTCGGAGTTCTGAGCTCAAATGATTCTGGGGGGTCTGTGCTTCCAGAACATCGAGTCCTTGCCTCAAAGAAGGACCTGAGCAGAGCTGTGGGAGGTGGTGCTGTTTTCCTGCTGCCTGGGCGGGGGACAGGAGTTGCTGCCTAGCAAGACACAAGAAGGGAGGTTACTCCTTCAGACCAGTTCTGAGCCACAGATAAGAGCTGGCTTGGAGCCAGGCCCAGTGCTCAGCCACTAGGCACCTCCTAAGCTTGTACTCTGGAACCTGTTTCCTCAGCCACAGACAGAGATGATGCCAGAATGTGCCACAGATCAATAGCACACATGAGGGGTTCTGCGTGGCTCTCCACGGCTGACCTCAGCCCTTACCGAGTCACTGGGCTCCTAGATATCCGAAGCAGAGTGTCACGGCTAAATGACTTCTGTCTTGCAAGCAGCCCCCCCTGCCCCGGAGGCCTGGGCCACATACATCTACAGTGGACTGAGCTGGGATGCCTCTTTCCTGGCTCTTAGCCTTGACTTTTCTATCCATAAAACAGTGGCCATCACATTCACCTCAAAGAAGTGCTTAAGGTTTAAACAGGATGGTAGAGAAGGCCCACTGCTCGGAGCTCCCCCCCCCCCCTGTAAAGTTGGTTACACACAGTATCTGTTTCAAAGGATTGTTTGGATCAAGAGAGGTTGTTTGGCTCATGGCTTGCCACATGCCAAGAACATTAAGTATAAACTGTGGATTTAAAGCACAAGCTAAGAAGGGGTGTGGTGACATATGCCTGCAACCTCAGCCCATGGGAGGTGGAACCAGAGGGATCCGGAGTTTAAGGCCAGCCTTTGCTACAGAATGAGGTCCAGGCAGGAGCTGCATGAGGCTCTATCTTTAAAAACACATAAATGAACAAACACAAAACAAAAAGGCCACCACCACCACCAAGAAAACACAAAACAGAACAAATAAAAGCAAACTGAGCTCAACCTTAGTGTCTGGTTTTTGTTTTGCTTTTATGAGACAAGGTTTCTTTGTGTAGCCCTGGCTGTCCTGGAACTCACTCCATAGACCAGGTTGGCCTCAAACTCAGAGATTCAGCCCCTTGCCTTCAGAGTGCTGGGATTAAAGGCCTGTGACACCGCCGCCTCCATCCTGCAAGTCTTTAGTTTTTATTCACGCTATTGAGGTCACCTTATGCTGCCCAGGCTGGCCTTGAACTCCCAGGCTCAAACAATTCTCCTGCCTCAGCCTCTGGGAGGGTGGGCCTGCCACCTTGCCCTATGGATTTAGGAAAAGTGGAGGTTTGTCTGAACTCATTGACTGAAAGGCCAGTTTCACACTATTATGTTAAGCTGGTATGCTCCATCACAGTACAGAGCAAAATACACATTTTGCCGTGTCCAAGGCGCTTCCTGCCCACCATTTGACCCAACCCTAACCACCTTGTCAAGTGGTACTGTCACCTCCAAAACACTGAGGCCCAGAGAGCGAGGAGGTTTGTCCATGGTCACGTGCTGAGCCGGGGTAGCACCAGTCTCCAGGTTAATGTGCCAGGACACCAGACTCAAGAGCCCACTAAGGACAACCCTAGCCTCCCTCAATCCTAGTCACTCAAGACTCAGTCTGGGTCTCTGTTCTCGTTAGGCACGGGTCTCTGCGCTCCTCAGGAAGAGGTGCTGAGAGCCAGGATTTACTGCAGCCCCCCCCCCCCCGCCTTTAACACACAGGGTTCTGTTCGCTTTCTTTGCTGGGACTAGACCTGGAGGGGGAAGTTCCAACCGAGAATGGGTGTTTTGACAGAGCTCTAGACAGATGAGGACAGAAATATTGAAGTCAGAGGTCTTGCGGTGAGACCTTGATAAGCCAGAAAGGCCAGCTTGGGGTGCAGTTCCCCGGGCAGAGTGGCATGTGGATTACATAGCCCTGTGAGGGATGCCTGGTGTGTGGTGAGTTCAGGCGGGCCTCAGAGCTCTGGTGAGAACACCCAGCCCATTCTCCTGCAACCATCACCAGACTGAAGCCTGCCCTTTGGGGAAGTGCTCAAACCCTCAAACCGAGCTGGAGTCTGCAGCCCCATCTGCGAGCCTAGGCTCGCTGGGCCTCCTGTTTCAGACTGTACTGTGACCACAGGAAGCCCTGGGATGCGTCAGGGAGTGACCCCTCCTGCAGCCCTAGCTTGCATAACGCCAGGCTGGGAAGCTGCACGCTGGAGGAGGTGGCTGAGCCCCGGGTGCCCGGCGCCGCCCTCCGGGCTGGGGCGTGGCCGCCGCCCCTTTATCTGCGACTCCAACGCCGGGACGCAGCAGACAGCTCTCAGCTCTGCTCCGGTTAACAGGTGAGGCTGCCCCTGGAGATCCCAGCGCTGGGCTGGGCCCCGGGCTGGGAGCAGAGAGGTCGTCCCGCGGGCGCGAGGGTTGGGAGCGTGCTCCTAGCTCTGCATGTGCTCGGTGCCCAGTGGCGGAAGTGGGCAGGTAGCGGGAGGGGGGCGGGAGGCTCAGGACAGCAGGACCCTGGCAGCTGTACAGTCACGTAGGGGAGCACATCCCGGCAGGGTGGGGAGAGGCCGCCAGGGGAATCAGCTGCAAGGAGGGGGTAGGAAGAAGCAAAGTCTGAGGTCACCCCAGGGAGGGCGGGAGGAGCGGGGAAAGGGGGGTCATCATAGCGGCGGGGGGAGGGCTGGGGGAGAGCAGAAGGATTATGGGGGGGGGGGCAGAGGCAGAGTGTCGGGGAGGGAAGGAGGACCAGGGCCGGAGCGTAGCCTTTGAGCTCCGGATGAAGTGAATGCTTCAGTTCAGTCTGCGGAAGGTAGGCAAGGGAGACGGCCTGAGCAGCCAAGGAACAGCCAAGGAACAGCCTCTCAGGCCGTGGTGCTGCACTCTAGGAGCGAGGTGATAATGGGCAAGAAGGAACGAGAGAGAGAGAGAGAGAGAGAGAGAGAGAGAGAGAGAGAGAGAGAGAGAGAGAGAGAGAGAGAATTCCCTTCTGGAGAATTCTGAGGAAATCACTAGGGAGGGCTACCGGGCCAGAATATTGGATCTCTCCCTTAGTATCAGGAAAGCCAGATTGCCCTAAGTAGGGACAGAGGCAAGGCCTCAACACCCCCAACACTAACCTGGAGGAATTTCCCTAGCAGCCCCTGCATCTCAGAGGCTGCCTCGGGCCATGCCCTTGGAGGTTTGGTGGATTCTCCAAGCTGGATTATTCTTGTTGGACATCCAGGGACACCATGTTGAAGGTCCTGTCAGGAGCACCATGTGCCTCAGTGTCCCCCCCCCCCCCCGCTGGTGAAAGGGTACCCTCTTTCCACCCTCCAGTCCCTGTGTAGATAACCCTTGCTGGGCAGTAGTGTGGTTCAGGTCCCTTTCCCATGTCCTGTACTGAGTGACTGCAGCTAGCTCATCCACCCTTTCTGGGCTGTTTCCCCATTTCAGGGTTCTCTCTCCTTGGAGCAGTGGGATGTCTGAGCTCCGGGGAAGAATTTCCTTTAAAACTACTCATTGCATTCTAATCACATTTCTGAGTACAAATGGAGGCCCACAGTGTCGTTACAAACACAAATGGTTTCTGTTCGGTCCTGGAAGACACGGAGGTGGCTTTTTCTTTAAACTGGTTGAGTTGAATTGGAGAATTGGTTTGCAAAGAGGGAGGTGGCCTGGTTGCTGAGAGATCCTAAGGCCTGCCAGAGCTTGTCCAGTGCAAGTTGCCTGGAGCACTTGCTTCTGGAGTTAGAGCCTTACAAAGGTTGACAATCACTTAAGACAAATGCTGCATTATCTTGCCCTAAGGCCCAGGGCACCAGGTGGACCTGGGGCTTGAAGGTGTAGAAACGTGGGAAAGTTAGTTAACTGACTAACTGTAGCACCTAACCATAGCCATTTGGGGTCCTCCATGGCTTGTCTTCTCCTCTGAACCCCTCTTGGAGGGTGTGCCTCCCACAGTCTCAATATTAACTCTGGCTAGACTTCTTATTGCTATTCTTTATCTTTTGTAGATAGGAGTCTTGCTGTTTTCCCCATATGAGCCTTGAACTCCTGGGCTCAAGAGATTCTTCCCATCTGCTTAGAACTCCCAGTACTCCTGCCTCAGTCTCTCTCTCTCTCTCTCTCTCTATATATATATATATATATATATATATACTTATATACTTACATATATCTATATACTTACCTATATATACTTACATATATATACTTACATCTATCTATCTATCTATCTATCTATCTATCTATCTGTAATTGGTTTCTGGGGACAGGGTTTCTCTATATAGCCCAGGATTTCCTGGAACCTGCTCTGTAGACCAGGCTAGCCTCAAACTCAGGAACTTAGAGATCCACCCGCCTCTGCCTCCCAAGCGCTGGGATTAAAGGTGTGCGCCACCACCGTCTGGCCAAGGGTTATCTATTTTATAACAGGTTCACAGAGACATGAAAAATTAGGTGTGCATGGTGGTGCACCCCTGTAATCCCAGCACTCAGGAGGCAGAGGCAGGGGCATTGTGCTTTGAGGGCATCCTGAGCAACACAGTGAGATCCCGTCTGAAAAGGTCAAAGAAGGTTGAGCCAGAAAAGTGCTTGCTGGGTAAGCAAGAGGAACTGAGCTCAAATCTCTAGCACTCACATTAGAAAAATGCTGGTAACCCCAGGGCAGGGCTGGACCTTAGGGGGCTCATTGGACAGTCAGTCTAGCCCAACTGGTGGACTCCAAGTTCAGGGAGAGATCCTGCCTCAAAATAAGGTTGAGTGTGGTAGAGACCCAACACAGACCCTCACATTGAGTTTATTCACTCGACACAACCACACAAAAAGAAAGACCAAAGGAAGAAAGCAAGGATAGAAGAATGAATAAGGGAGAGAAAAGAATGAAGGGAGAAATGACATTTGTACATTGTGTAATTTCTGAATCCTGGCTTTATTCTCTTTATCTACCGAGGCCAAACCTTGTCCTCCATGGCAAGATAAAAGAGTCTTTAGGATAATGTGCGGAACAGTCAAGATACACAAAGCAACAATGAATGCTTTGGGTGCCAAGGAGGTAAAGGAGTACAGGGGTGACCAACCCTGCTGACCTTGGTTATTTAGAGAGGCCTGGAGCACCTGAGGGCCATGCTAATTCACTAGCTCTGTTCTGTGGGTCTAAAATAACTACTGGTGGAATGTCACAGGGCCCCAGGAAGCTTTGAAGTTGGTGAATTCATCTTTTTTCCCCTTAAAAAAAAAAACGGGCTCAAAGTGAAAGGGACTTGTCCAGGCCACCCAGGGCTGATGTGGCTGGGCAAGGAGATCCTAACAGAAACAGCAGGGCCAATTCAAGGGCCGACACCAAGCATCAAGTGCTGACAGTTTTCCAAGAGCCCAAAAGCAGTTCTTTTTAGCCTCTGAGGAAACCAGCTCAGAAGAAGGAAAGGAACTCCCACAAAGTTACCAAGCCAGCAAGCAGCAGACTTCAGATTCCACGCCCACACAAAACCCAGATATTTGACTTCTTCATTGTTAAATAGTAGACACCCACTCTTCATACAGTGGCGCTGTCTTCTTCACAGTGGCCTCTAGGCTTGCTTCCCCCCATGGGCATCTGTGTGGTTGGAACAGCAAAGCAGGGTGCCCATCATTCCCGTGTTCCCTGTTCTGCAGGGGTGGCCTGGTGGTTGGAGGTTAGTAAGCATGGAAGTGGCCAGGACTCCATCTCTCCAAATACCACTTTCTCCAGATGACCCACAGCCAGCCAGATGGTACCAGCCAAGAGGAAGGAAGTCCCCAGGAGGAGTTAGGGTTGATAAACCTTGGAAGAGAAGGGGAAGAGGGTGACGTGGAGTTTAGAAGAAAGGAGTGTGAGTTAGCAGGCCTGGAGAAGCGGGGTGGAAGGACCTGGATTCTGCCTTCTTCTTGACAATCTATTGCCAGGCCAGGCCATATACCTTTAAAAATTTTTTTTATTTTATTTATAATTATGTGTATTTCTGCATGTGGGTTTGTGTACATGTGAGTATAGATGTCAGTCATGTCGAAGATGGTATCAGATCCCCCTAGCGCTGGAGGTAGAGGCAGGTGTGAGCCTGTGAGTACCTGGAACTGAACTCAGATCTTCTGGGAGAGCAGTGCATATTTGTTAGCTACGGAGGCATCTCTCTAGCCTGAGGCCGTATATCTTCGGGCAGCCCTGCTTACACCGTTTGTCGTTTGATGTCCTCTAGCTCTGTGATAGGACAGCCAGGATAGAAAGACCCCTTTCCCTGGGGTGGTCACTTCCCAGGCACCTCTTCTGGGTCTGTGGGCAAAGTGCCAGTTTTTAGGGCTCTTGGAATCCAGAAGCGTTACCCTGAATGGTCCTTGCTGAGAAAAATTTAATTATTAAATAGGTCGATGTCCTCAGGAGTCCAAACTCTGGCCTGGCCCTTAAATATGTACCTAAGGATCAGGTAAATATTTCAGGAGACAGTTAACCACCCCCTTCCCCGAGACAGGGTATCATGTAGCCCTGACTGGCCTTGTATGTGCTATATAGCCAAGGATGGCCTTCAACTTCTGATCCTCATGTCTTTACCTCCCAAGTGCTGAGATTAGAGGTGGGTACCACCATGTCAGGCTAGGATACAGGTAACCTTCTGACCCCATCCCCAGATCCATTGGCACAGACTGAAAGTTTTGGTCTTTGTTGGGATGCGGGGTGAGACCTTGGGCCTTGGACATTTCGGGCCATACTCCCAGCTCAAGGACAGATTTTGGAAGAATTTCCGTCAAGCTGATCTCAGGCGGTGGCTTTCTCTAGCCATTCTACTAGTACTCATGAAAATGGCAGCAGTGATTTACTGAGTCCCTCAACGGTACTCAGACTTAGTTCCAGTCATTTAATTCTCTGTAGCAATCAATAAGGTGTGTAATTTTGTCATTCCCACAAGGGAGCTAAGAACTACCGAGTCAGTCACCGTGGTTCAAGGTCACAGGGCTTGTGTTTTACGGAATCTAGCGTCACATTTGATTGTCTCAGAAGCCCGTCTCCCAACAAGCCTTTCTAAGACAGTGGTAGCTTACCCTTTTAGTATTTTTTAATAAAAACAATTAATTTAATTTTATTCTATGTGCATTAATATGAAGGTTTCAGATTACTTGGAATTGGCATTACAGACAGTTGTGAGCTGCCATGTGGGCTCTGGGAACCGAACCCGGGTCGTTCAGGAAGAGCAGACAGGGTTCTTAACCACCGAGCCATCTCTCCAGCCCACCCCTTTGCTCTTAATTCCCCTTCTGATTCTCGCTGAATAGGGACAGGAACCAGCCAAGGGCACCTGCTCTCCTATCCATCTCCCAGACCCACTTGGTACCAGCTGGCTTAGTTCTTCCTTTGTGGTATGATGTTGGGTAAGCCAGACAGCATCATATGTGTGCCACAGAGGGTGTCTGTGGCTGAGACCTGGCTGGGAGGGCACACGGCAAGCCTGCGTTTTACCAGTGTGGGAGTCGGAAAGAAAGGGAGGAGAGAGGTATTTTTTAGCCCCACCCTCCTGCAACATCGCTTGAGACACCTCCAGGTCCTTGGAAGCCTCACCCCTAGTGTCCCTCATCTGTGCAAGTGACACTTAACACCTGGCATTTGGTGACTTTGCACAGTTCCACAGCAGATATCATTGGCCCCAGGGTCCAAACATCCCCAGGCACCCAGTGCACTCGAGAGGCCTAGTGTGTGTGTGTGGGGGTGGGTGGGTGGGGGCAGTGTGCTGGGCTGTCTGTCCAGGATAGGCAAGGCTTGGCTGCCTGATTGGCAGAGCACTCCAGATGCCCTAGGATCTCCCTCAATACTCACTCTTTTCCATCTGGGTCAGGCTTGACCTCTGACCCTGCTCCTTCCTTTCCCCTGGATTTGAGGTCCCTCTCTGTAGACTCAGAAGAGGGCCCTAAGTGAGAAAATAGATCTATTTATATGGAGTAGTGTGCCTCTGCTAGTGTTCTAATAGAAATCAATCCATGGGGCCTCTCTCCCCCTAGAATGTTGCCTCTGGGTGTTACGGAGTTTGTGGTCCCTGGGGAAAAACCATAGACTCAATCCAGTTATAATTAAAAGATTTATTGATTAGCTGCTAGCTGGATGAGTAATCTCTGAGTTCAAATTTGAGATTGACGTGGAGGGGTATGGAGGAGGTTTAAAGAGGAAAACCACACAAAGACCTTCAAAGACCTTCTTACTATGCAAGTAAGTGAGTACTGTTCTGTTCTGCCAACTCAAAGGAATCTTTGGGTGTGTGTGTCTGCAAGTAACAGAAGCAAAAGAAGCAGTTAGATCACAACAAATGTACGTTTTTGGGTGGGGATCACTGGGGCAGGGTTACTGGGAGCTTATCTTCCAGAAACTAGAGTCAGAGGCAAAGGGCTGATGGGTACCAAGATGGATGCTTAGCATAAAATGGAGGTCCTTCAGCCATAACGCTGGGTTCTGTGTTTAGCACCCACCGTGTCTAGTGCATGGGGGGGGGGTTTGCGAGTTGGTATTGTCTTGCTGCTGAGGAGCAGCTGTGAGCCAGGACTTCCCCAGGGCAGATCAAGAGGACAGCGCTGAGCGAGTCTAGGTTGCTGGAAGCCAATGGAAACAATCGGCAGACACCGTGACTGCCTGCTTCAGGTCTGAGGTTAGCGGTGTTGTTCTGGAGGTGCAAGTGGGTGACACAGGAGGCAAGCCAGCCGCAGAGAAGTTGATAAGAGTGGCCAGGGTTGGGGGCCCTTCCCCCTTAATCACGAATCAAGAAAATGCCCTGTAGGCTTTCCTACATCCCAGTCTTCGTCCATCGAGGCCCCCTCTTCCCTGACGACTCTAGCTTGTTTCAAGTTCGCATAAAACCAGCCAGCACAAACGACGAGCCTGGATTAAGAAGCAGGCGATGGGAAAAACGTGCTGTGTCTATTGGCAAATGACACCTGTCACCATGTCGTCGTAAACACCAGCTACTTTTCTCTGTGACAAAATACTTGAGACAAGCAACTCAAGTGAGGAGGGGTTTATTTGGCTCACAGTGTGAGGGTACACAGTCCCTCTTGGTCAGGAAGACACGGTGGCAGGTGCTTTAGGGCAAGCCAGTCCCATTGCACCCACAGAAAGCAGAGAGAAAGGAGTGCTGGTGTCTAGTATGTTCTCTCTCTCTCTCTCTCTCTCTCTCTCTCTCTCTTTCTTGTCGTAGAGGAAAGACTTTCTTACTGAAAATATGATTTTTTAATATAATGTATTCTGATTGCAGTTTCCTCTCGCCCCACTCCTCCCACTTACCCAGCACCCTGAACCACACACCCTTTCTTTCTTTTCCCCACCAGAATACAAACAAACAACAAAAAAAAAAAAAAAAAAAAATTAAAAAAGAAAAAAAAAAAAAAGAACAGGACAAAACAGACAAACAGAAAAATAAAAACCAAAGAAAACCCAGAAGAAACACATACGGATGACAAGACAAACACGTTCACACACAGAAAACAACAACAACAACAACAACTCATTAAAAAATTCAGAAATCATAGAATCAAAAAGAAATATGTAGGAGGGGGAAAGCCCAGACAAAGCATTGTGAGACAAAACAACAACAACAACAACAATCCCACAAAAACCTTCCCCCAAACAACAACAATAACAACAACAAAAGGCCATTGAGTTCATTTTGTGTTGGCCGTCTACTGCCGGGCACTGGGCCCGCCCCTAAGGGGTGGTTGGTGAGACTCTATCGGAGAACACAACATTTTCCTTTGTGAGCCGTTATCAGCTGAAGATAGCTTCTGAGTTAGGCATGGGGTTAGGCTGTGTTCACTTCTCCTCCCAGTGTCCCCAGATCTGGCTTAGACCTGTGCAGGCCTCGTGCTTGCTGCCACCGTCTCTGCCAGTTCATATCGCAGTGAGACAGCCGCAGCAGCAACAGCAAAGAGGAATAAAAAAGGAAGGAAGTTGGTCTGGGGTGTGATGGAGGCTGGGTGGGAATCAGGACAGGAGAGTCCCAAACTCTGAGTTCCAGGATGGGGGAGGGGATTAAGCTTGGCTTGTCTGGGATTAGGATCTAAGGGCATCAGAGAGGAGACTGGCGGGGCTGAGGAAAAGGGTGATTCTACAGGATGGATCCTGAGACTTCTGGCAGGAGAAGGTCTCTTCCGGAGCTGGCTCTTGAAGTGCTCCCAGAATGCATCATGCTGTTCTTCCACTCAGAAAACACTGGGTGCAGGCCACTTCCTGCACACTAGAGGACCACAAAGTACCCAGCCTCTTTCTGCTCACACTAACACACTTAACGCCCGTGAGAGGTGTACCAGTTTGACGGTGGGCACTCAAGCAGAGAGGTCGGGGGGACAGAGAAGGAATAGGTTTTGAGGAATGAACAGGAGTTTGCCGAGTAGGCGAGAGGGGGAGGATGTCTTAGTGTGGGGAGCAGCTCGTGCAAAGCTATGGCAGGAGGCAGGAGTCTGGAAAGGCTGCCATAATGAACCCTTGGCCAGGTAGTGAGGCTGGAGAAGGAAGCAGGGGCAGGTTTACGCCGAGGGGAGGGTCGATGGGAGCCCCCGGCAGCTCTGGGTGGGTTGCAGGTAGAGACAGTGGGCCAGTTAGGAAGGTCATTGCCACTCAGGGTGAACACGGATGGTGGCACAGGCTCACGGGCTGAGAGAGCCTGTCCCCATCTCCTGCCTGCAGCATGGGTGGGTCAGAGAAAAGGGCTGGGTGTGCGGGGCGGTGATCCGACTGAGGCCGGGAGCCTGATGAGTAAGTGGGGCTCTTCAGCACGTCCCGGGCACCCACTGTGTCAGGCCCTGTTCTGAGAACGCTTGGCTATTGTTTTAGGGTGACCCTTTGGCCTTCAGACTCAGCCTAAGGACAGGGTGTGGGAGAGAGGAGAAGCCTGGGGCGTCAGAGCCTCGGCTAGAAAAGAAAGGGTTCTGATTTTGCCCTGACCTCCCTCCCAGTTTCCTGCCCAGGCCGCAGGCATGGCGGTGGTGATAGCCCAGAAGTTCAGCCACCTGCTGTCGGGTCTGTGGCACACGGGGCCGAAGCCTCTGCAGCCGGAGCCAGTGTTCACCGTGGGCCGCGCCGAGGTGCCGCCGGTCTTCTGGAAGCCCTACATCTACGCTGGCTACCGGCCTCTGCACCAGTCCTGGTGCTTCTACTTCCGCACGCTGTTCCAGCAGCACAACGAGGCTGTGAATGTGTGGACCCACCTGCTGGCCGCCCTGGGGCTGCTGCTGCGGCTGATCGTCTTGGTGCGGAGTGTGGACTTCTGGGAAGACCCTCACGCCCTGCCCCTCTTCATCATCGTCCTGGCCGCCTTCACCTACCTCTCCTTCAGCACCCTGGCTCACCTCCTGCAGGCCAAGTCCGAGTTCTGGCATTACAGCTTCTTCTTCTTGGACTATGTGGGCGTGGCCGTGTACCAGTTTGGCAGTGCCCTGGCTCACTTCTACTATGCCATCGAGCCCTCCTGGCATGCCCAGGTACAGGCCATTTTCCTGCCCATGGCCGCCTTCTTGGCCTGGCTCTCCTGCGCCGGCTCCTGCTACAACAAGTACAGCCAGAAGCCGGGCCTGCTGGGCCGCATCTTCCAGGAGGCGCCGTCGGCGCTGGCCTACGCGCTGGACATCAGCCCCGTGGTGCACCGCATCATCGTGTCCCCTCTGCCCGCCGAGGACGACCCTGCTCTCCTCTATCACAAATGCCAAGTGGTTTTCTTTCTCCTGGCCGCTGCGTTTTTCTCCACCGTCATGCCCGAGAGCTGGTTCCCCGGCAGCTGCCACATCTTTGGGCAGGGCCACCAAGTTTTCCATGTCTTTTTGGTGCTGTGCACTCTGGCCCAGCTGGAGGCTGTGACCTTAGACTACCAGGCCCGGAGGCCCATCTACGAGCCTCTACATACCCGTTGGCCCCACGACTTCTCCGGCCTCTTCCTGCTCACCGTGGGGAGCAGCTTCCTCACTGCCCTGCTCCTCAGCCAGCTGGTGCGGCGCAGGCTCCATCAGAAGACTAAATGAGAGCAGGTGGGTGGGAGGAGGCGCTAGGGACAAAAGCCTGGATTTGGCTCCGGATGCATCTGGCAGGCCTTGACTCCCAGCGTACAAGCTCAACAGCCAAGGTGGTGCTAGTCAATCCTTGGACCTTGGCATTGGCTGGGAGCTGCCGAATCCCTGCTCAGCTCCCTGCCTTGGGAGGGGAGGAGATGAGGGGGCCTCCTTTCAGGGCTGAGGGTAGGGGTTCATCTTCGGCTACCACCCCGGTGTGGGGTCCAGGCTGTTGGGTGGGGGTTAAGACTTAGACCAGTGTCTAATCTGAGCCGAGAGGAAGGGGAAGCCTGGGCAGCCACCTTCTGCCAGATTTTATTGGTGGAGGGAAAAGAAACAGGCCAAAAGATGGGTAGCACTTAACTGTATTGTCCCCCGCACCCCAGCCTGGATCCCTGGGTTCCAGAGAATCCCCTAAAGACAGAAGATGCCCTTCGCTGACTGCGTCCCTTGGTCGCACTGGCCTGTACGCCCTGCACGTAGTTTCCAGCTCCTCTCCCACACCTCTCCTTCACCATTCTGAGATCTGTCTCCTTAGATCCCTGTTCCCGGAGGCTCCAGGCTCTACCCGGGAAGGAACTGTCAAGGGATACTCAGAGACCAGACTAATCCGCCCTGCCTGGGGCAGTCAGGACCCCGGGGCTGGGAAGAGCGAGAAGGAATTTGCAGACTGAGCTTAGAAGGGCATTTCAGGCAAAGGGGACATCTAGGTTAAGACCCAGAGATGCCAAGCAGGGAGCTGGGTGGGGCTGGAGGTGAGCGCAGCTGGCCTCTGGTTCCTGCTGCGGCCTAGACTCAATAAAGTGACTTTGACAATAGCTTCCTCTGTGTTTTGACTCCTGTTCTAGGGAGGGGCCCTGTTCACCACCAGTTTTATTTGAAGGAAGTTGCAGGGTGCTGGTGTGTGTGTGTGTGTGTGTGTGTGTGTGTGTGTGTGTGTGTGGAGCCTGAAAGGTTCTTGTTTCATTCTTACCATAGGGTAAAACTGGTGTTGGGGATACATTGTGTGTACAATTCAATGCATATTTGGCATTTTGAGGGATTAAAGAGCAGTTTTGTTACTAAGTAAATTTTAGAAGTACTTAAAAAAATCATGTTAAAAAAATCTAAGAGTTGGGGACAAAGCTCACTGGTAGAGTGCCAGCCTGAGAAACAGAGAGATCCTGTCTCAAAGCGAAGAAAGGACTGGGGAAATAGCTCCCGCAGAGCCTCTGCATGAGGCCCCACATTAAATCCCCAGCACTGCAAATGACTAAGTAAGTGGCTAGGACATATCCTTCCATGGATAACATATTCTGAGGGTCGTCATGTAATACATATGCAATTTATGTATAAAAACTTACATAAAAGCATGCATATGAAAATTTATAAGAAATCGACACCTGGGGCTGGAGAGACTGCTCAGTGGTTAAGAGTGTGTACTGCTCTTCCAGAGGATCTGAGTTCGATTCCCAGCACATGTTGGGAGGTTCACAATCTCTTGTAACTCCAGCTCCAGGGGTACGGATGCCTCACATGTACACCCCCATAAACATAATTATAAACGATAATAACAAACTTACTGTTACTTCTGCTTCAAACTCAGGCGGTCCTTGCATGCTAGAGAAGCACTCTTAAAAACAAGCTATATCCTCACCCCTTAATTGCAATTTATTGTTTCTTTGTTTTATTTTTCGAGACAGGGTTTCTCTGTGTAGCCCTGGCTGTCCTGGAACTCGCTCTGTAGACCAGGCTGGCCTCGAACTCACAAAGATCCACCTGCCTCTGCCTCCCGGCTCCATGATTTCAATTTTTATTTCATGTTTTAAAAAATGTTTCCATGTCACTACATGCCACGTCAGTTACTCTAACATGCCAATTAGTGGCAGCCTCGAGTGTCGGGTGATCACTAGGTCAGTGATGGGGCAAGAGGGTTTGGAGTGGGGTCTAGAGCCTGGCTCCATTGCTTCCTCTGTTGGAGGGGAGGCTCTGGGTAGTAAACAGTGCAGTGTTGGAACTGGAGAGATGGCTCCGCGGTTCAGAGCGCTGGTTGCTCTAGCAGAGGGCCCTGGTTCGATTCCCAGGATCCACATGGTGACTCAGAAGAACCTATATGTCTAGCTCCATCCAGGCGACCCGACTGTTCTGTCGGACGCGTGCTCCTGCACTCACGCGCGCATAGCCACAAGTAGACACACACACACACACACCCTTACAGAATTAAAAAGAAAAACCATATATATGAGAAACAGTGCAGCCCAGCCAAATCAGACGTGGTGGTGAGCTACGAACTGAGTACGCACAGGCATGAATTGCGAGGCGCTGTCAGGAGACCAGGGCCCGGGAAACAGCGCGGTCTCTCCAGCGCACTGGGCGTGGTCAGAGGCGGGGCCACGTCATGACGTCCACAGCGGAGCCCCGCCTCCCACAGCGGCGCGAGATCCGAACGCGCCGTCAGCCATCACGGCGGCCGCGGAGGCGCGCGGTGCCCGGCCGCCATGAGACACAGGGGGCCCGAGGAGGAGGCGTGCGGCGTGTGGCTGGACGCGGCGGCGCTGAAGAGGCGGAAGGTGCAGGTGGGGCGCCCTCGCTGAGGCGACACGCGGGCTTTGGGGACGCCCGAGGGGACGGGGTCGGGCCGGAGGGCGCCGGAGTCGCCCTGGGGCATGCCGGGAGAGGCCAGCAGGCCGGGCGTCCGGCCCAGCGTTAAACGAGCGTCCGCGGGGTGCTGGAGACTGTAATTACCAGCGAGGGAGGGCGGAGTAATCCAGGTTCACCCAGTTAGCTCGTTACCAACTGTCTGAGATAATTGTTGTTTAGCAGTTTATGCTGGCCATTGTGCCTAGGGTTTCAGGGAATGTCACCTTGCTTGGTACAGCCGTATGGTAGTGGCGGTCCAGTTTGGGCAGGACGTGATATGTCTCCGTAAGTAGTTTCAAGAAGAAGGTGATTCTGCTGATGAAAAAAATTGGAAGTTTTTGTTTTGTTTTGTTTTTTTAATTTTTGTTTTGAACCAATGTCTCTGTTATGTAGCTTTTGCTATTCCAGAACTCAGTATGTAGAGCAGGCTGGCCTCGAACTCAGAGATCCACTTGTTACGGTGTTGGGATTAGCGTGTGCTGCCATGCCCAAATGAAAAATTGAGGATTTTTAAAGTCATCTTACAACCGAAGTCATTCTTCCTCCTCCCCCAAGACAGGGTTTCTCTGTGTAGCCCTGGCTGTCCTGGAACTCACTCTGTAGACCAGGCTGGTCTTGAACTTGCTTCTGCCATCCAGGTGCTGGGATTAAAGAGCATTACCACCTGGTTGAAGTAATTTTTTGAGGCCTAACAAATTTTTACTATTTTTTTTTTCCTCTTAAGAACAGCTTTTGGAACAGGTGATATATTGATGTGCTCTGTAATTTAAACATACAGTGCATACCTTGAGACATACTCCTGTCTTTGCTTTGAATTAATATGTAACATATATAGTATTATAGATATTACTATATATACCATAGTAATATACATGCAAGCCACCTGATGTGGGTGCTGGGAATTGAACTCAGGTCCTCAGGAAGAATAGTATGCGCTCTTAACCAATAAGCTATCTCTCCAGGCCTCCTATGTCTTACGGATGACTTTGGAGGTGAGCTGCAGCTGCAGACATTTGTGAACTATCTGATGTGGGTGCTGGGGACTGAACTTGGGTCTTCTAGAAGAGCAGCAATCTCTCTTAACCACTGGGCCATGTCTCCAGGCTGCAACTTGTTTTTACTTCTTGCCTCGTGAATCATGTTTTCATAGAGCTGCATTCATGCCTTTGTCATCTTACATATATAGAACGCCACTCATTGTGCGCAGTAACAGAATACCATAGACTGGGTGGCTTCAACAACAGAATTGGCTTTCTCAGTTTAAGGACTGCAGGTGGTCTGGTGAGCTTGTGAACGATGCTCAGGTGGAGCATCATTCATTGTGTGGAGAAACAGCAGGCTCTCTTGTGTCATCAGAGGCCCACCCTCGACCTCATTCAATACTAATTACCTCCCAAGGCTCCATCTCCAAGTACCATCTCATTGGGAGTTAATGTTTGAATATATGAACTCCATGTGACCACAGTTCAGTCCATAGTGTGTGGGTGTGTATGTGTGTCTCTATTTGTCTCTGTCTGTGTGTCATTCTGTAGTTTTTCAGTAGTCCCTAATTGATGAAAAGTTGTCTTCCAACGTGTTTGTTTGTTTGTTTGTTTCCTCTGGGTAGCCTTGGCGTTTCTGGGCTTGCTTTGTAGACCAGGCTGGCCTCAAAGACCCGAGTGCTGGGATTAAAGGTGTTTGCCACTTTGCCAGCCCATCTTTTGCTATTTAAACCAGCTTCTGAGCTAAGTTCGCTGGCATGTGACTCAAGCTGGAGGCAAAAGGATTGCATGTTTGGGGCCATCTTGGTATGGACGAGTTCCAGGTCAGCTTGAGCTACCACAGTGAGACTGTCTTGGGGAAAACAGCAGCAAAACAACCATAAAACCCAAAAGCTGTTTCTGTGATGAGTGTTGCACAACTGTATGCATCTGTTGTTTGGTGTCCTTTGTAATTATTACTAGCTTTGTTTGTTTTCTTTCTATGTAGACCAGGCTGGCCTGGAGCCTTCTTTGAACCTCCTGCTGAGATGGGCGTGTGTTTATAATTTACTTAGAGAAAACAATAGACGCTAATGTTCCTCGGGGCTCTATGAAAGCAGGCTGCTGTGGTTTGTGGACCAGTATGTGTAGCAGAAGACAACCCAGGGCTTGTGAGTGCCTTCTAAAGGGGGGAGTAGCATTCAAGAACTGACCTCTAACCTGTGGAGTCTGACATCATCTGTGGCTCATGGTGTCACAATGAACTGAGTTAGAGAACACTTAGCTGGCGTTTGCTGCTGGATTGCTTGCTAGGCTATGAGAATAATATCTACACTAAACATTTACTGTTGGATGTGTGCTTCCTACTGCATTCTCATAAAACACTTCAAATGCAAGGGAAGAGCACTTCTGCATCTCTCTCTCTTTTTTTAAAATAAGATATTTATTTATTTATTATGTATACAGTGTTCTGCCTGCAGGCCAGAAGAGGGCAACAGATTTCATTATAGATGGGTGTGAGCCACCATGTAGTTGCTGGGAATTGAACTCAGGACCTCTGGAAGAACAACCAGTGCTCTTAATCTCTGAGCCATCTCTCCAGCCCCACTACTACATCTCTTTAACAGAATATAGAAACCTGCTTCTTCTAGGGTAGCACTTAGAAAGGCATACAGGGCATAGTTACTGACCAGTGCTTTGGAAAACCTGCCTCTCTACTCTTGGTTCTTGAACAAGACTGCTGTTTTGGAGAGAATGAGGATGGCATATTGTTTGGCCTATATTTAGAGTGAGTTTAGATCTTATTTGTTCTCACTACCACAAGCATGCTCAGGTGGAGCATTGGTCTCACAACCTAGGCTTTGGTACAGCGGATAGTGGTTATTTTCTTTCTTTAATTGAAAAAGTATTTAGCCAGCCATGGTAGCGCAGGCCTGTAACCCCAGCATTTAGGAAATGGGGTGTAGGAAAATTAAGAGTTCAAGGCCTCTGGGCTACATGATACACTCATCTTCATACATATAAAAAGAAAACCAAACAAATAATATTGAATTGTTTTAAAAACAAAAATCCTCACTGGTGGCAGCTACAGTTAACAGATTGGCATCTTCAAGACGTGTGTGAGTAAAGTAGTCCCCCTAATCCAGTGGGTATTTGAAACCTCAGTACTTAACCCTGTATGTGTTGTATTTTTTTCCTTTAGCTATATACCTATGATAATTTTGTTTTGTTTTGAGATAGTATCTCTCTACATAGTCCTGGCTGCCCTGAAATTCATTATGTAGATCAGGCTGACCTCTCCAAAGTACTGGAATTAAAAGTATGTGTGCAGCCATGAAGGGTAGGATTTATTTTTTAGCTATGTGTGGGTGTGTGTGTCTGTATTGGTATATGTGCACATGAATGCAAATGCCTGTAGAGTCCGGAGATCCTCTGGAGTGAAATCAAAGGCAGTTGTGAACCTCTGTAGGTACTGGAACCAAACTCAGGTGCTCTGGAAGTCAGCAAGTGCTCTTGACTGAGTCATCTCTACAGCCCTTATTAAGAAAGCATCTTAGCCAGGTGGTGGTGGCTCATGCCTTTAATTTTTGCCCTTGGGAGGCAGGGGCAGGGCAGGCAGATCTCTGAGTTTGAGGCCAGCCTGGGACAGGCAGGGGCTACAAGAGAAACACTGTCTCAAAGAAAAAAGAAAAAAAAAAGATCTTTTGTAGTGCAGGTTGGCCTTGATAGCATATGGAGTGAAGGATGAACTTCTGCTCTCCCCTCTATCTTCTGGGTGCTGGACGTTAGGCATGTCCATTATACTCTGTTATCACATTCAGTGCTGTGTGAATTCTGGATGAGTGCTCTGCCAGCTGCCCCACATCTCTAGCCTAAGGCTTTACCTTATGAAGAACAATAATAGAAAAAGTAACTATAACAGTACACTGTGATAGCTAGGCAGATGTGGTTGCTCTCTTTCAGCCCCACAGGGAGAACAGAATATACAGAATAAATGCACCAGATAAAGATGACTCGTGCCCTGCTAGAGTAGGGTGGTGAAGAATGACAAATTAAAACTTAGGATTGTTTATTTCTGTAATTTCCACTACTATGTTAGACTTGAGTTGCTGTGAGAAACTGAAACACGAGAAAGCAGACTCTTGATTGAGGGAGGTGCTTTCCCCACACTTGGGGTTACAGCTACTCACCTTCCACATAAGACCTACAAGTTTTATGGCAGTGTGTTTCAAAAGGCTATTTAATTTACATTACTTTCAAGTTTTATCTTTTAACTGTGCTTCCTCTATATAAAAACATTGAAAAAATTTTCAGTGCCCTCGTACCCCCAGCACTGGGGATTGAATCTAGGGCCTCACACATGCCAGGCAAGTTCTCTACGACTGAGTTCCATTCCCAGCATTTTTATCCTTTTTTACTTCATATGCATATGTGTATGTATATATGGGCACATGTGTCCCTGTGAGGTCACCAGTCCTTGTGAGTCCTTGGGAAAAAAAGTTTTATTTTCCTACACATTAAAGAGATAACACAAATTTAAGATTAACATTTGCTGTCTTCATAGTGTTATATTTAAATATCATTATAGTTAAAGAAAGGACATGATCAGGAGAAATATAATTGTGAACATACAGAAATCTTGGCTGAGTCATCACTGATTTCTAGGCCAGCATGGGGGAACGCTGAATGCCATCCTGATACTTGGCAGCTTCATCAGCATTCATCCAGCCAGCACATTCTCTGCTGGGCTGTCAGATATTTTTAGACTTCTTCCCCCCATTCTTCTTCCCTTCCTATCAGTTTGTCCTTGGATTGAACATAAGGCCTTGCTGTACTAGCCTCTTGGGTGGTATTCAAGCCCTCTACCACCTACTCTATCATCAGCTCTGTCCCACAAGGTCTCACTATGTTCCCAAACTCAAATTTCTCCAGCCTCGGCTTTCTGTAGGCTGGGACTATGAGAGTATGTCCCAATGCCTAGTTTAGAGTCACATTTCTTACCCCGTCCTCCACATGAGCCAGAATGACCCTCTGCTCAGTTAACTATAATCCATCTCCTCAGAGCAACCATAATCTCCTGTAAGTTCCTTGAGCACTCTAGACATGTGTATGCTCTCATGCTGCTCAGCCTTCACCTGGTCCATTTCTTTGCCTCATTCTGCTCCAGCCATACCCACCTTGCTGTTCTTCAGGCCCCTCTGCCTGGTGCTTTTGCACTTCTCCACTCCACGGTGGATGGGTTAGACAGTTACGTGCTCTGTTCTGCACTTGCTCAGATCCTCGTTTTAACAGTGAGTTCTTCCTTGGCCACCACAAAACAGGAGCCTTTGCCACTCCTCACTATCTTTCCTTTTTCATTTTACATCTGGCATACAATATGCTTTGTATTTAACTTGTCCATTTGTTGTATTTCTCTTCATTAGAATGAAAGGCCCTCAGGTAGTCTTTCAAACAGTTCTCTCAGTAAATATTATCTGCTGAGTGAATGAACAAATGTGTGCCAGCTTTGCTCTCTCTGCTACTGTAGTAGTGTCTTACTCCCTCACTCTGAGGATTGAGTGGGAGGACTTTGAGCTCTTTTGGGCAAAAATAGGCTGGGATCTCAAGGAAAGTAGCTGTTGAAGTGTTTAATGCACTTCCTTTCTGATACTACATCGTTTCTTTTTAATAGAGACGAAAAGCCTATTTCATTAAATGGCAAGGCTTCACAGTAATAGAGTCCAAGATGGCAGCACTTGCAGGATCTAGACCTATAATTTGGCAAATGTAAGACTGTAATCGAGTCTTAGGGTTTATGTTATCTGGCATCCACTTTAGTTAGAAATTACATTTTCTCATGACAAGTGGAGCCCCTTAACTACAGGACAGTTTCCAAGTTTGTACCCTACTGGGAACCCCTCAGTTCCTCAGTGTGGTCAGTGCAGTTACCTGCCTTATACAACTGTTTGCTGTGGCCAGTTCCCTGTGGAAGAGCCAGATGCAGCCTGTCTGACTTCTTTGCTGATATTCTTACCTAACATTGACTGGGTGCTAACCATATGACCTCTTAGAACTCATATCTGTTTGCCTTAAGCCCACCACTTGAAACTCTCCAAGGAAAACTTGTTTGGATAATGTCCGGGACTCATGTAAAAGGCATTGACCCCATGGGTCCCTCTCTTTTCTCCTGCCTTGGGATTATAGTCATGTACCTCTATGCCCAGCAAAGAATAAAATCAACACCCCCGCCCCCCATGCTGGCTGACCTCCAATTTACTGAAGATAACCTTGAACTAATCATCCTCCTGTTTCTACCCCCAGTGCTGGGATTACAGGCATGCACCACCATGCCTGGTGTGGACAGCCTTTCTTCAGCTGTGCAGGTACACGTAGAGGCTGTCTTTATTTTGAAATAGGGAGAATCAGCCAAAGGACTTTATACCTGAGTCCTTCTCTGATCTCAGAATCTTTACCATTCCCCTGAGTGTTCAGTAGATCCCCAAGGCCAAAGATATTCTAAGACAGCTATAGCTGACAGTAACAACGTCTGACATCACTCTGAATTTCCTTTAGCTCCTGCCAAAGGTGACTGGTGGTTTGAATGAGATAGTCCCATAGTCTCTGCCATTCGAACACTTGGTCCCCAGTTGGTGGTGATGTTTGGGGAGGCTTGGGGGCCTTGTTAGAAGAAGTGTCACTAGAGGCAGGCAGGTTCAGAGATTTGACCATTTCTAGCTGCTGCCCTCTTCATCATGCTTGCAGTTGAAGGTGTGAGCCCCCAGCTTCCAGCTACCATGCTTATTGCTTGCTGCCATGCTTCTAGACAACAGACTCAACCCTCTGGGATTATAAATTCAAATAAAATTCTGTAAGTTGCCTTATTCAAGGTGTTTTAGCATTAGAAAAGGAACTAATAATGACTAACTTAGCAAAAAAATTCATTTATTTATTTATTGCACTGTGTAGTCCTGGCTGGCCTCGAACTCACAAAGTAGACCAGGCTGGCATAGAACCCAAGAGAACTTTGGCTGAGTGCTGGGCTCAAAGGCCTATACCACCTACCCTGGCTATAAAAAGCTTTATTCTCAGATGTCTTGCCAATTGAGGGCATAGAATTTTCTGACCTGTAGTTTTCTGAAAAGTTTCTTTTTTAGCATATATATAGTAACTATTTATTAATAGTCTGCTTTCTCTTCCAAGCTCAAACTTTACCAGGGCAGATTATCTTGAGTATCTTGCATACAGATAGATGCTCAAGCATCATTCACAGTATTTCACATGTTTAAGCTCTGTTCCCATAAAGTTGAAAGACCATATGTCGGTGTGGGCTTCTTATCATGTGCTGGCTCGGGTCTAAGAATGAGGATTTCTAGGGTGCAAGGCAGAAGTCTATGGCATTTTAGTTTTGGGATTCAGGTTATAGGTCAAGATATTCACAGAAATTTTTCCCAAATTCAAATTCCAAGTAAAGCCATAAGGACCTCCCTCTTTCATGGAAAAATGTAGTGGTCACATTAGCAGGAAAACATATGACACTGAAACTCATGATTGATCGTCTCACCGGGGTTGTGGGAACTCCAGTGTCTGAGCCTTCTGTGAGCTCTGGGAATCATCCATTCAGCCTGCAATTCCAGCTGGCCCTTTTCCCTAATACAAGTGAACTTGAGCAGTAGACTAAAGGGATCTCTGCAGGTGTCTGCAAGTCATGTCTGAACGGCAAATCCTACCTCAGCTTCCTAAGTTCTGACCTAAGAATGACTTGGTTCATGAAGACTGCAGTGCTCATGATGGATACACATTGACCTGGAGAGTGGCTCCCAGCAGAAGGCTTGGGAAGCCTGCAGTGGTCGCTTTCCCAGTTCTTCACTACTTGCTGTTCATGGTATTTTGGGTTTTTGTGGGGTGGGTTATTTTTGTTTTCTAATTTTAACGTTTATGTGTATGAGTGTTTGCTAGCATGTTTATCTGTGTACCACTTGTGTACTGATAGAGGCCAGAAGACATTGGATCCGCTGGGACTGGAGCTGCAGGCAGTAGTGACAATCATGTGTGTGCAGGCTCTCTCGAAGAGTTGGTGTTAACTGCTCATGTCTCTCCAGTTTGCGCTGTTCGCGCTTTTAAATGTTTGCTTTGTATGTAGCCTAGGTTGGCCTTGAACTTGCTATATCGACCAGTCTGATCTTGAATTTGGAGATATTCACCTGCCTCTGCCCTCCTAAGGCTGGGATTAGAAGTGTGTTCCAGTGCTCGCTTCGGCAGCACATATACTAAAATTGGAACGATACAGAGAAGATTATCATGGCCCCTGCGCAAGGATGACACACAAATTCGTGAAGCGTTCCATATATAAAAAAAAAAAAAAGTGTGTTCCACCATACCTGGCAAAAAAAAATCTGCTTTTTAAGTTTATCTTTGCTGCAGTTTTCTGGTGTGTAATTGAAAGATATAATCTCTACAATCTCGTTTTAACCACTTGAAAATGCCTCCATCAGATCCATCTGTAAGGCATTTTCTTATTTGTGATGAATGGAGAAGGGCCCAGCCTGTTGTGGGTGGCCCCATCCCTGGGCTGGTGGTCCTGGATTCTGTAAGAAAGCAGGTTGAGCCAGGTGGTGGTAGTGCACACCTTTAATCCCAGCATTCTGGAGGCAGAGGCAGGTGGATCTCTGAGTTTGAGGCCAGCCTGGTCTACAGAGTGAATGAATTTCAGGAAACCAGAACTACACACAGAAACCCTGTTGAAAAACAATACAAAACAACCCCCCCTCCAAAAAAAAAAAAAAGAAGAAAGCAGGCTGAGCAAGCCAGTAAGCAGCACTCCTCTGTGACCTCTAAATCAGCTCCTGCCTCCAGGTTCCTGCCCTGCTTGATTTCCTGACCAGATTTCCTTTGGTGATGAAGGGCAATGTGGAAGCATAAGCCAAAACAAAAAAACCCGTTTCTCTCCAACTTGCTTTTTGGTCATGGTGTTTTGTTGCAGCAATAGAAACCCTAACTAAGACAAGCTCCTTGTTTATTTTCTTGATAGTCATTCTGACAAGGGTTGGGTGGAATCTCAGAGTAGGGTTTTGTTGGTGGTGGTGTTTTTTTTTTTTTTTTTTTTTTTTTGCCTTAAGCCATTTTATTGAGAGAGAAAACACTCTTGGCCCACAGACATAATTTAACAAGACCAGACTAGAACAAGCCCATGTCTGCTATCGAGACAGTGTGTGTAGGCAGGGCAGAGGGGCCTGGTTTCTCAACCCGGAGGCAGGGTCTGTAGCATAGTCTGGTTTTCAGAGATGGCCCCAAGGGACAAGTCTGTGTACTTGCAGGCAGAACCTCGGGACAGATGGACTGGGTAAGGTCTGTAGTTGGTGTCCGTTTTGGAGATTACTGCTGGAGGTTGATCCACATGACAACCTGCTGCTAATGCTACCAGGTCGATAAGGACATCACCCAGCTCCTCTTGGCAGCCATGCTTGAGGACCAGGCTCTGCATCAGACTTCACTGAGTGAGTTCTGCTGGCTCGTCCACTTCTCCCACCAAGGACAGGCACAGGTCCCGAGGCTGGGGGAAACGCTTCAGTCCTGCTCAGCAGCACACTGCATGGAGACATCGTGTCCTCTACTGAGGGCTCCTGCTGAAGCTGAACAGCCGCAGTGGCAGTCTTCTTGCCCCACATCATCCCGCCCAGCTCAGAGTAGGTTTAATTTGCATTTCCCTAATGACTAAGGACAAAATATTTATTGACAACTCACATTTCTTCATTTTAGAATTCTATTCAGTTCCTTCACACATTTTAAATTTCTTTTTGAGGCAGAAGGTCTCTATAGTCCTGTCTTGGAGCTCACTGTGTAGACTATGCTAGCCCCTAACAGAGATTCTCTGCTGCCTCTGCCTCTCAGGTGCTGGGATTAAAGTCTGTGTGGCTATGTGCATGTGAGTGCAGATACCCACAGAAGCTACAGGAGTGACGTTGCAGGCTGCCTGGTATGGCAAACAAATCCTGGTCCTCTGCAAGAGCAGTGTATGTTCTTAACTGCAGAGCTATCTCTACAGCTCCTCTTGATTGGGCTTATTTTCTTCTTGTTTAGACATTGGACCTCTTGGTACATTATACATATGAATTCTTTTTCATATATATATGTATATATAGTCAAATACATATAGATGGCAGATTTTTTCTCCTTTCCTGTAGACTGTCTCATTCAACTGTTTCTTCACTATACAGAAGCTTTTTAATTTCATTAGGTCCCAGTTGTTTAAGTGATTTTACATTCTGAACAACTGGAGTCACACTCAGAAAGTCCCCATCTCTGTCTGTATGTTGAAGTATTTTCAGCTCTTATATTAAGATCTTTGATCATTTGGAACTGGTTTGTGTTGAGAGACAGGGGCCTAAGTCATTGTTTTACCATTTGTTCAAAAGGTTATCTTTTCTCCAGTTAGTACTTTTTGGCATCTTTATTAAAAAATCTGGTGGCTGTAGCTGCATGGGTTGATGTTGGGTCTTTGATTCTGGTCTGTTAATCTGCATTTGTGTTTTTGTGCAAATACCACGCCGTATTTATTACTGTGCTTTGACACGTAACTTGGAATCTAGTGTGGTGAGACCTCCTGTGTTCTTTTCGCTCAGGGCTGCTTTGCTGCCCAAGGCTTAGTGCTCCTAAGTGAATCTTAAGGTTCTTTTCTCTCTTTCTGTGAAGAATGTTGTTGGTGTTTTTGTTAGGTTTTCAAGACAGGGTTTGGTTCTCTGTAGTCCTGGCTGTCCTGGGCTCACTTCGTAGACCAGGTGCGTCCTGGGTTCATTTGGCTTACAGTTTGAGGGGACAGTACACTGTGGCAGTGACGTCTTGGCAGTAGCGTCTTGGGGCGGTTGTCCACCTCGCATCTGCAGTTAGTAAGCAAGCGTGACTGCTGTGGCGCAGCTAGCTTTCCCTTTGTCCTTGCTGCCGCCTACTTTGAGTGAGTCTTCCCAGCTCAGTTAGGA
This sequence comes from Rhombomys opimus, assembly GCA_010120015.1. Taxonomy (NCBI): domain Eukaryota; kingdom Metazoa; phylum Chordata; class Mammalia; order Rodentia; family Muridae; genus Rhombomys; species Rhombomys opimus. The sequence goes on along the minus strand of REGO01000146.1, from coordinate 1,464,298 downwards.
TAATCCTGTGCAGGCCAGAGCTAACCTAATCTAGATAATCTGGATAATCCTTTCCTGGTGTGCCCAGAGCTTTGTCTCCTAGGTGACTTTTAAAGTCCTGTCAAATTAAGCCTCCGGCATGATGCCACACACCTGTAATCCCAGCACTCTGAGAGCAGAGGCAGGAGGATCTCTGAATTTGAGGCCAGCCTGCTCTACAAAAGTAGTCCAGGACAGCCAGGGCTACTCAGAGAATCCCTGTCTCAAAAAAAAGAAAATAATAAAGCCCCCCAAAACTCCTGGCAGATTGACAATATTAATAACCTTAGATAACCATTTTCATGATATTAATTCTTCAATGAACATGGGAGATCTTTTCATCTTCCATTGTCTTCAATTTCTCTGAGTGTTCTATTAAAGTTTCCATTATAATTATGGAGAACGTTCATTTATTTGGTTAAGTTTATCCCAAGGTATTCTTTTTTGTGGCAATTTTGAATGTGATTTCTTCCTTGGTATTTTTGTTATTGATATATAGAAAGGCTACAGATGTATGTATGCTAATGTTTTATCTTATCACCTTGCTGAAAATGTTTATCAGTTCCTAGAGTTTTCTGGTAGTGTGTAGGGTCTCTGTGTATATAGTCATTTCATTTACAATTAGGGATGCTTTGACTTTTTCGTATTTTTATCCCTTCCATCTGCTTCTCTTACTGCTCCAGCTAAGACTGTTGGCACTGGTTAAGAGCAGAGAAAGAAGACACCTTTGGCTTGTTCCTGATTTTAGTGGAAATGCTTTAAGTTTTTTCTCATGTAACATATGCTGCCTTTATGTTTTAGAAGAAAAATAAACATAATTTATGTTTCTTCTATTCTGAGTTTCTTCAGGACTTTTACCATAAAGGTATGTTAGAATGATCTGAACCCAACCCATGTAGTTCTGTGGCCATGTTAACATTTGAAAACTATTGAAAATGTATTGATTGCTGGTACAGAATTATTTCTAAATCTAAAGGAGAATGCTTCATCTTTGGATTCTTTGATAAATACTCTTGTCAGCCTGACTGAAATAACTTTAGGAAACTGGAAAGACTGGGCTAGTTGGAAAATGTGATTCCTGGCGTAAGGACTCATCAAGATGGCAGGAAGCAGTGGGAGGTGATGTCTGTACAAAGTAGGGTATAAGTTTACCCCACAGGGAGGAACTAGTATGCTTCCAAGAGTCACTGATGATTAGAGTAACAGAGTCAATTCTTTTTCTCCCTCAGACACATTTAATGAAACCAGGTACCAAAATGCTGACATTGCTTCCTGGAGAGAGAAAACGTAGTATTTCTTTTACTCAAAGAAGAGGCACTCGGCAGACCAGTATTACATCCTTTGTCACCTTACAACCAGGTATGGTGACACACCTAGAAATATTTCATTATTGAGGAGCAGAACAGGTGTGCCATGTATCTGTGTGAGAACATTTATGAGCTGTAGCTGTAGCTTTGGAAAAGCAGTATATTGTACATGTGTTTATACTTGTGTTTTGCTGTTCTGTTCTGCTCCATCTAATTTTAGGTATTTGTGTTCCTCAATTGAGCAATGAGGAAGGGCATACTTGAGAGCTGTCTCAGAGCAGATGGGAGCATACAGAGCCAGTTCGGTGGCCCCAGAACGAGTGCTCCCACTCTCAGGTCGCTCATGATTGCTCTGTGAAAACTTACTGTGCACTGTTCTTCATCCTCCAAACAAAACATAAACACTTTTGTTTTATGTAACAAGGGAAATGTCCCCACCCAGAAACTCACTCCAAAAACCACTTTTCCCAGTTACAAAATCTGGGTATATTTTATATACTCTGTTGAATATTGAATTCTTAATAAAAGTGAAGATTCTCACAGAACAGTTTCCACAGTGTAACTTGTTAGAGAAGGAAAAAATAAGAAGAACCTACCATTCTGCTTTTAAAAATTCTATCTTGATAGAAGTTGAGTGGATTGGGAATCCTGTTTCATTCATCCTTAAGGGAAAACAGGATCCAACCCACACTTAATGAAATGGATAGGCTAGACACTAGTTTGTTTTCAGTTTCTAACTGGTTCAGCATTCTAGTACTTCATTGGGTTTCCCACGAAATGTCTGACTTGTGGAGGAACTACATTTATTTTTATAATCACCAGAAAATTTTAGACTTTTATAGTTAGTTAATATGATTTTTATGTCCTTACAAAACAAATGTTTGAGAACATTTCCTCAAGGATATTATTTGGGTATGTGGTTAGCTAGAGCAGGATCATTGTTTAGTAAAAACCACAGTAAATAAAACAGAAGCAAAACTGTTCTGCTGTGTGTTAAAAAACACATAATAAAACCCAAACTGGAGAAGCGGCTATGGTCTGACTACAAACCTTATTTGACATATCAGGTAGAGGGTGGGTCACTGGAAGCTTGCACATATTTGAGTCTGGAAATTCTAGAAGCATTTCAGAAGTTCTAGAGCATTCAGCGGTTCTAGAGCATTCAGAGGTTCTAGAGCATTCAGCAGAGCCCCAAGACTGAAAACAGGCCTCTTAAGTCATGAAGTTCTTTCAAGAGGCTAGACCCCTGTACATGGTAGTAATAGTAGCTGATACTGGTTTTCAAAAATCCAACAAAATCCTGCAGTTTTCGTAGTGTAATGATTTATCGTTTCATTAGGAATGGCAAATGGTGGTAAGCAGAGGAACATTTTCTCTCTTGAAGAAAATCAGATCAACAAAGAGTGCAAGAGAACTCAGCTAGACTGTTCGGTCCAGCAATTGGGGGATGATTGCTTGGTATCACCTTTGGCCACGTCAACTCCTGCCGACATCCAGGAAGCTGGACATTCTCCTCAGTCTCCCCGGATTTCTAGCTGCCAGAGTTTGGAAACACCGTCTTTGACTATGGTATCTTTGCCCCAGCCTGATGTCCTGATGGGCGCTGGAGAGGGTAAAGCCTCCCTGGCACCTTCCTTCTCCCAGTATTTGGAACGTTCTTATCTGACGGATCAAAGGGAAGCCAAGAGGAAAAGCGAATGGCTTCATGGATCTGAAACAAACTGTCCAGGCATGGGAAGCCACATCAGACCATCTTGGGGTAAATGCCATCAACCCTTGGACGAAGCTGAAGTGGGGAAGAGGGGGCCTGCCAAGGAAAACAGGCTGGCTCCTGTGCATCTTCAAACCTACAGGTTTGGGTCCTTGAGTAGGAACAAACCACTATCGGTGACAAAAAGCCCTCGTCCTCTTTCTGTATTTTCCTGGGACAGTGAAAGGAATGACAAGGACTCCTGGAGTCAGCTTTTCACTGAGGATTCCCAAGGCCAGCAGGTCATTGCCCACAACACTAAAATGCCTTTCCAAGATGTAACCAATGCTAAGAATCAAGGCTTGGGGCAGTTTGCTGACAGGCCTCAGGCTCAGTGCCAAGATGGGCCTGCTGGGTTACATCTGCAGCCACACCTGCTCTTTACCCAGGACTCAGAAGGCAATCAGGTTATCAAGCATTAGCTGTAATGTTTAGGTGAGTGAGTGTATCTTCAAATCACAGAGATGGAACAAAGTGGGGGAGGGGGCTGGGTAGAGATGAGGGTTTAGGAGAGGCCAGGTGGGATGAAGCAGTTGTCATTTTGGAACAGTTTCCTTTTGGCATACTTCCCCTCAGGTGATTGGGGCATTCCATGAATGAATGTGATGAGGACTGAGACAGCAGGACATGACTAACTACTGAAACCATTTCTCAGTTTACATAGCTGCTACTCTGCCCTTCCAGAGGCCTTACAGCTTTTGATTGTCATGGACAGATGTGTGCTCTTTTTATCTTTGGATCACTCAAGCATGAATGTGGGACCATTATTCCCAACTGCATTTTAAGAAATGCCTACATCCCCAATCCAGATGTGTGGCACTCGTGGTGGGGGAGAGCATATGGCAGATGATCATCTTGTTTTAAATTGTTATCTATACATTATTAATCTATGCTTGGCTCAGCTGTTGAGAGCACTTGCTACTCTTGTGGGGGACCCAGGTTTAGTTCCCAGCACCCACGTGTCAGCTCACAACTGCCTGGAACTCCAATTCCCTGGGATCTGATGCCCTCTTCCAACCTCTGCAGGCACACGGCACACACGGTGTACAGACATACAGGCAAAATGAAATAAATTTTTAGAAAGTTAAGTTGTTTGTGGGCTAGAGAGATGGCTCAGTGGTTAAGAGCATTGACTGCTCTTCCCAAAGTTCCGAGTTCAATTCCCAGCACCCACAAGGTAGATCACAACCATCAATAATGTGATCTGATGCCCCCTTCTGGCATGCAGGTGAACATGCAGATAGAGCACTCATCCATACATTAAATAAATACATCTTAAAAAAAAGTTGTTTGCTTTATCTTTCCCTTCCAGAATCTGAGCTATGTAACAATGCAACTTCTTCTGTGAGGGAAGGGGGAAGTTCCCTTTGCAAAACGGACTTAAGGTTAATGTCTAGAAAGCTGGGTCTGGTGGTAATTAAAACAACAACTACACAAGGAGTACTGGACCAGCCTGGGCTAGAATGACATTCTGCTCAAAAAGAAAAGGCAACGTTATGAGTGTGAGTGCAAGTACACACGTGCCACATCAGAGCACAACTTCCAGGAATGATTTCTCCTTCATGTAGATTCCAAACTCAGGTCATCAGGCTTGAGTGCAAGCACTTTTACCCACTAAGCCATCTTGCCAGCCCACGTCAACTTTTTAATAAGTGTTATCACTGCCCTGAATTCAACCAATCAAATCTGATTTTGCCTATATTCTCTCCAAAGCACCACTGTTTATGTGGCAGTTGATGCCAACCACATTAATTTATCAAGTGGAATTGCTTTTATGAGTTTTGGAACAAAACCCCTTAGAACAAGATGTATGGGTGTGTGAATATGTCTGTGTCCTGAATGTGTGCCTGGTACCCATGAGACCAGAAGAGTGTGTCAGATTCCTGGGTCTGGAGGAACAAATGATTATGAACAGCCATGTGGGTGCTGGGACTCAAACCCTTGTCCTTCAGAGGATTGCTAATCTTAACTTCTGGATAATTTCTCCAGCCCCAGGAAATTTTCTCCTAGGGCAGGGGTTCTTGACAGATAAGTACATTGTGATTCATAACGGTAGCAAAACTAGAGTTATAAAGTAGCAATAAAATTTTATGGTTGGGGGTCACAACAAGAGAACTGTACTAAAGGGTCACAGCATAAAGTTCACATAAGCTGGGCAGCAATAGTGCACGTCTTTAATCCCAGCACTTGGGAGGCAGAGGAAGGTGGATCTCTGAGATCTTGTAGCCTACGAAGTGAGTCCAGGACATCCAGGGTTGTTACACAGAGAAACCTTGTCTCAAAAAACCAAAAAGTTCACATACCTTAGAATTACAGGCGTCCTCCCCACCAAAAGCTGCTGTGGTCAAAACTCAGATGAACAATGAAAAGATGCACCATTTCTCCAAGTCCTTCATTTAATATCAGGTAGTGCTTCAACTCAAACACGCAGTATTCATACCACAGAGAAGGGCCCTGAGGGCAACCGAGTCATGCATGATGCAGTAAATAAAATCTTGGCCCAACCCAGAGAAATCAGTCATTGTTCTAGAATAAAAGTTGTTATGCTCTTTTCTCTCCCCATTCCTCCTTCCTAGATAACTTAAGTCCATGGGAGAAAAAAAGTTTGAATCAGTAGAACCGATGAGGCCCTGGAGGGTAGGTCTTGTAGTTTTATAAAATATGTTTAAGAAAAAATAGGCCAGGCTTCCCTGCAGATCCCAAGTAGTGGCTGGTCCAGTGGCCTGACCTACAGCTGGAGGGAAAGGGTGACTGCTGGGCTCTGGTGTAGGTCTATGATGGAGCAGCGTAAGATCTTCCCTGTGAACAGGAACACAAACAGCCACTCCCTCTTAGCCCTGTGCTGTTGCAAAGAAGCTACTGAGAGTGAGTGACAGCTGTGCACAAAGTGTCCAGTGAGACCAATTATGGAGTCTAATACAGTGAATTAAGTCATTTAGGGCCCATTTTCACAGAGACAAAAACAAGAAACTTCACCTCTTAAGCAGAGATGCTCCACCCTACCCGATTACGTGTAACAAATGCCTCATCTCAAACCAGACATTAGCTTCTGCCAAGGTTTAAGGCAGGAAACACACAATCCAGCTCTTCTCTTCCAGCTCAAGCCCTAGTCAGCAAGACTTGCAGATTTCTAATGGAGACAGACATCTGCAGCGAGGAAGGCAGCTATTGAAGGAGTTCAGGAGCAAGAGACTGAGTTTGCAGAGTCAGAGCTGTCAATTTCCTTTTCTACTGATGTCTTCTTCCTTCAGGGCAAACTTCTTCCTAAGGATCTCAGAGATAAGTACAGCAGGGTCTTCTTCCTTCAGTAAACTCCGACTCCTGGAGACAGAACAAGAGCTTGTATGAAGTACTTGCTTTGTTCTGGGTGCTGCTCTATGTGCACCTTCCTGCATTGTGCCAGCAACTCTCTGAAGCACCTGCCAGTGCATGTTCCCACTCCACGAGAAGATTCAGCATGCAGACCCGAAGTCACAGTTAACATCTGGCCTGGACCCCATCTCTTAACTAGAATGCGTATTTCTTACACAGCTACAAAAATATGGGTAAAATGAAGGCCCATCCATTTGTTGGAGTCCAGATCTTATCTCAAGAGGGTCTGCAGTCGATGGCCCAACCATTCTGACCTTACTAGTTCTGGAGAGAAGGCATCCTGCAGGTAGTCTCCCACCATCTTCCCTTAAGTGAGATGGGTTTGTTGTTGTTTGTTTTCCTTAAGAGATCAAAATCATGGCAAAACATTTATATTATAAGGAACTGTGGGAACAAAATGAACTCTAGGGTAGGGACACATTTATCCAGAACAACATTCTGGATGCTCTGTATTGTCTTTGAGGCTATACACAAAGGCCAAGATTGACTTTAAATCCAAAAGCACAACAAAGAAAAGATTGTCTTTGGTCTAGCACATATCTGAACCTTTGCTGACTTGGCTAACTGAACCATTCTTGGTTACTTCTATCAGAGAAAAGATGCCACGATACATGTGGCAGAGGCTTGGCCAAAGTTTTAGATATAATTTGATCTAAGAAGCCAAGTAATAGTTGACCTGGTGACAAATGTCTGTATTTCCAGCACTCATGAAGCAGAGGCAGAGGATTGCAAGTTCAAGATCAGCCTGAGCTACAGAGCAAGAGGCATGTTTTAGAACACTGACTAAAAAGAAGAATCAGGGCCAACCAAAACAAGGTGAGACAGCAGCTCAATTTGGGGAAGTGAGAGGTCAAAGAACCCTTATGGGCCAGACAGGAAGACCAGCGTGACTAGTATCTTGCCCAGCACTAACAAGGACAGCTCTATCCCGGGCACCTGTCACCAAGATCAATCTCCAATAGGTGCCCAAGAACAAGGTCCTCTGTAGAGTGACTGCGAAAGGCAGGCTTTCTCAGGCACTTCTAGAGCTTGTCTACCAGGAAGCTCGAGGGGCTCACAGAGTGGCCTTGCTGCAAACTTCAGGCCTGTCCAAATCCTCTCAGATTTGAGCAAAGTCAACCACAGCTCCATTCCCTGGGCATTCTGCTTTGATGAGCCTGACGTGTACAAATTGAGAGGTACAGGGGTGGCTCTCTGAAAATTCAAGGCCAAGATCTATAAATTGAGTCTAAAACTAGCCACAGCTTCACAGTGAGACTGTCTCAAAAACAAAACAAAATAACCAATGCCTTAGATCTGAGCAGTTTTGATGGGCAGCCAGATTTATATGAATCTTAAAAGGTTGGTACTTAAGCTGGGTTGTAGTGGCACACGCACACTTGGGAGGCAGAGGCTGGCCTAGTCTACAAAGGAGTTCCAGGACAGCCAGGGCTACACAGAGAAATCCTGTGTTGAAAAACCAAAAACAAATACTTGGTTCTCAAGTCCCTGAACTCGGAGGTTTTGCATTACAGAGTACTGTATGAGAGGGAAGGCACCTACAGAAGCCAGAGGTGTAAGATCCCCTGGAGCTGGAGTTAGAGTTGTACTGTGGATACTGGGGGTCAAATATGGGTCCTTTGCAAGCGCACTATGTGCTCTTAACCATTAAGCCATCTCACCATTTAAAAATAAGACCTCTAACTATAAAAATGTCCTTCCACCTAAAAGTCTTGAGATACCACTATCTCATATAAACCCCCAGTTTTGAAGGATAGGGCATAGAAACATGGTAGCTAGCAATATGCAAACTAAAAAGCCACTGAGTCTTTTCTTGAATGTGTGTTGGTGTTTTGCCCACATATATGTATTTGGTGACAGCAGATTCCCTGGAGCTGGGATTGAATCTGGGTCCTCTGAGGAAGTACCCTTAACCAGTAAGCTTTCTCCAGCCCCTTAGTGGTAGTTTGATCACTTGACTGAGGTGACTTAATAGAACAAATGCAAAGTGTTGCTTTTTCCTCAAACTAAGTCTTAGTCAGAAAGCGATATGAATACAGCAGCATGACTACTCATCATGAGCCAGGAGTGACTGAAAGGTCACTGGAGCTCCTACCAAATACTCACAGGTCTTGGCTCTGTTTTATCCGGTGAAAATCCTTCAGGATGCCCATCATGTCTGCAAAGCTGCTGGCCTTGGACAAAGAGATGCAGTCATCCTCTTCAGATGAGCTGCAGGTAGTTTTGTGTTCTGGTTTGCAACATTCAGGGCTGGCAGAACAAAGCAGGGGGATTGTTGGGAGCTCAGGCACCTCTACCTCAGTCTCCTCAGTGATGTCACTAATGACAAAGGAAGTTGTAGAGTGCAATGAGGATCCAAAGCAAGGCAAAGGAGAAGAGACGGTTGAACTTCCTGGAGATAAGAAATCTGGCGTTAATGAAGCCGAAGCTGAAAGAGAAAACAATGGGCATAATGGACGTTGAGATGCAATGTAGAGATGAGATCACAAACACTGCCTACAGAACACACTGATTCTGAGTGCCACGGGTGGGATATCCCCAAGGGAGTCTTCCCCACTTTACTTCCCACTGAGGGCTCCAATTAGGCAGAGAAGCACTGGCTTTTTGAGTGTCTAGGACTCCAAAATGCTCCCACTGAACAGCAGGCTGTAGGTTGGAAGACCTGTTTTAAAGTGAAGCCAAGCAAGGCCTGCATTTCCCACACTTATCATTTTTCTCAACTGTGATGGCGTTTTGATATTTTGAATTTTGCTATTTATGAGCTTGAAGTGTTCTAGACAAAACTTCCCCATTTAATTGAGACAACTGTATTCAGAATTCCTAAAAAATGGTGATTTTTCACATTCTAAAGTTGTTTTTTTTTTTTTTTTTAATTTATTACATTTACTTATTGTATGTGTGTAGATACAGGTTTACCACCGAGTAGGTTAGGAGTCTGGTCTTTGTTCCACTATGTGGGTCCTAGGGATGGAACTCAGGTAGTTAGGCTTGGTGGCAAGTGTCTTTACCTACTGAGCCATCTCAGTGCCCCATTACTACATTAAAGTTTTATTTTAATGTGTTTTACTAGCTGGTAAGGTTTAGGAGCATCTTGAGGGAAAGCCACCTATTGGTTGTCTATGACTCTGATCAAGACAGGCTTCTATTGCCAGTGGCTCTGCCTTAGCTGTACTGAGAAAGCCGCACAGAGAAGTACTCTCCGGTAGAAAAGACAAGGAGAGGGAGATAGGAAATTAACAGGATATGACTCATGGTGCTGGTGAGGAATTATCAGTAGGTTTTTTGGGTTCATGGGATATGTGATCTTAAAGATACCCAGAAGCAAGTTATTAGGTTTTATGGCTGAGAAAAGGAATCTGCTCATTGTCACTGGTTAACTTAAGAGTTTGCTCCTAATCAAACCAATCAATAAAAAAAATGACTAGCAGACACCTTCCAAAGGACATTACAGGGTATCTGGGCCTCCGGTCAACTCTAGAGCCCTGTGTGTAAGTCTCCTCTCATCCTTAGCGCAATAATCTGGGGAAGGGGAAATGACAGCCTGCCAGTCTGAATCCTCAGTGGAGTTCCTACCTGCATCTGCTGCCACTATTTTAGCAATCTGACTTCGCAAGTGGCTTAGTTCATCCTGCAGCTCAGTGGTACGGCTTAGGGCAGGCAGGGCTGGCTTCTTCAGGGCCAGGAGCCTCTCCTCAGACCCACGCAGATTGGGCACAGAGGCATTACGTTGTATGACAATCAGAGGGCTGGGCTTCCAGGTGTGCCTTAAAGGGCGCGTGTCGCTCCTGGGCCAGAGAAAGAATATGCCTTACTACAGATATCTGGCCCCTATATGTCCCTGATTAAATTCCTTCACCCCACAGGTCCTACTCCTCTTTAAGCCCACAGCTCTCATTATTATTGCCACTCAGCCTCATAAGCACCCTCCTTGCTGACTGCCACTTCTGGTAGAAACTCCCCATCAGGAGCAGAGCAGCTACTGCCTCAGCTACCTGACCCGAGCATATGTTTCCTCTTCATCTGCAGCAATCCAGGCAATGTCAGCCAGAGTAGGGACTGGAGGTACATCTCTCAAACACAGGTCAGAGATATTGGGCAGAGTCTGTGGGAAAGCAAAATTTAACATTTACCCAACATGAGAACTACTCAGATTAATGCAAAATGGGACAGCTAGTCCAGCACTTGGTGAGGAAGGCTTCCTAGAGTTAAGGGGGAAACTTCCTGGTTACAAATCAGGCTTTTTAGTGGGACTGGCTGACTTGTCCCTCCCCAATTACCTGCATGTATGTCTATATACCATGTTCATGCCTGGTGCCTACAGATGCCAGAAGACGGCTCGTGTTACAGACAGCTGTGAGCTGCCCCGTGAGTGCTGGGAATCAAATCTGGGTCCTCCCGAAGAGCAGCTGCCGACCATCTCTTCAGTCTCATACACTAATTATTCATAGCACACATACATACTACTGTGAAAAGCCTGTGTCCTTAATGTCTTTGCTCAGCAGCATCTGGACAATGGTCTAGTCCAATGTGGGGCAACTTCCACAGCCACACTCCACAACTTTACTTCCCTTTGTTTCTAATGCTTCTGATTACACAGGTCCTTGCCATGGTCTTCCGACAGTTCTGGGTACTGTAGTAATGAGATACCTGTTTCATAACTATATACTTCTACCCTGACACCACTTCTAACTCTGGAATCAGTTCCTACAGAGACTACAGCTGTCATCACACATATATAAGCTTGCTCTTTCACTTTTCTTTCTTTCTAGATCCATGCCCTCATGCATGTATTTCTGCCTCTGCCTCCTCTGTGTGCCAATAATGCTTTTGTGCCTCTGCTTCCTACACTCAGCACCTAAACATCTAACACAGAGCTGGTGTCTCACCAGGAGTTCTTGATGGAGGCAACTAGCTTTAACGAACATTTCATTTTCTACCAGAGGAGCAGGTAGAGACCTCATCCAGACAGGAATCTCTGCTGTAGAGTGGATGCTAATGCCTCCATAGACATAGGTTAGACTGTAAAGCAGCCCAGTAATAGAATGTCCATATTTGGACAGGAAGAGGAGTATGGGGATTTGAGGCCACAGAGAAACACTAAAAATAGAGGCCAAGTGGCCCACTCAAAGGGCTGGTAAGAAAAGCAGGTCTACTCTAGAGTCACAGCACTCATGTAGAGAGACACACAGGACAGATGTCTCAAAGCGCTGATGTAAGTCATCTGGAGATTTGGTTTAGCAAAGGCTTTTGGGTCTGCTTTGATAAAATGCATTGCTGGATGCTTAGAAAACAGGAGCCACTTAGTAGCAGCAACAAAAACGAGATGAAAGATTGTCAATTTATAAGCAAAAACTGGGACTGACTGTTGTGGTCACACATCTGTACAAATGAGAAAGGCACAGTGACCAGGATCTACTATAAACACTCAGTAAATGAAAAAGTGCCCAGGAAAGTGGGCAAAAGCCCTGGCAACTGACAAGATGTCTGCAGCACAGAAGCAGCCTCCGCCCCCCATACTCTGAGCCTTTATTTTCCTTGCCCTCCCAGGACACTCACCTCAAAGGATGCCCGGGGACAAGGTTTCAGGGGCAGATTGGTCCCAATTCTTCTTACCACACTCCGAGCAGCCCCATGCGGCTTGTTTTGCCAGATTGGGATAGTCTAGAGAAGACAGACAGACAACCCAAAACCTCAGAGTGAGTCCAAATACTGTTCCTTGCCTTCTTTTCTCCTCTGGAGGTGAGTCAAGTCAACTCAACTGTTAGGACCAGTCTACACCTGCTGCTGCTAAAGTAGTCAATGGTTGGGAAGGATACAATAAGCTGTACAGATGGTTCTGGTTCCTCTGTACAAAAAGGTAAAAAACATGGACTCCAAAAAGGAAGCAGGATGACAACCCTGCTCAAATTCTATGGCTTCAGCAAAAAGCCAAAATGAACTGGCGTCTCAGGGCCTTGTACGGTTCTTAAGCAAGTACAGTATTCAGCCCCCTACCTTTGGACTCCTTACCACATTGGCTTCCATTCCTGATATTTCAGCCAGCTCCTGCACTTGAAGGACAAGGCACCCACTGGGCAGCTTGGGAAAGCTGGAGGTATGACTCCTTCATATCAGGCCATTTCCAGGAGCATGATATTTCCTTTCCTGTGAAACAACCCCCGGAGAGGAGGGACTCAGTGGCCACAGAACAAGGCTCTGCAGAGCCATGACTGAAACCAGCACCTCTAGTGTGTAAAGGAAGAAAAGCAGCCTACCCTTACTGTCATTGGCTTTTCTAAACCCAGACCCTTACAGGCTCTGTTTCAGACTTGCTGAGAAAATTTGACCAATGGGGAAACTTCCAGGCTCTAAGGTTAGCTGAGGCAAAGCCTCCAAGATGCAGATAGAAACTTTTGGTAGTTAAAAGCTCAAAGGAGAGCAAAACCAAGGACAGCACCCAAGCCTAAGCGTTTATTCTTGAAAATGCAAGTGGGTAAGAATCAACAGCCAACTCATGCTAATTTCAGTCTACTGGCTATATGGAAAAGAGCTTTAAGTGGTGGTTATGCAGCACCCCACACCCAACTGCAAACAGTCTGTCACAGAACCACACCTCCAGCCCCGAAGGCTCTTTTTTCTTTCTTTTTAAAGTTTGGCTTACTCTATGACTGTGCCTAGTAATGCTTTTGGATGTTGCTTTCTTCATTGGTAAATGGGAAAAGGAAAAGCTGCCATTTCTAGGCTACCCAGAGGGCAGTGAAATTGGGTGGGTGAAGTGCTTAACAAAATTTAAAGTAAGGCAGTTACTCCCGAATTTTAAAAATTCATTTATAAGGTTAAAGCAATACTCCTGACTGCACTTGTCAGAGCTACCCTGGCATGGAGGTTCAACCAATGAGCTTTTTATGTCCATCAAACACAAGGATACCCACTAATCCAGGCCCTGTGCTGATCACTGTAGACATGCTGGTAAGAATCAGAAAGTTATGCTTTTAAGGGACTTGTAAAGAAGACAGAGTAGAGCTGGAGAGATGGCTCAGTGGTTAAGAGTACTGTCTGTTCTTTCAAAGGACCCAGCACTCACATAGCAGCTCACTGTAATTCCAAGGTCTGACACCCACAGATATACATGTAAGCAAAACACCAATATACATAAAAACAAACTATTAAAAAAAGGATTACAAAAGGCAGAACAGGGGTCTGGTAATAAGGGCCTGTAGTGTCTGGGAGAGAAGTCACCGGGGAACCCAGGTCTGCTTCTTAACAGGGAGGTGCTCAACTGGATGGGCAACACCCTCGTAAGGGAGAGCAGGAGTTCCTCTTCTTCCTTAGAGAGTTATCATCTTATGATACACAGGGAGAGAGGAAAGGACCTATCATTCCATGGCTGTCCAGTGGACAGTGCCAAAAGTCTGGTCCAGGTTCTGATATGTGCAGCCCTATCAAGCCTACAGAGTTCCTGTAGCCAGACTTCTTGCTGAATGCTGTTAACTGTGCTACCTACCCCTGTCATTACATCATCTCCTGAGACTCCAGCCGATCCCTCAGGTGATGGCAGATTTTAACAAACTGCTCATTCTGCTCCTCTGGTGTATCAATCTTTCCACTCTCTCCTAGACTCCACAGTCCTGCCAGCAGGGCCTACGTAGTAGCCGGACCCCATCTTCCAGCTCTCTCCAGACAAACTTCTGGCACTGTTTGGCAATTGCACATTTTGCAGTCATATCTTCTCCTTAGTCCTCTGCTGTGGGCCATGCTGCTACCGGGCTATAGATCCCAATACGCCCCCTCTGAGCCCCAGTCTATACCACGGCCTCTGTGGGACCCAACAGAACCCTTCCTTGTCTGGCTCATCCCAGGCCCTCAGCACTCTGCTCATCCATCACGCCGTCCCTGGCAGCTCGGGTCCTCAGTCCACTCCGTAGCAGCCTGGATTGCCTTCCAAGGCTGTTCAAGACAGAAACCAAGTAACCAATCGGGCCACAGCCCGGCCTCTGTCGGGCACCGGAAGCGCACAGCCTTCTTGTAAGAAACCGCTGTAGGCGACACTAACTTGCTTCGAAGCCCCGCCCCCCGCGTGCCCGCTAGACGCTCTCGCCCGTTCAGCAGACCAGGGTCTTCGCACCTTGGCGCCGCCGTAGCCCCTTCCGCGGTGGCCGTGCACGCGTCTTTACGCGCGGTCTCTCGGCAGACCCGCTCTGCTCCGAGGCCCTAAGCCCGGGAGAAACTTTGCCCAGCGGACGCCTAGACTGAGTGCGCGAGGGACCCGCGGAGCGCAAGCGGCCGGCCGGCCGCCGCACCGTGCGCCCTCAGCGACCCGCCCCCGCGACCCGGCCCGAGCCAAGGTCGGCCAAGTCCTCAGCTCAAGTGCAGCGGCCCTTGGACCCACGGGCCGGGCCGGAGCGCGCAGGGGCCGCCAGGCCGGCGTAGGTCTCAGAAAGGCCGCGCGGCCCGGGCGCGAAGCCTGGCACCGCACTCCAACGGCTGGGTCGACCCCAACCGCGGGCTGCCCTGGCCAGCAACTCCACCTCGGGGCTAGTGAGCCCGCCGAGGGGGGCGGACAGCGGCGCCGCCCGCGAGAAGCTGCACGGGCACAGGGAACCGCGCCCTCCCCCTGCGCCGGGACCGGGCGCCCACCGCGCCCGCCTCCTGCGGTACCCCGCGCTCACCTCTGACTCCAGCTCCCCGACTCACCTCAGCCCCTCCTACCACAGCGGGCGGCCGAGCCCCGAGCGTCCTCACTTCCGCTCACCCGCCTCCGGAAGCAGTCGTTTGCGGCTGCGCGGCGAGCCACGCTCCCGGGAGAGGCGGGCCCAACAAGGGGCGGACGCGGGCTCTGAGTGGACCGCGTATCGTCAGAGGCCACACCCCTCTGTAGGACACGCCCCCGACCCGGGCCCTTCCAGCCGCTGAACTTTCCCTTTCTTGTGCTTCCTGCGTTTGGTGTCAACAAACTTCTGGAAAGCGCTGGTCCGCCTGGGCGGCTGCTCAGCACCTGACATGGTGGATGCTGTCCCCACCCCTGCTGTCCCCACTCCTACCGCAAGTCTCCGAATCCTCGTCTTGGCATTTCAGCCCTTTCTGTCTAGTCTGGACTCGTCCCATTTCGTGTGCTTCCCAGACACGCCCCTCACCCCTACCCCCCGCAGAAATGGATGCTTTCGCCTTTGAGGCGTGCCCTCCAGCTCCGGGAGTAGCTTCCTTCTGTTTGAAAGCCCCTTCTCTCACACGTGCTTACCTGCATACACACGCGTGCAGTGTAATTCAGCTTGCTGATTAGATGCGTGGATTGGTGACACCGGGAGACTCAAGCTCTCAAGCTCTCTCTGCTAGTCTCCATGGACACACACTCCCTCTCTGCCCGAGCACATGGCATTGCCTAACCCACCAGGTGCATTCCCCTGTCCCAAAGCCTGCAGCCCCCACCTGCCAGGGACAAATCTGTTGGATTCGTGGGTGGATAGCCCTACGCAGCCACAACGGGCACTACGCCCAGACCTGCCGTACTACGCCCATACACGCTTTATTTCTCTATTGTCCTATTGAAATTGCAGTGACATGTTGCTGAAGAGCGGGTACCCTCAGAGAAGCGTGTCCTTAGGTGACTGAGTTATATAAACATTAGAGAGTGAGTGTACTTACACACGCCTACATCTTGTAGTATACTCCAGGCCTGGGGGATTGGCGTAGCCCATTGCTCCAGCCTACAAACCCGCGCAGCTGCTGCTGTGCTGAACCCCAGGGCAGTTATCGCAACTGTAGACATTTACGTGTAAACTCAGACTGGGCACCGTTCAAGTTGTAGAGAGCAGGAACTTCTCAGCTCCTTTATGATTGTAGGCTATCGCTGTCAGAGACACAGGCTACCAGTGACAAAGCCACCACTGTGTAGCACCTGACCATTAAATGTTTTTTACACTTTCCTTGCACATTTTGCACTGGTCCCATTAAGAGGTAAGTGGTTGTCAACAAACCTTCACCTGGAGACTGATTCTGCTTCCCCCGTCAGCAGAAGTGACAAAGGTACAAAAAGGACTGGCTGGTCTGGCTCTGCAGAGGTCTGCTTCCGAGAGCCCTCCTGCGGAAGGGTGGGCTGACACTCTGGCTCAGCAGTCTTCCTGTCTCACTCAACCCTTCTTTTACAGGCCTCCCCCCTCCTTGCCCCCTCCCCACCATGTGTGCTATGGTGCCCACAAGCAGGTCAAAAGACAACTAGGAATTGGTTCTGTCCGTCAAGTGGAGTTCAGGACAGAATTCACGTTGCCTTGGTAGCAAGCACCTGTACCCAGTGAGCTATCCTACCACCTGTAGGGGTTATTTCCTCCCTAATTACCTAAGGCCTGCCATATGGGTGGCTTCTAAGACAATGGGTTTAACGCCAGGACTCTCCAGTCTTTTATCCTTATCTGTTACAAACTTACCTTAGGCAAGTCACTCAAGCCCTCTGCTGACAGACAAGGCTCCAGAGACCTTGCAGCTCAAAATGCGTTTCTTGCCCATCTCCCAACAGGGGCAGTAGTCAGACAGCGGAAGGACGAACCCAAACATCCTGCTCAAAGGAAAAACACCAAGCTACTTCAGACTCTCCGGTTTTATTACAGGACGTGCTGGGGACAGGGGATGAATGGCAGCTGGGGGTGTGCAGCAACATCGGATGAAGATCAGAAAGCCCCGGCAATCAGTACCTTACATAGGAGCAGGGTTGCTCAGTGTGGAGTCCACTCGGGGCCCCTCGGAGGCTGGGTGGCATATGCACCATGCCTACAAGATGGCAGAGGCACTACAAAGCTCTCAGGTGCCCCGTCTCTATAGGGCTTATGAAAAAACTGCCTCCCAGGACAGAGAATTTGGCAGAGCTGTTGTATTGACACCTCATCTATTCAGTAGGATGAGGAGACGTGATGATTTGAAAGGATTTCCTTCCCACCACAGGGGGAAATGAGCAGGGTGCTGTACCAAACAAAGCACCCCCCAAACAAAACAACAAACCAAGACATAGCCTTTGGAGTCATGTGGATTGCAACTCTAGTCCTCTGAGCGACCCTGGGAAGTCACTTTGTTTCCCTACGTGTCTGTATCTGAAAAATGGAGGCAATTTTCCAACTTTGTTGTAAGAACTGAGAAAATGTGTGTGATCTTCACAGAGCGCCCCTAGAGACTGAGGTGGGTTCCGTGTGGCGTCTCCAGAGGCAGGCAGGGGAGTAGGCAGGGCTCAGGGAAAGTCCACCTGCCTTCCTCTGAAGACTGAGGCCCTAGTGGGGCCAGGGGAGAGAGCTGGCTCCGGGGAACTGGCTGACATCAAGGCCTTGATGGGGTTAAGTTCAAGGCCATTCTTGGGAATGTGAAGCACAGGACAGAGCTGGGGAAGTCCCGATCCTCGGAGGGCTGCTTGTAAAAGGCTGGAAGAGAAGGAAGGTGGGCATATTTCCCCCCGTGTGTAACAGCAAGGACATCAGGCTGGATCCATTTGAGATTTCAGAACCAGCCATCATGCGGCTGCTGCTGGGGGAAGCCACTGCCCCCTTCTTTCCCCTCAGCGTTCAGATTTTTAAAAAAATATTATAAAGTGTGAGAAAGTTCATATAAAAACACTGTCCTGTGTGCATAAAAAAGACTGGCATGGTCAGTGGTTCAAGATGTGGACCGAGCCCCAAAAGTAGCCGAGGGGGAACTGGTGGCGGCCCAGTGGTGAGGGAGCTGCTGCAGAGTATCCCGGGGCCCAAATGGTGCTGGCTAGGAAAGGCTGTGTTGTCCTGGGGACGCTGGCTCCAGCAGTCCTGCCATGAACTTGTGCTTAGGGCAGGTGGCAAGAACCTCCCCCCACTCTTAGAACCCCACTGCACCTACTTCACAGTGAACTTCTCCACCATCGCAGACGGGCCTGGGCTCGGGCCAGCTGTCAGTGCTCTGCAGAGCAGCAGTACGGCCTCTACCATGGCAGAAAGGCTCTGTGCACCGGCTCCAGCTGTGTCTCCAGCTGACAATGACCCCAGCTGGGGTACCGGGCACAGAAGGCTGCCTGGGGGATGGCAGGATAGAAGGCTCCAAAGGGCCATAGGGCTGGCATCCTGGCCCCTGGGCCAAGCTCTTTGATTCCTTTGACTTGAAAGAGGAACCAAGAAGGAAGAGGCAGTCTGTCTTTCCCCACTCATTCACACTGAGGCACTGAAATAGATCACTGTGAAAGGTCCGGGGAGGTCACCCAGACCCTGTCTGGGGGGGGGGGGGAGCTTGAGGAAGCATTTGGAGCCAGGTGAGTAAGGCAGAGCTTACAGTGGTGGCAGGCTTTTGGCTCACTGACCTCACAGACGTGATAAGCCAGGCAGGCCTGCTCATTTATCCGCCATCGTTCAGGCTGGGGGAAGGTGGCAGCCTCAGGTGACCTTGGACCTCTCTAGGCAGCCTGGGAACGAGGTGGGGACCACTTCCAGTCTGAAATGGGCAGGGGGCACTGTGGCTCCTCCTCGGTGTGTGGATTCCGTCTGCCAGGTTTTCCCCACGTCCCGTTTCTCTAGGACTCTAGGCACACTAGGGCTGGAGGAGGGGCAGGCCACGCCGGAGCCCCTCCCTCAGGAACTGCAGGTAAGTGGCCGTGGATGGGTCCTCAAAGGTCGACGAGAAGCTGAAGACGTTGTTCTCCTTGTCTTCAGGCTTCATGGAGGTGATGTCCAGGAAGTAGTTGGCGTTGATGTGGTGAACCTATAGGAAGGACTGGGTGAGAACTGGGGAGCCCACCTCAGCCTCCACCAGCTTCACTCCGGCGTGAGAACAGACAGGCTCTCACGCCAAGGGTGTGCTCCCTTGTAGCCGTCTACTGTGGGTGTGCCCTCCTCACCCACTAAGCAAAAATCCCCACCTTTCGCTGCCACCTCTCCCTCTACCCCTCTGCCTCACGAACGGCCTTTCTCTCGCCTGTCCTCATGGCCCCTGAACACCTATCCAAATGCCCAGTGCTCAGGGAGCATCCTTAGCTCCTGTCTCCTCCAGCCAGAACGCCACTGTGTCCTCCTCCTTCTGTGGAGCTTGGTGGAGTGGGCAGGCAGCGAGGAACAAGCGGGTGAGGCACAGGTGAGGAAACCAAGTGACAGAAGTGAGAAGCACGCCAGACAGTGACCTCAGGGCAAGCGCCACAAGGTAGGAGCCGGTAACCGTGAGCCGACCGACTATCCCTCCAGGCCTTTCCTCCCTGGCTCCCCAGTACTTCCAGGACCTTTTCTCACCTTCCCTGGACCAGCAAAGGCCTCAAGCACAGCTGTCCTCCCCTCTCCGCCCAGCACCAGCTTCCTGCTCCTGGCTACCGCCCCCTAAAAGCTGGCCAACTCACCCTCCCCCCAACATCTCCCCCCCCCTTAGCCCTGCCCTCCCCTTCTGGCCACACTGAGACTGAAGATGGGAAAGCTGCTCAGAGTTGGAGCCTCACTCTACTGCTCTGAAAATGGGCACATTTCCAAAGCTGTTGTGACCCGATGCCAGGCCCTCTGAGTAGCTCGCAGGGAGGGAGGCGGGGATCTGGAACCTCAGCTCGAGCCAGGTCCTCTACGCTTCTTCTCTGGCCACAGTGGTCCAGAGAGCCCTCCCTTGGGGACATGTGGACTCTGTTGTTACTATGTGCCTTGCTGTACTGTGCCCAAAGCACCTCTGAGGTCTGCTCAGGGTCGCTAGGCCAGTGATGGAGATGAGCTCAGGAAGAGACCACCTCCCACCCCCGTGTCCCGGCCTGCCACCCACTGTCGCTGGGGACCTACCACAGTGCCGTTGGGCAAGCAGATCATCATCTCCACAGGGAAGCTGTACTTCTCCAGATGCAGGCCGGCCAGCTGCCTGTGGAGTGGGTTCTCCTGCTGGGCCTGTGGGCACAATGGCACCTCCTGGTATCCGGGCCCAGCACTGTCTTAGGGACGCCCACAGGCCGCTCTCCCTGACCCCTTGCTCACCTGCAGGTCTTCCAGCTCCTTTACCAGGGACCAGGTACTGATGAAGCTCTCATTGAGGAGCGTGAGAATGGGCGGGCTTTCCAGGACAGTCTCCCGGAGAGTCCGCCCCGAACCTGTTGAGGGCAGGGCCAAGGGTGAGTAGCCCCGATTTCACAGCAAATGATCTCAGTTTGGGTTAAACCCCCTGGGTTGCAAAATGTCTCCACGCCCAGGTGAAACAGCAGGCCACACACCGGTATCCCAGCACTCGGGAGGCCGAGACAGGATGTTGCCATGAAGTCAAGGCCAGCTCCATGGGCTACATGATAGGTGAGTTACAGGATAGCCTGAGCTAGTGAGAGCCTGTCTCAAGAAATGACATAAATAACAAAAAGCCAAGAAACAGACTCTCAAGCAGTAGGTGTTGTGGGATCAGCAAGAACACACTGGCCTCCTGAGCTGAGGCTAGGGGTGGGCCAGAGCTTGTTTTTTTATTTTAAGATTTATTATTTATATATTATTCTGCCTGCATGTACGCCTGCACACCAGAAGAGGGCACAGGATTACATTTATAGATGGTTGTAAGCCACAATGTGGTTGCTGGGAATTGAACTCAGGACTTTTGGAAGAACAGCCAGTGCTCTTAACCTCTAAGCCATCTCTCCAGCCCCTGGCCTAGAGCTTGTTAATAGTGACTGATTCTTCTGTTTGTTTGTTTGTTTGTTTGTTTTTGAGACAGGGTTTATTTTGTATAGTGCTGGCTGTCCTGGAATTCACTCTGTAGACCAGGCTGGCTTTGAACTCAGAGATCCGCCTGCCTCTGCCTCCTGAGCGCTGGGATTAAAGGTGTGTGCCACCGCCACCTGGCCAGTGACCAATTCTTAATCCAACTTGTTTCTCTGTCTCTAGGCCCTTTACACAGGCACTTTCTACCCAAAACCCTCTTCCTCCTGTCATGGGACAAACCCCTACTCGTCTCTCACCACACTGGGAGACTGAGAGACTGCAGCAGGTCCCACAGTGTTTGCTGAGTGACCAGATGATGGCAGGGACATGGTTTTTCTCACTTCGGACACCGAGAGAGCTGTCCAGGTCTCTGGTCAGCATTATGCATAAGAAACAGTGCAGGCACTGTTTTCCCTCTCACTTGTAGATTCTATTTCACAGACTTCAAGATACGCTGACGCCCAGTGTCATGACTGAGGAGTCGCTCTGCCCTTAATGAGCTCAGGGAGGGAAGCTGCTTGATAAACTTGGTCAAACATGTGCACATCTGCCTGGCCTGTTTTCTGCACTTGGCGTTGCCTTCTATGCTCAGCGCAAGCTTCCCTGTGGCACAAGTCTTCAGGGCTCCAAGTCCTCTTGTGCTCATCCATAGGGTGTGGAGTCCCCCACTTCCCCTTAGAACTGACAGGGGCTCCCTCACCTCAGCAGGACTGGTCGTCCAGGGCCCCCCACAGCAAGATGGAATGCACAAGTTTGTTTTCGGCCTTGGCTCTGTCAAAGGCCTCCGTGAACGGCAGGTAATTCACCTGTGGTCAAACCAAGACAGATGATACTGAGAGTGTGTGTGTGTGTGTGTGTGAGTGTGTGAGAGAGATGGGGGGGGCTGATTGAGTCACGTGACCCTTCTCCAAGTTTAGACTAACAGACGGGAGTGCCCCAAGCTGGCCCTGTGCCCCAATGTTTCTGCACACTGCCCATAACCAGACCAGAGCTCCCAGCCTCGGCCTCGGGGAGCCCTACCCTGGCCTCCATGCCCAGCCTCACCTTCTTGAAGGGGTACATAGCCACCTCCAGGCGCCGGGCAGCCTCCTCCCAGCTCAGCTCCTGGTGCCACCTGATCTCTTCAAACACAAACTGGAGAGGCTCTCCCGAGGGCAGGCGGCTGCCAATCATGTTTCCATCCTCATCCAGGATCACGGAGGGCACCGAGGGACCTGTGGCCTCCAGCTCCATCTGGGCCGGAAGTCAGTGGTGAGGGGTGTCTCAGAGCGGGGCTCTGAGAAACCTTCAGGTCTGCTCTGCAGAAGTGGGGAGACGGGGCTCAGGGAAAGGCCTGACAGCTGAACAGATCCGAGTAGGGGCCCCTGAGTGGTCACCTGGGGTACGTAGCCGATGTCCACCTCCATGTTGCTGGTCTCACTGGCTCCATACAGCCACTCCATGTCCACATTCAGGGACCTGGGGATGGCCAGGGTAAAACAGCATCATCGCCGGAGCCCATCAGTCACCCGTCAGGTGCCAGCGGGGGTTTAACGCAAGTGGTTGCAGACACAGACCCCAGAGGTGTCACTGGAATTTTGACAGCAGAGCCTGGGCCAGGTCTAGCTCTAGCACGAGGGCTCTCACTGCATGAACCGCATACTGCTCGTGACCCTTTTTTTGGCAGAGAGGCGGTCAGTGCCTCCCTGGAGGACACAGGATGAGGCAGCAGAAGTCTGGCTGGGTCGGTGCAATCTGAACGTCTGTCACACGGGGGCGCCCCAGGACCGCCAAACAATAGTCTCTGCACGTGACTGACTACCCTCTGAGCTGTTCCTGTGGCCTAGTTCCTAGACGGGCCCAGAAGCAGCAGATCCTGGCTGGTCTACCCACTGTTGTTATTCAGTCCACGACCCGGAAGCAGGTACACCGAGGCCAGCTTCCGCCCGAGCACTTGTTTAAACTCAGGAGGGCAGGTGCACCACCATGTCTCGGCCCCGCCTCTCTAGGGAGGGAGAGAGAGCACTCCTAGTGGGTTCAGGCTCTCCCACCCATTGTTATCCCTGCCGCACGGGTGAAAAAGTCTACCCGGAAGGCAAGGAAACTGTGGGCCTTGCTCACAGCCACACAGTCCATAGCTATCAAGCGCAAGTTTTGAACTGGGGCCTCAGGATTCCCAGTTCTTGTACAAGACTCTCGCGGGTCCACTTCTATCAGGAAAGACCACTCCCACCCCCACCACCTCCTTGGTCCCCTGATCTCCTGAGGGGGCTGACCTGGAACAGGAAATAACGGCATAAGGGCTGTCCTAGAAGTCCTACCAAGGCCCTGTGGTGACTGCCTTCCCTTAAGCCCTTACCTGTGCTACTTCCTTCTCTCCCCAAGGGCTTTGATGAGATGTCACCTCCTCTGGGAAGCCTCCCTGGATGCCCAGTGGGCCCTGCCGCTGTGCGGCCCAAATAGGCTAGGGTCATGTCTACCTAGGCTATCTTAGGAGGACAAGCCACACCAGTTTCAGTTTGCTGGAGCTGTGGGACAACAATGAAGACCCTAGCTGGCTTGATGGTGGATCAGCAAACTGTGCTGTGCTCCCACAGAGGTGGGGGAGTGCCTGGAGATATTGGTGAGAAGATGGTGGGACCATTTAACAACAAGACCCTCCCAAGTGGTGGCGCTGGGGAGCGAGGGAAAGGGCAGAGACGGAAGGGCCCCTTAATGGCTGAGCTCAGGGAACTTAGCAGCAGCAGCATGCGGTAGCAGGGTGCGGAAGCTGTGCCAAGGCCAGCTCCTACCTGTGATTGGGCACGAACAGCCGGAAGCCACGGACGTGCGTAGCATCCTTGGATAGGATGATATGGCCGGTGAACTGGCCCGGCGAGAACCAGAAGGGGAAGTCAGGAGGCTCGCTGAGCTGGAACTCGGCATGGATCCTGTGGGGAACGGGGTTTGCTAAGCCTGGACCCCTCCCCAATCTCACCCAGAGCCTAGGGAGCCTAGGCCAGGCTCCTGTGGCGTCAGGGAGAGGGAGAACACAGGAGATCCTCCAAATGCCACTACCCTTGAAGGCTCAGTCTCTGTGCTGCCTTCCTTGGAAGTCCTGACGCTCCAGGATGCGCCTATGTGTGTGTGTGTGTGTTCGTGCATGGGTTTGTGCAGTCCAGTCCATGGCTAAGCAAGTTCCAGGCACCTCTTACCAAAACCGTGTACCCTCCTTGGAAGTCTTTACGCCCCTGGGACTCAGAGAGCCCGAGCCCAGCAGGGAGGGAGGTGGTAAAGTTGGGAGCCTCTGGCTTGGCCTCCTTCGCTTCCAAGCATTGCGACACTCACCGGAACATCACTGTATAGTAGGAGTCGCTGATGGCAGTCAGGCAGGCCACGGTGCCCTGAGGGGCAAAGCGCGTCTTCACGAAGGGGCGCGGGTGAAACATACTCAGCAGCCGGTGGATGATGACCTAGGGACAGCAGTGAGACCCTAGCTGGCTTGTTGGGCCCTGGGGCCTGTATCTCTAAGCCGAGGGTCAGCTCCGGACCTGAAGACCTGGAGGGAGGGAGCCTGAGGGGGAGGGATGCCTGGTGCCTGCGTCCAGGTTCACACAGGAAGGGCTACTCCTGAGCCGGAGCCAGGCAGCCACTCCCCATGCTGCCATTACCTCTTTGCCCTTGGGCGGCGGTGGGTAGAAGCGGTTATTGGACAAATAGCCTGTGAAGACGCTCAGCTCGCCGGGGATGATCCACCAGGGCTGGCCCAGCTCCTGACCTGGAGGGGGCAGGAAGGGGCGGAAGTGGCGGGCGGCAAAGACTGCGCTGGGTGAGGCTGCGGTCGTCCAGTTGCGGAGGCCTGACAGGGCGAGGCGGGAGACCTGGGGCGGGGAAGCCAAGGCTTTAGGATGCCCTGTCTATGCTGCTCAAGTCCAGCCAGACCATAGGCTGGGACAGCAGAGAAAGCACAGGGAAGGTCATGTCAGCGATGGCCACAAGCTTAGCACTGTTCCCATAGAGAGAGGCCATCTCATACACACACATACACACACACACACACACACCCCTGCCCTGGCTTCAGTGGCTTCTCAGGCCCAGCGCAGGACAGGGCAGCTTACCCAGGGTGGGCAGCCGAGGTGCCACCTGTACTAGAACAGGGTGGTGGAGCTCTGGGCTTGATACAGGTCCACCCTCATCCCCTGTATAAGCTTCGCCCGGTCCCAGGTGCCAGGCCCTGCCCCAGGTTGCTGGCTCCCTCAGGCAGCCATGCTTTCTGTTCCCTAATCCCCTGGTATCTCCCCAACCACAGCTGACCAGCGTTTCAGTTTGTTGTTGAGTTTGATGAAGAAGGTGAGTAAAAAACAGAGAAAATTCCAGAGTTAAGAGCGGAAGCCCAGAGAAGCAGAAGGAAGGTGCTGCCTCCAGTCATCTGCCCCATCCTGCTCAGCCTCAGCAAGGCCTTTCCTCATTAGTCTCTCCCAGCCGAAGAGTGTGTGGGCAGAAGTGGTCAGTCAGCGGCCTCAGGGCTACCTGCACACGCCGTGGAGCCCAGAGGCAGGACCCTGGAGGTCTGTGGCCCCTGTTTCAGCCCTTCATCCGCAGCTCCTCCGTGATCTATACAGGCAGGTGCTGTGCCCCTCGAAGCAGCATTACCAGGACAGGAGGGTGCCATCCCTTTAGGGATCTAGCTCACTGGGAAAGGACACTGCCTATCCTTGCTGGGCAGCGGCCCCTCCATCCCTCTCCACCTCCATAGTGACCAAAGATCCAGGCTTGGAGGGAGGCAGAAGGAAGAGGAGGAGGAAGAGGAGGAGAAATGGTCCAGGGAGCTCTCATCCAAAGGAATCAAACAGGCAGGTTCTCAAGGGTGGGCCAGGCTAAGCTGCCTGCCTGCTGCCTCTGCTCACAGGCCGGCCAACCCTGCAGGGCCCTGCCAGGGGAGGGGGTTCCGGGCTGTGGCAGGGTGAGGGCACTGCTCTGCCTCCCTGAGTCTCTCTGGTTCCTCTCCCGGCATCATTCCTACCACTCCCAGGAGCCTTTTGCTGGGCAAGGCCATCACCTTCCACTCCAGGTCTCCCCAGGAAGGTCGAACCTGTTTCCAGTTACAGAAGTTCCCCTGACACGCCCCGGCCATCTCAGTGCTCTCTCCCAAGTGGTGTTACTCTCTCTACTCTTGCAGCCCTCGCTTGGGCAAACAGTGTCCCCAGCCAGGACTTTGAGTCACCTGCTCTGCGCCCCACTCTTCATCAGCAGCCACTCCCTGCTCTTTCCTCCTCTGTGTCCTCCAAGGTTGTTCCCTCCGCCCATCCCCCACTCTACCCACCGCCCCCTCCACCCACTGCAGGAACTGGCCTGTTTGCACCCGCACCCCCAGCCCCAGCCCCAGCCGGCAGAACACACATCTAGTTTCACAACCGACCCACTGAGGCATTTTGCTTCTGCAGAACAAGAGCTAAAAGTTAGGCAAAGAGACCCTCAGCAAGCTCGACTCCTACTGCCCTGGTAGCCAGCGTGCCACTCACAGGCCCTGGGCCAGCCACACCTGCCTTCTGGCCTGCCTGCCACCTTTCGCCACAGGCTCTTGCTCCTGTGGAGGTGGGCCTTCGCTGAGCAGGTACAGGCTGGGCACAGGGTGACAGCTGTTCACAGACCAAATAGGAAGGAAGCCCAGAGGACCTGGTAAGAGGTGACAGCCAGCAGGGTTGGGGTTGGGGTGGGGCAAGATTCTGCAATGGGGTCACCGTGTCCTCAGGGCCTTGAGCTGGGAAGAAGCTTGCAACACAAACACCTGTCTGTCCCCCCCACACACACCTCACCCCAGGGGCTCATCCTCCCCCACAGTCCCTGCCAGTGGCTGAACTGCACATCCAGGTCACCAGCATTTGACACCACCTGTTACATGCCAGGAGCTGGCTAGGGGGTCCTGGAAATGGACTGGCAGAAAGTGCCCATCCCCATCAGATGTCAGCCCTGCCAGGAAGCTCTCCTAGACTTCCCTGTGCAGGGGAGGTGCTCCTGCAGATCTCCCTCCCTGTTCTCCCACCAGACCAAACAGGGAAGCAAGCGCAGCCTTTTAAATGCAGTGGGCACAGGAGGGACCCTGACAGGGGTGAGGAAGATGGCACATAGGCCTGTCCTCAGGAGCAAGTGCACACAGGCAGTGTCGGCTGCCCTTCCTGAGCCGGCACCCAGCCCGACTCACCCCTAGGAAGCCATCTTTGCTCTTGGTCATGGTCTCTGTGAGCAGAGGCTGGAACCGGGCTTCTATGGTGAGCGTCTCCTCGCTGGGGTCATGAGACAGCTGCTCTTCCTCGTAGTTGGCCACAGGAACGGACCCTGTGGAACAGAGGTGGCTGGAGAGGCCCTGCCCTTGGTCCCCAGGCCTCATTTCTCTCAGGATGCCCATGACAAGGGAGCTAGGGTTAGTTAAGTCACCAAAGTTAGTCACGGGGGACCAAAGTGGCGAACACTGTGCGGGATTCTGCTTTGACCACAGCCCGGGAGTGGATGATGTCCTTAGCAACCCCATTTCACAAACAAGTGGAGATGAAGTCACTTCCCCATTGTCACATTCTAGGCAAGGGGAGGGAGGAGTCAGGACTCAAGGCCAGGCCTGCATCACTCGGAATCCATGATTGGTTATGGCCCTCTTCTGGATCTTAGGGGACTGTGAGGGACTCAGTCAAGGGAATCTTAGCAAACAGAAAAACAAGACACATAGGGCTGTAGGGCTCTGACGTCACTGGATGAGCACCGGTGGGCGGAGACTTGACCTGCTTCTCCCTGCCCTTCAGGCTGGCTTGGCCTCCCTGCGTGAGGAGTTTTTAGGGCTGGCTGATTTCTCCGCTCTCCCGTAAGGACATGCAAAGTCCCTCATATTTTTTGTATGGATGGAGCCAGGATGCAGGATTAAGGGGAGAAAAGCCGGCTATGACAGAGTGGTCTCCTACGACAGAATGAAGCATGCTAGCCCTGCCCTACAGACTCCCAAGAGACAATATCTGCACTTGGTGGCACTTGGGACCAGGCAAGCTAAATGGGGGTGCATCATAGGTACCCCAGAGCCAACCAGAGCCATCCATCAGGCACGCAGGCTGCCTGGTCACAGTGCAGTGCTCAGTGCCCACCTCTGCCTACAGGAGCCTTCAGGGGTTAGACTCAGAAACCTGCTGCAGTCTACAGCAACCGTGTTCAAAGATCACTTTGGGGCAGGAGAGATGGCTCAGCAAGACAGCTCGGCTCAGTGAGTAAAAGCGCCATAAGCCTGACCGGAGTTCTATCCCTGAAACATGTACCGTGTAAAAACACAAGAAAGACTCTGCCTCAACGGGGTGGAGGAAAGAGACTTCCAAAAGCTGTGCATACGTATAAGAGACAATTTTTATATGACTGTTGTTCTTTCGTTCCTTTTTTTTGTTTGTTTGTTTTCTTGAGACAGCATTTCTCTGTGTAACCCTGGCTACGCTGGAACTCACTCTGTAGACCAGGCTGGCGTCGAACTCAGAGATCCACCTGCCTCTGCCTCCTGTGTGCTGAGAGCAAAGGTGTGCGCCACCACACCTGGCTTTGTTGTTCTTTATCTGAGACAAGTATTAGGCTGGCCTGGAACTTGCTGTGGAGAGCCGGATGGCCTTCAATTTGGGGTACTATTCCCTCTCTGCCTCCTGAAGCGTGTGCCACCACTTCCAGCCAGTAAAACTTTAAAAGAGCAATCTGGAAACGGCAGAGAAAAGGAGAGAGAGATTCTGCAGCGTAATTATTGTAATTATAGTTTGCCTTACATACTGAATGGTTTTAGGGGTAATTATTAAGAATAACTGTGCTGCACGCAGCAGGCAGAGGCAGGTGAATCTCTGAGTTTGACGCCAGCCTGGTCTACACAGTGAGTTCTAGGAAGCCAGAGCTACACAGAGAAACCCCATCTCGAAAAACAAACCAACAGTAACTGGGCCCTTCGTGGCCTATGCCTTTTTTGTTGTTGCTGTAGACAGCCTGTCTCAAACAAACAAAACAAAACTAACCGACACGGTGTTACAGACCTATAATCCTGGCTACTTGGAAAGCTGAGGCAGGAGAACCTAAAGGTCAAGACTAGCCTGGACTCTAGAGTGAGCTGAAGGCCAGCTTAGTGAGACGATATTTCAAAATTAAAAAGTAAAAGACAGGACTGGAGCGACGGTTCGGGAGTTAGGAGCACTGGTTGCCCTCTCAGAAGACCTGGGTTCAATTCCCAGCTCCCGCATGGTGGCTCAGAGCTGTCTGTAACTCCAGCTCCTGAGGCTCTGATGCCCTCTTCTGCCCTCTGAGGGTACTTCAATCACAAGGTGCACGTACACGCAGACATACACATAAACAAAGTAAATCTTAAAGTTTGCATTTTCACCTGACCATCCTCCTCTAGCAGTGACCAAGGCCCCTGGGCCATCAGGCGACCACCCTTCACAGCCATCCTGAAGCCTGGCGTGCCCACGACTGTACCATGATGGGCCCGCCCCTGAGAGGACTCGCTTTTGTTCCCCCCTCCCCCCCTCACTCTCTGGCAGGCTTCCTCAGGTACCTGGTGCCCATCTGGGTGGCTAAGATCAGAAGTTTGAGAAGCAGAAGAAGATTGAACTGGGGACATTGAGGCAAGAGGCCTGTAAGCGAGATGCCTGCCTGGGCTATCCAGCTCATGGAGACGCCCTCTCAAAGGCTTCAGCCTGTAGGTAGCTCAGTGACAAAGCATCTGAGTCGTGTAAGTGAACTCTGTGTCCAAGCCACACTAGCTCCAAAGGTGGGGGTGGGGCAACAGCGGCAGCTAGGGAGATGGCCCACAAGGGAGCACGTGTGTCACAAACCATGAGTTCAGATCCCCAGAACCCATGTGACAAGGCAGGCAGGATGGCACGCGCCTGCAATCCCAGCCCTGTAAGAGGTGGAGATGAGGGGAACCCCTGGCCACTGGCTGCCCACCAGCCTGGGTGTGTGGAGGAGCTCCGGGCTAGCGAGAGGCTCTGCCTCAAAGGGAAGGGGAAAGGCGCTGGAGCACCGGCCCCACCCTCGAGGCTGGCCCGGACTATGACACCCACTGCAGGCACATCCTCGTTCTCAGTGCAGCGACACACAGCCGGGACGGGAGGGAACAAGCGCTTTATAATTTACTTATTTGAGACTCAGGTTATCTTCTCTCTCCTTCATCTTCAGAGGAGCAGCAGCTGGGCAGCAGTGGAAACAGCTGTGACTCCTGCTCCCTGACTGTTCGCCTGTTGGCCCTTACACACCTGACTACTGGATCCTGTGAGCCAGGGCAGGGCCCTGCAACCAGGGGGTCAGGTCTAACCTGGCTCTCTGCCTTCTGTGAGCCAGGGCCCTGCAACCAGGGGGTCAGGTCTAACCTGGCTCTCTGCCTTCTGTGAGCCAGGGCCCTGCAACCAGGGGGTCAGGTCTAACCTGGCTCTCTGCCTTCTAGCCTGGCGAACCGGTGGACCCGCCTGTGTCTTCCATCACCTCAAGTAGAGCTAGCAGGACAGTGTCCCCCTCCCCTGGCCGGTGCCAGGTATAAAGGCTGAACCTCTGGGAGGTGCTTCAAGTTGCTGATGTGGCGGAGGGCTGCTAGTGTCACCACTCACAAACACGACTGAAATGGGCGTGGGTGCCAAGGCAGCTCATGTGCCCACCAGCCAGAAAGTGGGGCTGGGGGCTGGGCAGGAGCCCCAGCCTGGTACAGGCTTCCCACCGAGTGCCCGGCCCCTCTGGTACCTGTCAGCTTCTCTGCAATGGGTTTGAACTCCTCCGGGCTGATGTACATATCCTGGTCAGTGTCCAGGGAGGAAAAGAGAAAGAGGCCATCTGTCCCCAGGGCCTTCAACGCTGATTCCTGTTGGGGAGAAAGGGGCTGGACTGAAAGCCCTGACGGGCCCCAAACTCCCCGTTCCGGTCCCGAGCCGCTTCCTCATGCAGCAGCTCCCACCATCCTCTCCCAGGGTCCCCTCCACACTTGCCGCCCCATTTGTTCAGATGTCACCTCTCAACAACCCCAGAGTTCCCTGTCTCCTTTTCAGTCGCTGCTGGTCCCCCGCTTCACTCCACGCCCTCATCCATTGTCTACTCCGAGTCCCCTCCCTCCCCTTCCAAAGGCCCGGTCCTACTTCCTACCCTGTCCGGGCCACTGTCCCCTCCGACCTCCCCGGTTCCCCCCCTCCGGGCTCCGGGGCAGAGTTTTACTCTGCGCCTCCTTCTGCAGCCGCCGTCCCGGGCGGCCCCGGCCCCCTCCCCATCCTGCCCCCTCCGACCTGCCGCGCGGCCGCCTGGGCGTCGGCGAGGAGCGCGCAGGCCCGGGCGGCGGCGGCGGCGGCCACGGCGACCAGCAGGGCTCCGAGCAGCGCCAGGGCGCGGGCGCGGCGGCGGGGAGGCGCGGGCTGCGCGCCGGGGTCCGGGCTGTGCGGGCGGCGCGCGCCGGGGTGGGCCCGGCCCATGGCGGCGGCTCCCGGGGCTGCGGGCGTCTGCGGGGACCGGGAACGCGCGGCGCGGCCGGCGCGGGGCGGAGCCGGGAGGGAGGGCGTCCGCCGAGCCGACTGCCGGCCCATCGCTGCCCGGCGGGAGAGGGAGGCCCCAGGGCGCGGCGCCTTTCAGCCCACCCACAGCCCCTCTGCCCTCAACTCTCTGTCTGTCCGTCTCTCTTTCTCATATTGTTCTAGACATCCTTTTACTCTGTAGCTCAGGCTAGCTCAAAACTCGTGTGCTGTCCAAGCTGGCCTTGAACTTGCGAAGATCCTCCTGCCTTTGTCTACTGATCACCCTCACCGCCCCATACATAACTTCAAGTATCATCAACCTCACCCCTACACACCCCTCCCCCTTTCTTCCTCCCTTCCATGCAGAGTTCAGTCAGCTTTTCAGAACGAGTGTGTGCCATTTTCGACGAACGCTGTTGGAATCATGCTCTAAACTACTTGGGTAGGGCTCGAAAGGACTCATGGGGACGGTGGGCTGTTGTGTAGAAGCTTCAGGATGTGAGCTCCCCTCCCCGGAGCCCACGGTAGAAAGCCAGATGTGCCTGCACACATCTGTCTGTAATATAAGAAGGCGTGGCAGGAAGATCCCTGGGACTTGCTGGCCAGTCAGCCTAGCCAAGAGGTGAGGGACCCTGCCGAAGAGGAAGATGCTGACCCCTGGCACGCGCATGTGCACACTCACAGAAGCAGGTCTCCACAAACCCACTTTAAAATACCAGAACAGAGCATGGCTGAACAGGTTTTAGCCACACATAAAAATAAGGCGGATGCTCGGTGGTCTCCAGTGATGGCCGGACCAGGCCTGTTCTCCGCAGCCTCTTTAGACAGCTAGAGCGTAAGGAACCAAGGAGGGGAGGCCACACTTCACACACTTCACGTTCAAGGAGCAGCTGAGGGGCCCCGTACTCAGATAGGTCACACACAGGTGCTGAGCCCTGAGCCCCTTCTTCACAGCCCAGGGACAAGGCTTCCTCCCCTTTTGGGGTTCACGGAGAGAGGGTGTCAATGGCTCTGGGGCTGCATCCTCCTCGGCAGGTCGGGCTGGAGCTGGCTGAGGCAGGGTATAGGTCCCCCTGCTCCCAGGAGAACACCGGCCATGTTCCGGGAAGGGCGTTAGCAAAGGAACGGATGCAGTGGGTGGAAAGGCTTCCCTATCGGTCCACCCCCAGGAGATCTACTTCCTGCCGGGCTCCTTTGAGTTATATCTGGCTCCAAAGCCCCAACGTGCCTCCTCTTTCCCAGAGGCCAGTGACCGAGGGGTTCCAGAGAACTTCAGTCTACAAGAAAGAGTGTAGCCCCTGGAGACCACCACCAACTCCTGTGACCTAGTGACCCCCAGTGTGCATGCGCAAACGGATCCCAGGCTGAGCTAGGGCATTGGCTGGTTCATAATAAAGCCTTATTTTGTTTCTGGGCCACCTAGCTAGGTGAAGGAAGTCTGTCTGTCTGTTTGCTTAATTGTCTTGTTTTATGTGTTTGTTTTGTTTTGAGCCAAGGTTTCTCTGTGTAGCCCTGGCTGTTCTGGAACTCACTTTGTAGACCAGGCTGGCCTCAAACTTACAGAGATCCGCCTGCCTCTATCTCCAAGTGCTGGAATTAAAAGCTTGTGCCACCACACCCTGCCCAAGTTTGCCTGGTTTTTGTTGAGCTCTTTTGGGGGCTGAAGAGATAGATGGCTCAGCTGCGATTGCACAGCCACTGGGACCTGAGTTCAGATCCCCAGCATTTGTGTAAAAAGTCAGTGTAGAGTCCCATCTGTGATCCCAGTGCTGGGTGCCCGGTGGTGGGGTGTGTCCCAGGACTCACAGCCAGCAAAGCCTAGAGGATTGGATTGGTGAGCCCCTGGGTTCAGTGAGTGAGAAGCCCTGTCTCAGAGCATGAGACGGTGAGCAAAGCTTGACTTTGCTGATATTCTGTGGGCACTTTGGTCCCCAGCTGTCACCTGCCATGAAGGCAGGGCCTTGTGTCCCCGTTCAGGGTCTTCCAGAGGTGGGGACTCCACAGTGTCCGTTGGCTAGGCGGCTTCCAGGAACGAAGGCACCAGGACTGCGGGCCTGGCCTAGCCTGGCCCTGTGCTCCGCCTACACATCCTCAGAGGAGGGGGAGGGCCTGACATGTGGTGTTGGCGTCCCAGGCTCCTAACTGTGTCACTTCCAACTCATTACCGCTAATGCTTGGGGACGCCCTACATAAAACAGATGCCATTAGAGAACCAAGTTCTGCTCTGCGAGGAAGCGCCGCTAACAGGGTGCAGAGCAGGTTAGGAGGGAAGAAGATTGATGAGCCGGGTCCCCAGAAAACAAACGAGGGGAGATGGCTTTGCCAGGCTCCTTTTATTTATCACACTGGGGTTTTTTTTGCTAAAGGCATAGATTCCCTGCTACTCTCTGCTGCCCAGGTGGGGGTGGGGGCTGGGAATGAGGGGTACAGGGTTCTTAAGGCTCAGGAAGGGCTTGAGGGTGGGGTGGGCCTGACCTGGCTGTGGTACTTTAGTCAAGTTGAGGGGGGGCGGGTATGTCGTCTGTCTTAGGCTTGGCCTTCCTTTGATATTCCATGTTTCTGTCTGTCTCTCCCTCCCTTTGCATCTCTCTCTCTCTGACACACACACACACACACACACACACACACACACCCTCCAGCAGCTTCCTGTTCCCCATCCCTTGCTGTGCTACCACAGAAGAGATTGCAAGATTGCAGCTCCTGCAGGGGGCGCTGCAGCTCTCTTGCATTCTTCCCCTAGTCCTGGGGCAGCAAGACAGGGAGGGACATTTGTTTCTATCATCTGGGACCCCTGAAAGGCATTTTTTTTTTTCTCAAACTCTAGCTCTGTCTTCTTGGCAGTCAATGATAAGGCCAGCATCATAGGGGGACATAGTGTCACCTGGAGAATCTGGGACCTCTGGGGCCAAGGCAAGAATAATTTAAGCACACCCAGAACAGGGGGTCCTCTGAAATAAATAAGGACCAACTGTGCCAGGAACTACCCTGTATCCCAGAACACAGTAGGGAGGGAGAGAAGGCTTTCCTCTGCCAGAGTAGAATGCTCTGTGGGAAAACTGCTGACGGAGCAAGGTAACTTCAGATAATGGCCTCCCTGACAGAGCAAGTAAATGAAGGCATGGATGCAGTGACTCGGGCAGGGGTGGACAACCTCAGCTGAGAGGTGACATTTACACGGCAGCCCGAGTGGGAGGGAGCGGTCAGCTGTGGGAAGAATGGGGAAGAGCACCTAGCCAGGGGGAAAAGCGAATGAAGGCCCGAGGCGGAGAGTACGTGCTGTGTTCAAGACCAAAGAAGGGGCTGGAGTGGTGGCTCAGTGGTCGGCACATTGGCTGCTCTTGCAGGGGATCTGGGTTCGATTCCCGGCATCCACATTGGCAGCTCGCAACCATCTGTAATCTGGCTCTGCGGACACTGCATGCACACGGTACACAGATAGATACACATGCAGGTAAAACACTTGTACACATAAAATGAGTGATTGATCAGAGAAGGCAGAGCAGCAGCAGATGGGCCTGGAGACAGGCGGGGACATCAAAGGCTCTTGTAGGCTATGGCCATAAGTTTAATTCTAGGCATGACATACTCTCCCCGTCCCCACCCCCAGACAGGGTCTCGTATCCCAAGCCGGCCTCTAATTGGCTAGGCGGCCTAGCATAACCTTGAACTCACTCCTGGTCCTCTTAACTCTGCCCCCTGCTGGGATTATGTCATGCATTATTATTGTTATTTTCTCTTGACATAGGGTCTCCTTATGTAGACCAGGCTGGCCTTCTGCTTGTGACTCTCTTGCCTCCGTGTCCTGGGAATCGGGATGGCAGCGAGCATTGGGACGGCCTGCTGTGACTTAAAACAACCACCCCCCCCCCCAAAAAAAAAACCCACCGACAGCACAACAAGCCTTCTGCTAGGCAAAAGAGCAGAAACAACCCAGATTTTCACTGTTGACTGCATTACAGCATGGCTAAGCCTTAGGAAAAATAACCAGATGCAGAGGTCCCAGATGTCAGGGGTCCATTAACAGAAAAGGTTCCGGGCAGGCCAACCCATGGAGATGGAATGGATAAGGGGTTGCTATGGCCCGGGGTGGAAGGATGTGCGTGACTCCTAATGGGGACAGTTTTGGTTTTTTTCTTCTCTAAAATTAGATGAGGGTGATGACAGAAGGACTATAAATATACCCAAAATATTAATTATACACAGCAAGTGGATAAGTTTCATGGCATATAAATGATATCTCAACAAAGCTATTTTGAATTGTGTGTGTGTGTGTGTGTGTGTGTGTGTGTGTGAAAGAGAGAGAGATCTTATGCATCTCTGGATGACCTGGATCTCGCTATGTAGCTGAGGATGACCTTGAACTTACGATTCTCCTGCCTCCACTTTCTGAGTGTCAGGATTACGAGCATGCATCACCATGCCTTTTTTTGTTTGTTTGTTTGTTTGTTTGTTTGTGTGTGTGTGCCTGTGATTTCATTAAAGGGACCATTCTAATTAGACTGGAAAGGTGAGGCACAAAGGCTAGAGCTGCCCCCTTGGCAGTGCCCTCACCTGGGCTGGGCCAGTGCGTGTGCAGGAGAGGCGAGAAGATGCAAAGAATGATCTAGAACCAGAGCTGGCACATGCTGGGGGGATGGAGGGAGAGAGGGGAAGCGGTGTGACTCTGGGTTCCGACTCTGCCTCCCGACTCTGCCTCTAGCTCACCGGCTGGTGGTGCCATCCTACGGGAGAAGCCTTGTCTGGTCCAGCCCACCAGGCTGGCTTGCCCGGCTAATGTTGGGGGGTCACTGTGTGATGTGTGCCACGGGGCCGTGGGTCCAGGGCTGCTGATTCTATGGCTGTCTGTGATGGCATCTAAAGCCCCGAGATCCAGCGAGGCGGAGACTGCAGGGAAGCGGCCCTTGGCTCGTGCAGCAGCAGATGCCGCTGTGCCTGGGGGTGGCAAATGGCTTCGGCTGGATTCACCAGCACACACAGGGCTGGGAAAGTGATCAGCTAGAAAGGAGGTCAGTACTGGGGGCCTGGCACGGCTCCCGTGGTGTCCAGGTAGGGGGAAAGGTTTGTTTCCTGAGGTTCCAGTGTGGTTCCTCACAGGAAGGAGGTAGCTGCCCAAAGATGTCCCGGATGGACACTGTTTCTAGTTGGCCGGCCAGAGAGCCTGGCTTAGCTAACTTCACTGCCCACCATCTTCCCGGGCCCCTGGCCACACCCACAACCATCTCCGGGCAAGGTTGAGGACCGGCTGGGTTTCCCTGGTAAGAATTTTGTAGTGCTGAGCATTGAATGCTTGATCCAAAGGGTGTTGTGTTTTGTTTTGTTTTTTTTTTTTTTTTTTTTTTTGCATAAAACCGCCCTCCCCTCCACCCTGCCACCAGAAGAGACAGGAAAATGGAGATTGCCGGCAGCCCCGCACGAGCTGCTAACATGGGTTTGCCAGCTGGGGCCTTCCACCAGCTAAAGTCCGACGGACAGCTGGTTGGAGACTCACTGTTCCAGATTCTGCTCCATAACATATGGGGCTACATCATGGTCCTGCTGAGTCAGAGGTGGGGAGTTCAAGGCCAGCCCGGGATACGTGAGAGCCTGTTTTAACAAAACCCAACTGTTTTGAGCCAATAAGGGGAATGTGAGCTGGGCAGTGGACACAGTGTGAGGGCGATCATGGTGGTGGTGGTGGTGGTGGTGAGGACAGCAGGCCTGGGGACAGTTGGCCACAGCCAGCCTACCTCTCTGCAGCTGAGGTGTTAGCTTTTCCTACCTCTCCCCTCTCCCAAAGCAGCAGGAAGGACCTAGAGCCAGGATGGTTTGGGCCTCCACCACCTCCCAGGTGGAGGGGCCCCCGGGCAGTGCTTTCCCTCCGTGGGAGTCAGCGCTGCCTGGCCTCCACCACCTCCCAGGTGGAGGGGCCCCCGGGCAGTGCTTTCCCTCCGTGGGAGTCAGCGCCGCCTGGCCTCCACCTGACTTCAGCTGGAGCCCCTGGACAGCCAGCAAACCGTCATTACGGTTTCCCAACTTCAACTGACTCGGGGTTAATGGCAAACGCTCGCTCAATGAGAAAAGCAGAAAAGCATTTGGATTTATTGCTTGGAGAGTTTGTTCCCACTCCTGGGCCTGCTTCATGCTGTTTTCTCCAAGTTTCAAAGCATCGTGTTTAAAAAGGAGACCTTCTGACGTCAGTGCCTTGCCTCACATTTAAGCGGGGCTCTACAGTTTACAGAGGCGTTGGCATAGTAACGGCAGCACCTGTCGCTGCTGTGAGCTGCTGCGAACGGGCGTTCCTACAGGGATGGGGTGCTTCTACCAGCTGAGAAGCCGGGCTCAGAGCGCTTAGGAAGTTGCCCAAGGCCACACAGCCCAGGACGGGGCACAGCTGAACACAGGTCCACCTAGCACCGATGAGGTGCCTCCTTCCTCCCCCAGCTTCCCCCTGACCTACCTCACCACCTGCAGATAAACTGTGAGGGAGAAAAGCCAAAATGGGACAAAACCCAGAGGTGTGCTTGACAAAGAGTCAAAGGAGAGAAAACAGCATAAAAATAATTGCCTGTGTGCCAGGGGACACTTGCCATCCCAAACAGAATGTTTTGTGCTAAGATTTCCACACACCCACACACACCCACACACACACACACACACACACACAGCGGAGAGCTGAGCCCGAGGGCCTGGCAGGGTCTGAGGAGGACACTTGCTTTCAACACTCTAATCCTGTGCCGGCTAAATGGCAACTCACAACGACATGTGGCTGCGCAAATTGAAATGAAAAGAAAAAATTAAGATTGTAGCTCTGTCACACCTGCTCCAGCGCCTCATCGCCCAGGCAGGCACTCGGCCAGTCCCGGGCCACAGCACCTCAGGAAATCCCTCTGGCTCTGCCCAGCCACCAGCTGCCTGCTCCCCCTGCCTCCAGCTCCCCCTGCCTCCAGCCCAGGCACCTAGAGAGGCCACGCCAATGCGCCCCAGCCCTGCTGAAACAGAGGACGCTTCAGGGGTGCAAAGGGGAACCAGCCAATCACGGGGTGGCTCCCCAGAGCAGGGCCTGTCTGCTCAGAGCCTGGGTGCATTCATCCCACAGTAGCCTGCTCTGGGGTGGGTGTGTATGTGTGTGTGTGTGTGTGTGTGCCTGAGTGTACGCTAGGGCATCTCCCTCAGCTGAACTCAACCTTTTGAGACGAGGCTTTCACATGGGTTCTGGGGCTCTGAACTCAGGTACTCACGCTTGGGAGGCAGACTCCTTATCCACTGAGCCCTCTCGCCAGCCCTGCTCCTTGACAACGTTCGAAGGTGCCCCGTGTGCGCGTTTACCCCGAGAAGCTCTGATCTGGGAGCCAGGCTGGGCAGGTGTAGACACTGCTGCAAACTGAGGGAACGAGTATGTTTGCAGCCGCGCAACCCCAGGGTTCTGCCGCTGGCAGCCGGTGAATGAGGGAGCTCAGTCAGTCAGGCGGGCTCACTCAGCTCAGCGGCGTGTGGCCCGAAGAAGGTGCCAGGACACACCCTACAGGGGCAGCTGTGGCCCCGTCGCACACTGATGGCCACACCCCCAAGTGATAGCATGATGGAAGGTGCTGAATTGGAACCCAGGGCCTGGCTCAAGCTAAGATAATGCTCTGTCACTGGTCTGTAACCCTGGCGTGAGAACCCCATTTTGACCTCAGGGGAGCTCCAGTTTTGCCTTGTGTGTGTGTGTATGTGCACGCACACTCATGTGCAAGCATGTACATGCGTGCATGCACCCACATGGGCATACGTGTGTGGGCGCCAGAGGTTAACACTGAGGATCTTCCTCTATTACTCTCCACCATAAAAAAAAAAAAAATTCCTTTATTTTTCTGTGTGTCGTCTGTGTGTCTGTGTGAGTTCGGGTACCCAAGGAGTCCAGAAGAGGCCTTGGGATTATATGGAGCTGGAGATACAGGTGGCTGTGAAGTGCCAACACAGCTGCTGATAATCAAGTCTGGGCCCGTGGAAGAGCAGCTCATGCGCTTAACCCCTGAGCCATCTCTCCGGCCTCCACTCTATCATATTTTTGAGGTAGGGTCTCTCCCTGGACCTCAGTAATTTGATTAGATTGGTTGGCCAGTGAGTTCTAGGAATCTACCGGTTTCCCACTTCTCCCCCCGCCCCCCAGCTCTGGGAATTACCCAGTGCCACCCAGTGAGGCCCTTATGTGGGTGCGTGGGATCTGAACTCAGGTCCTCCCGCTGTGCACCAAGCGCCTTACTGATCCAGCCGCCAGTCTTGCCTCCCACACCACCAGCACATCTGGCCATCTGAACACGTACAGCTGGTTTGATGGAGGTAGCCGGGCCTGACTAGGCCCTCTGCTTACGGTGCTACTGTAGGGCTCAGGGCCCGGGCAGGTGGTGAGGAAAACTCCAAGGCAGGCCCTGAGCTGTCGGTGAGGTGAAGATGGGCGGGAGCTGCGGGCCGCCTTAGGGAAGGGTAGCCTGGGTCCTGCCTCCAGGGTCTGCTGTCGGCTGCCTCAGGCCTTCCTTGTTTTTATCCCTGGTGTGGTGTTCCGTGCTGAGAAGGTGCTATTTCCTTACCTGCAAAGGCCCTCCTGGAGGATGGCTGCTAAAGTAGCCATTTTCACAAGTTGCTCCCAGCAGAAAGGCAAAGGACAAGGATGTGACATGGGTCCAGCAGGGTGCCTGGGGACTTTGGCAGGAGAGACATTCTAAGTGTCACCATCCAGGGAGGAGCTGGGCATTATGGGAGGAGGAGAAGCCAGGGTCTTCTTCGCAGCCCTCTCCCCTTACCACTCAGCTCCAGGCCCCTTATGTAGGTGAACCCCGTTTGTCCTCCATGAACATCTATGCTCAGGCCTTGGTGGATCTGTCAAACAAGCTGCTTCTTCACCCTTGGCTATGGGCCACTGGCTCCCAGGCTTAGCCCAGTGGAACAAGCACAGAGTGGGATTTGGGTACTTTGGCCTCAGCCATCCTGTTGGGGACCTGGAAGGCCACCCCTGGCTCTCGGAGGAACCTTGGCCACCAAATCCTCATTCTTAATCTTTTTAAAAATAATTTGTGTGTATGTGTGGGTGTGTCTGTTTGAGAGTCTGCCATATGTGTATGGGTGCCTGTGGGAGCCAGAAGGTGGCAGATCCGGTGGGGGTGGACTTACAGGTGGCTGTGAGCTGCCTGACATGGGCGCCAGGAATCACCTCTTCGAGAACGTAAGGATTAACTACATAACCAGGGAGCCATCTCCTCAGCTCTCTTGTCCTTCTCAAGGCCTGGCTGTTCCCTCACTCCCAAGATCCCAGGAGCCACTCACTAGCAAGGCAATACATGCTTTAGTTTAAGTTGTAACCGAGAGCCCCGGAAGACACAAACCTGAATACCCCGAACCAGGATGTGACATACACACTGCACGGGACAGCACACGGTGGAAAACTACGAGACCAGGAAGAGTGCTGACACATACGTGTATATTTGTTGACACGGAAATATGTTCACAATATATAGTGAGGTGCAAAAGCCGGGTTACAAGAAAACCATATGCATAGGCTGCTGCCATTTTTGCAAAATATATATTCATAGAAAAAGGTCTAGAAGAAAATATAACAGTATTTTTTCTGGAGAGTAGGGAGGTGACCCTATTTCCTTTCTGATTATATCGGCGTCTTAATTGTCTTAACTGTCCTACAGTGTGCAGCGAGTTTCTCCTTTCCTTTGACATGCGTGCTGTGGGGGACCCCGTTCTGTGACACCTGATAAAAACGCGTGGCTGCTGCTCTGCGGGCCGGGGTTCCTGCTAACAGGGCTGTGCATGCACGCCTCTGCTCAGGAAGGACTTGGTCTGAGCCTCCAGAACAAGGGGGCAATGGATCCTGGACCACAGGGGATCAAGAGCATCACACTGGTTCCCATGGCAACCTCAGCAGATGGACTTTCTGCTGGTGGGAAAGAGCCCAGAGAGGTGAGGTGACTTGCCTGGGCTCATACGGTGGGGAAAGGGGTCACCAGGCCCAGAGCCCCGATGCCCTGATGGCCGATTGACAAGCACAGTCTGACAAAGGGGCTGGGAAAGACTCAGCAAGACCCAGGACCTCCGCCGTGGCCAGGCTGCAAGTGGCACTTCCGGGTAGGGGCCTGGCCCCCTGCCATGCAGATGGCCTTTGGGGTCACAAAGGGGATGGGCTCAGGGAGGGTGGGAAGGGGGGTTTGGGTTGGCAGATCTTACCCCATTACCCTTTCCTACAGCTTCCATTTATCTTGGCTTAAAAGTCACCTTGTCGTCCCTAACCTCCAAGCCACGTCCTGGCTATCGTTGGCTTAGCCTCATGTCTTCCTGTTGGTATTTCCAGTCATTCCACTGACCCAGGGGCACCACACGACCTGAGCCCCCTGACTTCCGGGTGGTGGCCACCTCACTGCCCGCTTTGTCCTTGGTCGGCCTTGCAGCACCTGGTCGGGGCAGGCACTCAGCACGCATCGCTGGTCGACAGCAGACGAACAAAGGACCGGGTGGCCAGGAGGTCCCAGAGGCAAGGCTCTCTTCTGCCTTGCTGAGTGACCTCAGGCCAACAGCTTCACCTCTCTGGGCTCCTCCCAGTCCTCCATCAGAGCATGCACACCCAACTCTACCCAAAGGGCCGGCCTCACGCTTCCTGCATCTAGGGGGCCAATCGAAGCGAGAGTCAGAGAAAAAGCTGGACCAGTTTACTAAACCACACCTCGGCTGGGCTCCCGGCTGGTGATTGTTCTGATGACACTGTTGTAGCGCTTTTCCCAGGAGCCACTGGCGGCCAACGAGTCCAACGTCATTTCTTATTCAATAGAGTCCTTTATTCTAGTCACATATTTTTCCATTACAGTAATGAAAATAGCATTAGTGATTTGTAACATTTGGGACCAAATCAAAGGGAGGTGCCTCCTCGAATGATAAAGTAAATGACACTTGGTGGGAGAGGCAAGGTTGGGTAACAGGCGATAAGAGAAGGACGGGTCAAGAGCGCGCGTGTACGGGACGCTCACGGCCCCCTCGAGTTAGGCGGCAGTTTCGGAAAGGCGCATGATTTCAAAAATTATATTTATAATTGTCAGAAAACTCAAATGGGAGCGGGGTGGGGACGAAGCCAAAATCCAGCGAAACCGAACTCCCGGAACCGAAAAGGAAGCGAATCAAACACAATGGGGTGGTCACGCAACCCTCCAGTCCTTTGGCCCTGTGACAGCGAGTGTGGGGGCGCAGAAGTTCCCCCGTGGAGAGGAACCGCACGTGCGGGCCTGGGGACCTCGGCCCGGGCCGATGCTGCTTCATCACCTGCTCCTGTCTCCTCACAGAGGAAAAACAAGTCGCCTGTCTGACGCGTCCGCCCAGGGGCTGCCCGCCGTGGGCCTCCCGTCCCCAGCGCTCTGAGAACGGTCCCGGATCCCAAGAAAGGAGAGGCATCCCTGAGACACGGGCACGGAGACGGTGGGTCAGTGGCGGTGCCCAGCCACGCCCAAGCTGTCCGAGTGGTTGACGGGCAGTGGGTGGGCTTCGGTGTTGAACACCCAGTCCTCCTCCGACAGCACGTTATCTTCAGAGAACAGAAGATAGAGGTATCTGTGTGGCGGGGGAGGGAAGGAGAGCAGTTAGTGCCCTGGGGGAGGAGGAGGGCTGAAGACCTGGTTTAATCCTGGCCTGACCGCCCTGCTGCTCGGGGGCCCTGCAGACTTTGGCGTCTAGACTCTTGATCCAGTGGCCTAGTGTCTGCACCCATTCCCAAGCTACCGTTAAGCTCCCGAAGGGCATGCAGGCAGCCGGCCATGTTAACTCCAGCCTCCCGGGGGAGAACTTCCTGGAAGGGACCACCAATGGAGGCATAGCCCAGGATCTGAGAGTAGCGGGGATGGGGGTGGGGGAGGAGGGCAGCTGACTGTGCCAGAAGCAGGCAGGAGACTGCC
Organism: Rhombomys opimus; assembly: GCA_010120015.1. NCBI lineage: Eukaryota > Metazoa > Chordata > Mammalia > Rodentia > Muridae > Rhombomys > Rhombomys opimus. The sequence continues at coordinate 1,420,882 of REGO01000146.1, read as the reverse complement.
AAGCGCTCCAAGCTGGGCTGCAGAGGTCACAGGGGGACGGTATTATTGTCATGTGGAGGTGACTTTTATTCAGAAGAGCTGAGTGGCAAAGGACCAGGTGAAGGGGTCTGGGAAGCCACGGCTGTGGGCCGCGCTGTGGCTCTTGGGAGGAATTAGGCTCGGCCTGCTGTGTGGCGCTGGGGACCCTAAGCCTCCACCCCAAATGGGCTCCCTGTCCATGACGCCGGAGCCAAGGGCCTGACCCCGGAAGAGCTACACTCACTTCAGCGTCTCGGCCAGGAAGAAGCTCTGCTGCCTGTTGTCGTGGTTGGGGTTGCTGCTGTACACATCCTGGATCCCGGAGAAGCCGGCTTCCGTCCGGCAGTGTTTCTCCAGGGCCTGGAGGAAGGGGGCAGCCTTAGCTCGTGGAGGAGATGTTTGGCTGGAGCTCAACACCACAAAGGCCCCGACCCTTGGCTGGCCGCCTGGGGGTCCGGCACCCACCCACTCTGGGAACTCAGCCCTGATGCTTTCCTGGTTAACTGAGCTTTCCCTGGTCGGAGTCTGGCCCCGACTTCACCTTTCAGGAACCTGGGTAACCTGGTCAGTGACCCCTTCACCATAGAGGTGATGAGGTCAAGGACGGTCGCTGGCGATCTGCAGGGGCTGCTGGGATCCAGAAAGCAGAGACGGAAGCCTGGCGGCTTTGGAGACAAGGCTTCAGTGTCAGGAGGGATTCGGGCCTCCCGCTCCACATGAAAATGTGGTTTGGCTCTTTGTGTTTCGATCGGACATCAGGAGCCCCGCCATCCCTGCTGGGGATGACAGGCCACCTGCTCTGGCTACAGTCACAAAGGGCAAAATGGATCTTTCCCCTCTCCCTGCCACCTGGAAATCCAACCGCAAGAGCATATTCTGGACTTCTTAAAAAGTGGGGCCTTCCCCTATGTCGTGTGGGGCTAAGGTCTCCTCAGAAACCTGGCACTCTGACAACCGCAAGAAATCTTACCAGAATTACAGCCCACCTCAGCAACCTAGTCAGAGGAGGCTCTGACGGGATGCATTGCCATTGGGGGGGCCCTCAGACAGAGGCACTGCTGAGAGGCCTTTCGGGGGACCCTTTCATGCTTGTTCCTATTTTTTTCTACATCCAGCATGGGCCCCCGGTCTGCTCTCGTGATGGCCAAGAGCACACAACATTTGGCCTTTGAAGGTCAGGAGCCAGGGCCTCAGGGAAGCGGACGCAGGACTCGTCCTAAATATAACCAGTCCTCCACCCTGAGCGTGCGCTGCCAGGATAGCCTGTCCCCAAAGCAGGTGACTTCTTGTTGGCATGGGCCCAGGGGCTTGTGGGAAGAGGGACAGAAGAGGTAGCACCCATCAGAGAATTTTCTGGAAGCACTACCTTTGTCTTTGCTGTCTAGCCCTGTGTGGCAGTTTAAAGAAGAATAGGGCCCACAGGCTCCTCTATTTGAATGCTTAGTCGGAGAAAGCGGAACTCTTTGAGAAGGATTAGGAGGTGTGGCCTTGTTGGAGTGGGTGTGGCCTTGTAGAAAGAAGTGTCACTGGGGATCTCAAGAGCCTTTCTCGGGCCCAGGCTCTCTCTCTCTCTCTCTCTCTCTCTCTCTCTCTCTCTCTCTGCCTGTGGATCAGGATGTGGGCCTCACTACTCCAGCATGATGCCTGCTGCCAAGCCCCCTGCCATGATGATAATGGACCAAATTTCTGAAACCATAAGAAAGCCTCCAATTAAGTGTTTCCTCTTATAAGAGTCGCCTTGGTCATGGTGTGTCTTCGCAGCAACAGTGGCTGAGACACCCTGGGAGGGCCAGGCTTCTAATGAGTGAGGTGGAGGGAAGACCGTGGGGGCTTGGAGGGTTGCTAGAGACCGAGCAGGGTGAGCTGCTGGCTGCCGGCTGTCCCTGCTTCAAAGGAGGCACCTCACGCAAGCCATGCAGGCTCTGGGGCCAGGAGCAGGGCCGCCGGGGCAGAGCAACTAGATGGTACTTTTGCGGGGGGGGGGGGCACCAGCTTTGTCCTTGAGTCTGCTCAGAGGCCCTCCTTAGCAACCTCAGCCTTGCCTCAGGAACACTTCCCTGGAGCTGCTGCCTCCATTCCAGTCCTTGGCCAGAGGGTGGCCTGGCTGCCTTCCTGTAGTCCCTGAGTTACGAGTCTCTGACTGTGGCTTCCCAGGGACACCCGCTAGCCCACACTCACCATCACCACCTCCCAGCCCCACTCCCGGTAGATGGGGTCATGTGTCTGCCGCCACAGGTACATGTAGCTCTCCACCACCTCCGGCCGCAGGATGTAGTAGCTCTCGCTCAGCTGTGTGGCCACCGCCTCCCGGCCAGAGTTGAACCAGAAGGCCTCAGGCCCCAGCTTGGTGTCTGTGGGAACAGATCAGCAGCCCGTCACAGCTACCACTTCTGACACCTCTGGACCCTGTCTAGGATAACCCTGGATACCTAGCGGGCCTGGGCAGAGTGCTGGGATGAGGCAGGCCTGTCAGCCGCCTCTCTCCAGGCTGCGTCAGTCAAGCTGCACAGCCTCCACAGCAAGCTCCTCGAAGCTTAAAGACTTTAGCAGTTTAGCAACCCCAGCAGTCGGGAGGCGGAAGCAGGCTCATCTCTGATTTTGAGGCCAGCCTGGTCTACATCACGAGTTGTAGGCTGACTAGGGCTACATCTTGAGACCTGTCTCAGCCCCTCCCCCTAAAAAAAGTTTGGGGTCTAGGAATTAGCAGATCTTTCATTATGCTAATATGCCACCAGCCCCTCCCTTCACACACCCACAGCCACCTAAGAAAACGGCTGTGACTGGACCATCAGCGTGGGTCGGTTTTTGTCAAAGCTGACAAGAATCTAGACATTTCTGGGAAGAGGAAATCTTATGTTTTAAAACTCATTTTTAATTACGTTTATGTACGGACATGTGAGTGCCGGTGTCTGTGTGGATCCCTTGGAACTGAAGTCACAGGTGGTTGTGAGCTACCTGATGTGGATTCTGGGAATTGAACTTGGGTCCTCTGGAAGAGCAACAGACACTCTTTATCAATGAGACCTCTCTCCAGCCTTGCCTGCAGGCAAGTCTGTGGGGTATTGTATTAATTGATTGATGGGGGCGGGCCCAGCCCAACAGGAGCGCTGCCACCCCTGGGCAGGTGGCCCTGGGTTCTAGAAGAAAGCAGGCCAAGCAAACCATGAGGAGCAAGCCAGTGAGCAGCACCCCTCCATGGCCTGCCTCCAGCTCCTGCCTCCAGCTCCTGCCCGGCCTGCCCTCAGCGATGGGGTGTGGCCTGAAAACTGTTAGGATGAAGTAAATAAATTCCTTCACAAGTTGTTCTTGAGTGTTTTCTATCACAGCAGTAGAAACCCTCACTAAGACAGGAGCCCGGGAAATCTCCTGCTTAGGCAGAGGGGGATGGGCCTGATGAGGTCTAGGTTTTGTGTGTGGACAGTCTGCTGCCATTTTCTTTTCCTCAGGACCAAAATAGCAAAGAGCGGCACAGCCGCTCTTTGTGATTTCAAGGGCTCCTCCGGGCACTTTGCACGATCATCGCCCTTAATTTCTCCTTTCTCTTTTTTTGTTAAGGGCAATCCTTCTCTCATTTGTACAGGATCAGAGAGGCTAAGCATTTTATCCAAGGCCACACAGCGAGTCAAGGCTGAGCTGGGCTATGCCTCTCCTGCCTGCATACCTGTCCAGGCTAGCAGGGCACGGGTTCTAATCCCGGGTATGCCCTCCCTCCTGTCTGGCCTTGGCCCCAAGGAGGCCTCAGGGTGGAGGATTTCTTCCTTTTGGGCACTTTAGAGCTTATCTTCTGAGGAGTCAGCTGGGCTCGACTTCTTTCTACCCTGCACCCCCCAGATGGCAGGAAGGCTCTGCCACTGGGAAACAGCGCTTTTGCCAAGATGCTAATGGGGTGAGGGAGGCAGCGGCTGTGCAGCCGGCGGGGGAGCCGGGCTGGTTGGGACAATATGCTCCATTAAGCGGCTGTCTTTTACAGCCCTGGGTGATTGTCCAGACAAACTGCAAGCTCTGGATTATCAGTCCTGAGACGTCCCATTTGTTTACGGCCCTGGCTGAGCGAGGGCCGAGAAGAGAATGGAGGGCTGGATTTCAGGCCCTGCACGGAGGATGTAATTTCCTAGGGGCAGCCCTGAGACTCACCGCTGGGCTCCGGCGGTCAGAGCCTCTGGCAGGGCCACTTAGGCGCTGGCTCGAGGCCCCCGGCACAGCTCAGTCTCTTCAGTCTCTCCACCATGGCTCTGAGGCCGAATGTCGGGGATGGGGGCGGGGCCTGGCTGCCAGGGCCTGGCTCAGCCACTCACATTCACAAGGACTTTCTCTAGGACAGTCCCCTCTGTCTGGGCTGACCGTGTCACCAAGCATAAAAGGAGGGTTGGGGCTCATGGCCCCTGGACGGACTATTCAGCTGTTTTGATATGTGCCAGGTGTGTTTAAACAGAGCTCTTCAAACTCGCTGGGCGGTCTTGAATCAGAAAGCCGCTGGATATGGGGTGAGGGCCCGCACGGGGCGCAGAGGACAGGCAGAGGTACCCTTGCAGGTAGGAGATTCGCAGAGTTCAATCTTCCCGTGGGTGTTAGAGGACCCTCCAATCCCTGCCTCCTGTGGCCTTGGCCAAGTCCCCTTTGAGCCTGGGACTCCCCGTCTGTGCTGGGAGGCTCAGTAGGGACACTTCTAGGTGCTGGACATGATACAGTCAGTGCAGGCAGGGCTTGCCTGTCACCCAAATTCTAGTAGTTTCCCGGGGGAGATGGTACGAAGAGTGCCCCTCCCCCCACCGCTCTGTTGCTCCAGCCAGTGCTTCTCGGTGTCTGGCTGGGTGTTGGGTGCTGCTTTTCCCCTGCAGGGTTACCTGAGCGGGCGTAGGATTCGTGGCACGTCCTTGTGATCTGGGCGGCAAGCTCTCGGTAGTACGCCCTCTTGTCCTCCTTGGCGTCCTCGGCCCCGAGGGCGATCATGCCCCCTGCGAAGCAGGCAAGGTGTCCCATCTTGTGGTCCAGAATTCCCCCTCGCCACTCGGCAATGTAGGTGAGGCCCCCGGGAGAGACATTCACCAGATAGGTCTCTATGGCCTGGGAAGGGGGAGGACAGTTTGGTCAGGGAAACCGAGAAGGGAAGGAAACAAGTGAGCTACAAGGAAACAGTGGCACAGCTGCTCTACAGGGCCCTCGGTCCCCTAGGGCCAGTGGAGGGGTCCTGCTGAGAGCTGGGATGCAACACAGGCCTTCTAAATCTATGTTTTGCGGCTGGAGAGATGGTTCAGAGGTTAACAGCGCTGGCTGCTCCTTCAGAGTCCCCAGGTTCATTCCCAGCACCCACGGGGCAGCTAATAGCCTGTAACTCCAGTTCTGGGGACTCTGCCGCCCTCTTCCGGCCTCTGCAGGCACTGCACGCACGTGGTGCACAAACACACCCAAAACCCGAAACCAAGTTTTAAAGGTTGAAAGAAATCAATGTTTTAAAGAACACTTAAAAAAAAAAAAAAATCTTTACAATGGGGATCAGTGAGATAGATCTGCAGGTAAAAATGATTCCGATTTCCAAACTCAACAGGAGGAATAAAATGATGATCAACAAAACTTTGCCTCCACCGCACCCTCTGCTGGAAGGGCTTGGCCCCAAGGCTGCTGGCCTGTATAAGGGCCCCAGCATCCAGAAGGCACTGGGGTTCGGTCTTTGTGGGAGGAAGGTCCCTGTGTCTCATCGGGGGTTTCAGCACTGCTCTCTCCCCCCTGGTCACCCACAGAAGCTCTGTCCCCTCTGCTAGCGCTGCAGGCTCCTTTTAATACGAAGGAGAAATGACCGTGAGCTGGGGTGCCTTCTGCTCCCTGCTGACAGCTCCCAGAATTCTGAAGCTGGATGCTGCTCACACGGTCCGAAGCTGGCCTCCACAGGCTTATGAGTCCTGATTTTAACTGGCCCCTCGGGGACGTTACTGTCCTCTGCCTCCATGGTGTCCCTCCTTACTCCTCTCTGAAATGAAGTGGGTCATATCACAGGCCTTTGGGCAACCTCAAGAGAGTCTTAGCACCACTGTAGAAAGGGCTTCAGGCCTCGCAGGAACCCTCATCTGGGCCCCAAGGTGCGACCAGTTTTCTAAACTGACTCCCGGGCACACCTTCTGTGAGTTCAGATCTCTCTTCTATCACTTGTGCTGTGTGGCACCGGGCAAGCTACATGTGCTCTCTGTGCCACGTCAGCTTTGTCTCTTTGTACCGGAGTCTCCAAGAAATGCCACCCATGAGTCCTCTGCAGCCTGTCCCCCGCCCTCTACCCACATCCTTCCCCGCCTCACTGGTCTTTTCTCTGTTTGGATATCCCAAGAGGACCAGGGTCTTTTGGGGACCACGGGCTGGGGACACAGTGGCACTGTGGATGGGTCTCGCTCCGGGCGCCGAGATGTAAACGCACATAGAAATGACTGTGTTCAGCAGATAGGAAGAGAGGAAAGTGTGGGTGCTCGGCTTTGCAGAGTGAGGTCGGAGGGGTCTCTTGCTCCCTCACCCTGCATGCTGAGCCCTGGAAGGCCTCCTCCAGCGTGCCGCCGTCCTTGGAGGGGTCTCCCTTCTCCTGCCTCTACACTATGTACAGTGCTTTCACCCCCTTATCGGAGTGTCGCTTGACACAGGCGCCAGCCAGAGCCAGGACCTGGCCCATGGAGATGGAGTTGGCTTCTGGATCCTTTTTTTTTTTTTTTTTTTTTTTTTTTTCTCTCCTGTCAGGGCCAGGGCTGGGCGGCTGGTCGCAGGACCCTTGCTGAGTGGCAGATGGGGAAAGGCTGATGAGATGCCTTGCTAGGGCACCAGGCTCCACATGGGGAGCGTGCTGAGGCCCAGAGCGCCACCAGCTGCTAGGCGGGGCCAATCCGGGCTCAGCGCTGGTTCCTGGGTAGAGCGGGCTCCCGGCAGCTGCTTTGTGAAGGGTCACTGCAGGGGCTGGGCATCTGGGCGAATCCAGGGCCCCAGGACCTACCTATGTGTTGGGTGTGATGAAACAGACGTGTGGGGAGATGCCAGGATGCCATGCCATGGGGCTGGGAGACAGCTCTCTCTACACTCACTCCCACAGGCTGGGCAGCTGCCTCTCGGAGGGAAGTACAGCTCAGTGTCTCAGACTATGACAGAGGCAAGCAGAGGTGGAGACAGAAGTGTCCGGTTTCCTTCCCTGTGTGCGTTCATATGTACAAGTTCCTGTGGGCACCGGTGTATGTTTGAAATGTACGTGTGTGGAGCCCAGGGGCCAGCCACAGCTATTCCTCAAGGGTTGCCCACCTTGGGGTTTTTGTCTGTTTGTTTTGTTTTATCGAGACAGGGTCTCTCTGTTTAATCTTGGCCATCCTGGAGCTCACTCTGTAGACCAGGCTGGCCTCGAGCTCAGAGATCCTCCTGCCTCTCTAAGCCAGAGCCTCCATCACCCAGCTGTCACCTTTTTTTTTTTTTTCTTCACATAGGGTCTCTCACTGGGATCTGGGGCTTATTGATTAGACTAGCTAGCCAATGAGGCCCTTCAGGAGCCCCCATCTCTGCCTCCCCCCTTCCCAGCTCTGAGATTACAAACGCGCGCCACCAGGCTGAGCTCTTCAGTAGGTTCTGTGGGGGACTCAGGTCACCCACCTGAATGCAGCGAGCACTTTACAGACTGAGCCCTCTCCTGTAGCTTGGGCTAAAGCCTGGAGTGAGACTCAGGCTGCTGGTGGTAGAGTACCAGGACAAGGCTCAAGTCACAAGACACGGTACGGAGGGGCTGAGTTTGGTGGTGGTGGTGTGAGGTGTCTGGGTGTCTCTGAGCCATTTCCGTCTTTCCTGAAGACTCACTTCGCTCATCTGTAGACGGGGAATACAAGCTCACAGGAAGAGGAGGGCACTGTGACCTGGCTCGGTGCCTGTCTCAGCCAGTTCCTTCCTATGCCTCTTGGGAAGCCCACCCAAGCGGGTCCTCCTACAGGGACCCAAGTCATTTGCAGCTAGCCAGTACAGACGGGAACAGCCGGGTCAGCATCAGGCATCTTGGTGAGTCGAGGCCTTTCGAGTCTCCATTTCATTAAGGTGGAGCTATATTTGTCTAGAGGAAGTCACCGTGATGAGGTCCTCCCTGGCTTCCTTACAGGCCCTCTTCTTACAACACTCAAAGGCGCATCTGGGGGGAGGGCTGAACCCTCCTACCCACCCCACCGGGGCACAGGTTGAACCTGCAGGTTCCCAGCCCTGGCTTGCACAGGGATCTCTGCGAAGCTCCACCAAACCATCCCTGGGCCACCCCAGAGGTTCAGACGCCATTGCTGGGATACAGCCGGAGAGGAGGTCTGAGTCTCCGAAGGCTAAGGACGGCTAGAATAGTCTTCAAAGGCCTAGACCTGCCAGAGGCCTGTCCTTCATCCAGGGCCTGAGGCCCTAGGCTCCTGACAGAAGATCAAATGCGGGAGCAGAGGCCTCTCTACTCCGCCATGCTTTCTGAGGCTCTCAGACCGCTTAAATAATTCATGGCCATCTCTCCCCTCGAAGCTGCAACCACGGTGTGCCCCTAAGGGCCGGGAGTCAGTGCACCCGTTAACCTCATGCTTACTCTGCAGAGAGCTGCAGGACGAGGAGAAACTATTCCTCCACCAGGGGACGCCAGCCCCGGCCAAGGGCAGACAGGGCCGAGGTGAAGTGGATGAGATGGACCGTCTCATGACACAGAGCTTGACGCCAGGTTGCCAGGCAGAGAAATCTCACCCCTGAGATTTCCCAACCCACAGTTTTAAGAGGTCCACGGCTCCGGAGGTCTGTCAGTGTGCTTCTGTAAGCTCTGCCATTTCTGGGCAGGCTCCTGCCATCAAATGGTGCTTAGCCACTGTCCATCCACACATCCATCCAACTGTTCACGCCAGTCTGCCCCTCCCCCAACACATCCGCCTATCTGCTCGCCTTAATTCACCCATCCCCCACTCACGTATTCCTCAAGGCACCCACCCATCCATATCTAACTTCCCCCATCTGCCCATCAACTCATCCGAGCAAGGATCCCTCCATCCCACTGGCCACATCAACGTGCTCTCCATCCATCTACCGGTCCACCCATCAGTCCATCTGTCTACCCACCAACTCATCCAACACTGTTCGGGCTGCTCACGTCAATCCATGCCTGCATCCACCCACCGATCTGTCCATCAGTCCATCCATACGTTCGCCCGTCTGGCTGCCCACACCAATCCACCTATCCAGTCATATATTCATCCGTCCATCCACCCACCCCACCCACCCAACCGTTCACATCTGCCCATGATCCATACACCCACCCATATAGCCACCCACCCGTGCATCCGTCCGTCCATCCATCTGTCCAACTGTCTATATCAATCAATCGAACTCGTCCATCTGTCCAGCCACCCCTCCATGCAGCTGTTCAGGTCTATCCACCCATCCACCCACTCACTCTCCTTATCCATCACCCAGCACCTACTTGTTCATGTGACAATCACCGCATGCCTACCACATGCCAATCTGCTTGAGGTGTGAGGCATATGGGGTGAACAAGGAGACAGGACTGTCAGTTCTCGAGAACTCACACTGTATTTGCGGAGGATCAAATGCCAAGCTACCATTTCAGATTCTGTTATGAGTGAAGAAGAGAATAAGCCTGGATATGGGACAGAGAGGCCTGGAAGGTCGTTTCAGCAGCGCATGAGTGAAGGGTGGGGCAGTCTAAAGGACCTGGCCGTTTGAATAGCATTCTGGGTAGAGAGGCAGCAAGTACAAAGGCCTTGGAGTGGGAACGGCCTGGTGCATCTGAGAAAGCGAGGGGCCAGAGGGAAGTGATGACTGACTGGTGACTGACACAGTCCTGGTCAGCAGGGGCCCAGCGGGTGAAGAAGAGGCTCACCCACATGGCTAACGCTAGGAGTCAGGGGAGCTGGCGAGGAACTGATTTAGAGAGAGGGCGGAGGCGGAGGAAGGAGCTCAAGTTAAAGGACATGAGGTGATGTTTCACAGCAAGGAGGCTGGACAAAGAATCCAGCTAACTTCATGAGAGAGCTGGGGCCCCGAGCCTGCCCATGCTAGGGTGGTGGCGCGTGCCTTTAATCCCAGCACTGGAGGCGGGCAGATCTCATTGAGCCTGGTCTACAGGGTGAGTTCCAGGACAGTCAGGGCTACACAGAGAAACCCTGTCTCAAAAAAGCAAACAAACATTTTTTATTCATTAGTTTTGCTTTCTGTGTATGAGTGTTTTACTCACGAACTGTGTGCGTGCCCTGGTGCCCAGGGAGGTCAGAGGAGGGCATCGGATCCCCTGGAACTGCAGTAACAGGTGGTTGTGAGCCACCATGTGGAAGTGAACCCAGATATTCTGTAAGAGCTGTGACCACTGAGCCATCTCTCCAGCCCCTGCATGCACTTTCCCTTCAATTGGGCTCAATAGTGAGAGCATCCATAGCTACCCAACTTCCCTTTTCTAGTCTAAGTTTTCCTCTCTTGGTTAGGATGGGGGACTCACTCCAGCCTGCCACTCCCCCTTCACTCCACACCCCATGACAGACCACCGGTGACGCCAGCTCTGCTAGATCAGTGCTGTGTGGCCTTGGGCAAGCGTCCTGTCTCTGAATCTCAGCTCGCACCCACATGGGGAGGATGAGCAGGAGTGTGTGGCCCCCTGTCCTGGCTGTCACTCTCTTTCCTGAAGTGCCACCTCTGGTTTCCAGAATGACAGCTGAAGACCTCGCCTTGGAAGACCTCCCCTTGGAGGCCCAAGGGGATTCCTGGCTGCCATCTGGGCTTTGGCACATTAGCTGAAGCCCAGAGACTGTTGGGGGGAGGGTTTAAACTGAGCCTTCTAAATTGGACTGTCACTTCCTATCAGACCCCCGGACAAATGGCCTGACCCGGCCGAGCCCAGGCATCTGAGATGTCTCTAGAGTCCCGGAGGCCTTTCCTGTCACCACTGCCCATTCTGAGGCCCCTCCCAGCACTCGGGCCGGTGGAGGGATGGGGGAGGGGTGACAGCCGCCCACTGGGCGGGCAGCGGGGAAACCTCTTACCTCCAAGGCTTCGTAGTACATAGTTTTCGCCTCCGTATCTGTTTTGGCAGACATCAACCAGGACTTGATCAAATATTCATAAAAGCTGTCCCCGAGTCCTCCGACCGAGACATGGTCTGCAAGAGGACAAGAAGGATTCGCACATTTGCTCCTGGCTGAGTTCAAAGGTAGCCCTCATCATCTGCCATTTCTGTGGTTGCAAATGCTGTAAACAGCTGTCCTGAGCGTGCTGCCTCTGAGAATCTCAGGGGACAGAACGGTGGGAATGCTTATGCAAGGTGGGAGCAGGGTGTCTGCTGGAAAGACACACTCATGCCAAAAGAGCTCAACAGTCTAGAGAACCTGAGATGACCTGGGGCGGAAGCCAGGAGGACACAGCCCAGCTTCCTCTCGGCACTCCAGCAGGCCACAGACTGAGCTGTTATCCTCACGGAATAATCTCCTACACGTGACTGACTGCCCACACCCAACGCCCCAGCGGCTGCCTGGAAAGAAGTCGATGCCTTGTGTGGTGGGAGAGGCGGAAGGCGCTCCCTGGGTCTCTTCTGGGTCTCGCTGTACCACCGCAGGCTGCTGGGCCCCACTGTAAGCTGCACATGGATCTTAAGCCCTGGCCTCCCATTCATGACCTGTAATTTGAGCCTCACTTTGATGTGTGTTTTGGTTCATAATCCTACTCTTCTGTTCTGTTTAAGGATAGGTTGCCTGTGGTGAGGGCATCATGACCAAATTCTTGGCTGGGCCTGCCAGGATGGCCGATGGCCGAGGCTCAGAGGGGAGGGAAAGGCCCCAGCAGATGCTGTCTGTAGTCTCTGCTGGCCGGCTCGGCCCTGCCTGAGTCACTTGTCTTTTGGGATGCCCTAGATCACCTCTGCAGGACTCCTGCAGCCTTGAGTGTTATGCCTAAGCCCCTTCCTGGTTGTACAGAATGAATGCACCCCACCCTCCTCTTTTTCACCGGAAACCAAGGCTCAGAGGGACAGACAAGGGATAAGGATGTAGCTTAGCTGGAAGACAGACAGACAGACAGACAGACAGACACACACACACACACACACACACACACACAGAGAAAGAGAGCAAAAGGGTGCAGTTCCTGTTGGTTTCTGTTGACTGACCACATGACTGAGCCTCAGAGACTAGGGCAGAGAGGAGCTGCAGTCTGCCCCTCCCAGAGCCTGGCTCTCAGCGAGAGCACAGCATGGCCTAGGGGTCTGGTCAGCAATACACGCCATCCTCGGTCGGTGGACTTGGGAACGATGCCCCACAGGTGGCTAACAAAGTTGCTTGGTGTATATCACACACCTGTCACCTCAGAACTTGGGAAACGGAGGCAGGAGGATCCAGAATTCAAGGCCAGCCTTGGCTACCTAGAGACCTTGTCTCAAATAAAAAGTTTTTAAACAGCTGGGAGGTGGTGGTGCACGCCTTTAATCCCAGAACTCCGGAGGCAGAGGCAGGCGGATCTTTGAGTTCGAGGCCAGCCTGGGCTAATTCTTTAAACAGAAAAAAGGCAAAAAGCCTTTTAGATTCAAGTAAGTTTAGGATATAGTGGTGAGTGGGTAACCTCTAAACCACTGCTTGGTCTGGCTCATCTACAGTTTTTGTCTAAATCAAAGCTGGAAGTGGAGAGCCAGATCAAAGGGTCTAAGGAGGCAGCCACAGGGTCATTTCCTGTCACTTCTGAGTGACAGTTCTAAGTGGGGATCACAGAGAGAGTGCAGAGGTGCAGGAAAGCTGGGAGGGGTCAGATACACAATCGCTGGCATATCCACACTGGGGAATTCAGGAGCCGGTGCTCGCCTGGCCTCAGAAAGCCCGAATGGGAACCCATGGGATGAGGGCCCGTGGTGCCAGTACTCACGCTGCACCCAGTTTCCGCTCACTGGGCTGAGGAAGTTGGGATAGAGGCCGAAGGGCTTGTCAATCTCCCTGAGGACCTTTCGGATAGTCTTGACCTGTGAGGGACACCAGGCACTGTCACTTTCCTGAAGAAACCGCTGATTCCCCACCCGTGAGGAGGAGCAGATAGCTCATATGCATGGGAGCTAAAGCCTTCTGGTGTGGAGGGAGACGGTCAAAGAACCGCAGTCGGAGCCCGCACGCAAAGCATGGTGAAAGGTGAACAGGTAGGGCCTGATCCTACCCCTCTGCTGACTGCTCTGTTCGGAACAGACCTATCCCAGGCTGGCCACCTGCTAGCACCAGCCCCGTAGACCACCCTGGGTGAGGAGTTTCAGACTAAGTGGCAGTAGCTATTTTGTAAGCACTAAATTTCCCTTTAAAAATTTTTTTTTTGTAATTATTATTATTTTTTTAAGACAGGGTCTTATGTAGCTCAGGCTGACCCGAGTGAGGGGTTGGAGGAGGGTGGAAGAGGTTGGGGTGGTTTACAGGTGTGGGTGACCAACCCTGTTTATGAATGCCATGGCTCAATCCCGGGGCTTCATGCTTGCCAGCTGGACGCCGGGGCATTGACCAGTTTGCTCTGAGCCCTTAGACACATCCCTGGTCCCTGAGAGGGACGGGAGGATTCTTGTGCCTCACTTCTGCTCCTCCGTCCTGGCGGGGGCCCTAGCTGGCCAGATTAGCGTCCCTGTTGGTTGCAGGGCGCCATAAGAATTCGGGCCAATTTGTCGACTGCTAATAATCGCCTCCGAGGGAGGCATGACTAGGGGGATGAAAATAGCTAAAATGTGCAATCGCAGAGTGACGGAGGGGCAGGGAGTCTGGAGGGGTGGCCTGCAGCCGGCTGTGCTGGGCTGCTCTGGGAGGAAGAGGCTGAAAGCTCCTGGCCCAAGCCTCAGCTTCAACATGCACCAGCTGGCCGCCCTGAGCCGGTTACTTAGCTTCCCTGGATCTCAGTCCACCTCTACCTTTCACTTAGATGAGGTTGGCAGAAAACAAAAACAAAAACAAAAACCCTCCCCCAGGACTGCCGAGGCTTAAGATAAAACATGCCCAGCACATGGCAAGGGCCAGTGCACGAACTTGGGGCCCTTTTCTGAGCTGGCCAGGGCTTCCCAGAGGAGTCTAGCTGGAGAAGAGGAGGCCTTGGCTGGGCAAAGGGTCAGAGAACATGGCTTTAGGATTAGACTCCTCTGGGTCACAGAAGGAAAGGCTGACCACACCCTGAGCAGGTAAGGGTGGGAGTAAGAGCAGGTCAGAGGGTGGGAAGCCTGTCCTGAGTGTCTCTGTCCTGGTCGATTCCCACATCAAGGACACAGTGGTCTCAACCCTGTGTTGTTTTTAAAGATTTATTTATTTATTACGTATACAGTGTTCTGCCTGCATGTACACCTGCACGCCAGAAGAGGGCACCAGATCTCACTCTAGATGGTTGTGAGCCACCGTGTGGTTGTTGGGAATTGAACTCAGGTCCTCTGGAAGAGCGGCCAGTGCTCGTAACTTCTGAGCCATCTCTCCAGCCCCTCAAACCTGGTATTAAGGAGCAGTGGGCTTCATGGGAATGTGAAGACTCCAGGGCCTGGGGCAAGTGAACCATGGGAAGTTGCTCCCTCCTAGCTCTGTGTGCGTGTGTGTGCACGCGTGCGCGCACGCATGCATGCGCATGAGAGTGTGATATATGTTCTAAGAATAGCTGGTAACACAAGACAGCACCAGCAGGTAGAGGTGTGATGCCATCTTAAAGGGAGTGTGGGAACCCAAAGGCTGTTCTCGGATTGATCTGGAAGGGGCCTGTGTCTACTCTGCCTTCCTTTGGATTCAGGACTAGCTCTAAATCCAGACCTTCCCCTGGGGGACTGCCCAGGGCTGCACCCCTTCTGGAGAGAGCATCCCAAGGCTAGGTACAGGACTGGGCAGAGGCCTGGGTGCCACTTCTCAGCACCCACGTAGTGCTGGGCAGCCAAGAACAGGGATGAGGAACCGCTCTGCCAGCCTGCTGCCAGCACAAGCCGTCAGGCAGCTGGGAGGAAAAGGCAGGCCGATCTCACACAAGGAGAAGCTAAATGTCCCTGGAAAGGGTACGCGAGCACACCACTGCCTGTCCCTGCCAGTACGAGGAGCCTGGCTCCCAGGAGCAGTCTCCAGATTTCACAGCTCACAGAATGTGCCACCAGCCCGTGTGCCAGCACAAACCTCCCTGGCAGAGCTCTGGTGGCTTCTGTTCCCCTCCCTGCCACCTGGTGTTGGGCATGGTTGGTTCTTCCGCCAGTAACTGCTGTGAGAGCGGTGGTCGGGGACCCTGCAAACCCTGACCGCAGACTTTGGCCCTCTGGCCCTCTGCTGGGGGGATGGGGGGTTGGGGTGCCTCCCTCAGAGAGAGTGAGGGACAAACTCACCTTTTCTGCGAAGACCGGGTTCCCCGAGAGTTCGGTGAGGTGCAGGAATTCCAAGTGCAGGGATCCAAACTCAGCCAGGATGCTGCTGCTGCCCGCGGTGGCCCAGCCCCAGCTACTGCTGAAAAGACATCCGCCTGTCACCCTGCTGGCTCCTTGGCTGCAACCAGCAGTGGCTGTGAACAGCGCAGCTCAGAGAATCCCCCCCGGGCCCTACTGTGTGAGGCTGGCGAGGGCATGGGGCTTGCTGAAGGTGGTCCTAGCACGTGTCATAGCCTTTGTTCCTGCCAAACAACCTCTGTAATGTTTGGGGCTCAAGGCACGGCACACGGTTAGAGTGAAATTCGCAGGTGACATCGACGGTGTGGGCCGGAGCCACTAAGGCCCCACAGGACACCCAGTGACCACTGTTAGGCTTGAAGATGGCAGTGCCAAGCAGAGAGACAGTCCTCAAACACACACACACACGCTTTTGCCTTTCCTTCTACCCAGGGTCCTATAATAGCCCAGACTGGACAGCCGGACTTAAGGAGGCTAGGGGTTAGGAAGGGAAGAAGTGGGGCCCTCGTAGCCAAGTCTTACGAGTGTGACAGCCATGTTCTCTGTCCTGAGCTTGCAGGAGGCTCTCATGACCACCTCAGGGTCCCGTGCTATAGGAAGGAAGACCTCAGAGCCAATGCTGTGTCATCCTTTCCCTTCTACAGAGACTCAGGCCCAGAGTCAGACGCCACCCTCCAGGGTCACGTGCCAGCACAGCAGCTGGGCCCAACCCAAGCTGAGCTGAGCCAGTCCCAGGGGAGGCCGCGGCCTGCATCACTCCTGTGAGGGGGCACTCTGCACACCTTCCACGGGCTCCGGCGCTGGTCAGCCGGCAAGCCCCTGAACCCTGTGTGCCCCAGTCTCCAATCACTGTATAACAGAATGAGGACTGCTGCCTCCTGCTCTGCCCCCCCCCCTCAGCCTCAAGCTTTGGTGGGAGCTAAGAGAGTGGAGGGGAGTGAAGAGCAAGGACAGCCATGGGCAGGAAGGAGGCTTCCTCTCCTTGTCTCAGAGGCCATACACATATACCCCCATTACTTTCCCAGGTGACATTTAGGATTCTGGGGGGGGCGGCAGATAGACATTCTGCGGAGAGTTAGTGTAGGATGGAGGGAGGGAGGTAAAGGCACAGTGGCCACCTCCCCTGGGCATGTTGTAGGGTGTCTATGTTTGCCTTTTGGGGTCCCCTCTGCTCTCCTGCTGCCTCAGAACCAGCTACTGGGCAATTATCTCCCTCTGGGGATGACTGGGGAAGGGAAGGCAGTGTGAGCTGGGGAGGTGCCCTGGGCCACAGTTCTGCTGGTGCAGGCCCGAGGCCTCACTGACCACTCTTGCCCAGCTCTTTCCCGGAGAGCAGGAGAGCTGGGGCGAGATTGTGGCTTTCACCCCACAAGACTGCCGCCTGCCTTGCCCTGTCTCTGTCTCCTGGTGTATTTCTAGGCTCGGGCTGGGCAGGCTGCTGTCTATGGAGCCCCCTGGGTCAGGTGGAGCACTCCAGGGAGTGGTTTCATCTTGTCCCTGAAGCTCACAGGCATGGCTAACCCCAGCAACCTCAGGAGGAAACTGAGGTTATTCAGGAAGTGATGTGCTAATGACCAGAGACCTGCAGGAGGTGAGATTCCAACCCAGGCCTTCTGGCCTCACAGTCTCTGGGGTGAGGGGGACGTAAGACCTCATGCTCTCCAGAGGCGATAAGGGGGCGCTCCCAGACTAAGACAGGCTTCTCCTCCAGTGGGGGAGCTCAGAGGTCTTCCTGGGAAATGCCAGATGCTTTAGAAGTTTAAAAGAAAAAATAAAGAAAGAAAGCCTCTGTCCACAGTTAGCTTCTTCCTACTTTCTTTCCTTTCTCTCTTCCCTCCCTTCCTCCCTCCTTTCCTTCTTTCCTTCCTTCTCTTTCTTTCTTTCCTTCCTTCCTCCCTTCCCTTCCCCTTCCTTCCTTCCTTCCTTCCTTCCTTCCTTCCTTCCTTCCTTCCTTCCTTCCTTCCTTCCTTCCTTCCTTCCTTTCTTTCTTCTTTTTAGATAGGGTCTCACTATGTACTCCTGACTGTCCTGGAACTCACTTTGTAGACCAGACTGGCCTTGAACACAGTTCCTCAGACAGACGTCCTGCAGTGGGAAGCCAAGCCCATGGACTCTACTTGGCTTAGGACACCAGCCTGTGGCAGGCATTTGCCCAGATACCACCACGAGAGCCAGCGGAGTCCCCGATGGAGAGTGAGAACCTGGCTCACTGGTCAGGTATGGTGGTGCACCCCTTTAATCCCAGCACTCAGGAGGCAAGGCGGGCGCTAGGATTAAAGGGGCGTGCCACCACGCCCTCCTGCCTCTGGTGAGATTTGGTCCTCACTGTCCAATCACACAGTCTCTGTCTCCTCTCCTGGCCGCCCACGGTCACCAGCCACAGACAGCAGGGAAGGTGAGCACAGGACGCTTTGTCGCTCTCTGCCTGGCTGCTGGCTCCTTCCAGGTCCCAGATGGGGAGCACCTCACCACTTCCCTAGGCCTCAGCTTCCTCCTCCTTTAAACCGAGGTGCTCAGCCTTGCAGAGCTATTGTGAGGCATCAATTATGCACGTGACTGTCATTTTTATCAGTACATAATTATGCCTATGTAAGTGACAATAAGCTTCCACTAGGAGCCAGGTGGCTTTGGTGTCTTATTTTATTTCTTCCTCCAACTCTACTAGCAGATACTGTGATCTTCATTTCATAGGTGGGAATACTTAGGCTCAGAAAGGGGGAGACACTCTTTCAAGGTCACCAGCATATGGCAGAGCTGAATCCAGATCCAAATCCTGACCTCAGGTCTCCATGCACCCCTAGTGTGCTCTATAAGAAGCATCCTGGAGAGGAGAGGGTCCTCCGACCAGCTCTGTGGAGCCAAAGGACCAGGAGTAAGACCTACCCTCCTCTCCTTTCCCCTGGCAAGGGGGCTGCTCCACAGTGCTCCTCGATACCCGGCAAAACCTCCTGGGTGCGGGACAATTGTTACAGCCAGACCTGAGTTCAAATCCTAACTTTGCTTGGTTGCTGTGTGACCTTGGGAATGTTACTGAACTTCTCTGAGTTTCATTTTCTTTCCCTGCAAAATGAGGTCCCGGTAGTCAGAAAAGAAAGCTCACAGGGTGCATGACCTACTGTGTACTCAAAAGCTGGTAGCAAGCTCGGCGGTGGTGGCACACGCCTTTAATCCCAGCACCCGGGAAGGCAGAGGCAGCTGGATCTCTTATGAGTTCAAGGCCAGCCTGGTCTACAGAGCCAGTTCCAGGACAGCCAAGGCTACACAGAGAAAGCCCTGTCTCCAAAGACAGAACAAAAACAAACAAACAAGCTGCCGGCAATCATGTAGGTGTGCTCACTATTAGAGGGATAACGCCCGCGTAAATGTACGTTTGTATGGATGCCCGAGTCTGTGTATGGATTTGAGAACAGCACAACAATGGCCAGCTTGAATGTCTGAGTGCTTATCAGTGACACGGGCACCAGCAGTAGTGTTTTGTGCAAGTGTGTGTGTGTGTGTGTGTGTGTGTGTGTGTGCGTACGTACACCAGAAACAGACTGATTCAGCCAGAGGTCCCCTGGATTGGGCACAATCACTGTCTCAGGTAGCCAGAAGTCTCTGCAGGCCACAGCTGGCCTTGCTTCTCCCACCATGCCTCCTCTGCGGAGGTGAGCACCTCAAGGGGCGGCGCTGGGGCGGGGCTGCTCACCTGGCCCCAGGGGAACCAGGCCTGCCGGAACAAACACCACAGGAGCAGCACCGAGGGGCCAGGCCCCTGCCAGGTCATCTCTGAGGAGCGTTCTCAGCAGCGCGTGGCTGCTGCGTCCTCGCTACCCTCCCATTTTTAGCAGTCGCTGCTTTCCCAGAATATGAGAGGGAGCGGTGCCGGGAAGTCTGCACAAGCAGCTTCTCTCGGGGGGCGAGCAGGGAGCCTAAAAATATCCACACCTGTAGGGCCTGTGTAGGACCAGGCTCCGCTGGGGTCCACAGGTGAGATGGGGGGGGCTGGGCTGCAGCAGACGGAGGGGTGCTGAGGGCTGTGCCCAGATCCAGGTGAAAGGTGTGGGTCGCTTCTGTCCAAGCCCTCTGAGCCCAGGACCTGGTTTGGGGAGCACCGAGGGCAAAGCTACCAAGGCCGCTGGGCATGGAGGGAGGATGGGGCCCAGCAGGAGCTGGGTGAACCCCCTCCCAGGCACCTGGCCAGCACTCTCATGAGGTATCCCAGATGGGGGCTCGGGCAGGACAGGGAGCATGGGCTACCCGTGCCTGCCTCCCAGCTCAAGTGCGTCACATATGGCCCAGAGAGCTGCAGATGTTTGGGGGACATGGCTGTGTGCCTCCTTTGTCCTCTAGGCATCTCCTTCACATAGACCAGAGCCAGGGCCCTGCAGCAGTCCCAGGGAGAACCGAGGTCCAGATCCTCTCAGCCTCCTTAGGTACCAGCTCACAGGGAGAACACTCTGCACACAAGCTTCCTCAGGAGGGAGGGGGCAGGGTCAACAGGGCTGGGTGGTATTTGCAGAGGAACAAATGTCCTTCCCACCCTGAGAAGGTCAGGCCTGGGTGGTCCAAGCCCCGAGACCTGCACTTGGTAGCCAAAGCCTGTCCATGATAGCACTCAGCGAAGGTCAGTTCTCCACACATTCAAAACAGGAACTATCCCTTCTCACGCCTCAGCTCCCACGTCTGTAAAAATTTAAGCCAAACAGAGCTGACCTCCTCGGACTCCCTTCTGTCTGCCAACTGTCCCCGGGCCTCATCCTTGGGCCGCCACTGAGGACCCACAAAGCCACCGGTTCACAAGGGGGCAGCTCACCTTTTGAAGTTCACGACGCCCTTGGGAATGCCCGTGGGAGTGTTGAAGGCTGGCAGCAGTTTCTCACCCAGCTTGATGGCCTTGACTCGGAACACCTGCCGAGAAAGGTCAGAGGGCACTGAGTCTGAAGTGGGCGAGTGGTCACCTAAGCACGCACGTGCTGCCGTCAAAGCTGGGGACAGGGCTGAGAGGGGGCACCACGTCAGGCCCTGCAGTCAGAAGCCATGATGGGAGGCCAGGCCCCCACAAGACCGGCTCCTCGGCCTTAGGCTAGCTACTTTTCTCTGCGCATCAGTTTCTGTGTTCCTGAAACGCCAGCGTGGTTCCTAAGGTGGTAGGGGGGACGGAGGACTGACACTGTGATCAGGTGACCTTGGGAAGAGGAGGGGAGAGCCGTCAGTGTCACCTCCAAGTCCAGGGGCAGACCCCACTGAGAAGGGTGGGCTACCAGCATAATCTCGGCTCTCACTGAGCTCCAGCCTGGACTGGGAATGGCCTGGACCGGGGGCGAACCCCAAGGTCTACGTGTTGAAGGTTTGATTCCCAGTATTGTTACCATTGGCAAATGGTGAGACTTTGAAAAGCTGGAATGTAGGGGGAAGCAGATAGTGGGGGTGGGGTGGGAAGCCTGATGGGGATCCTGGGACCCCCGCCCCTCCCTGGCTCTCCGCTTGCTGGCATCTCTTCCATCACGTGTTCCTGCCATGATGTCCTGGACCACTGTGGAGCCAAAGCAGCCACCAAGTAAGCTCGGTCTGCAAGGAGACCCCTGAGACAGGAAGCCCAGCAGAACGCTTTCTTCTTTTAAGCTGATTGCCTCAGACATTTTGTTCCAGAGAGGGATTCACTGTCTCTTTGGACAGAGCTTGTTCAGCACTGGACTAGGAGCCCAGATCATACTGTCATCCAGGTTCCAGAAACTTCTGCCTCCTGGGTGACAGCTTCCCCATGAGACGGCAGGAAAAAGGCCTTTCGTTGGTAGTCTGAGGCTGCGCAATGACTCCCATTTTACGACAGGGAACGGAGGGCAAGGGTAAATGGGCTGTTTTAAACCCTCCATGTGATAGCTAAGGAGCCATAACAAGGTCCCACCTGAGGTCCCCATTCCTTTAAACTGCTCCTCTGAAATGCCAGATTAACTCAGAAGGCCATGTGATCTCCCGACTCAGCGGCCTTTCTCGTAACCAGTTTCTCCGAAAGGGCCAGTGCGATGACTCAGTTCATAAAGGGTGCTTGCTGCCAAGCTTAACGACCTGAGTTCGATCCCCGGAGACCCAGGTGATGGAAGGAGGGGGCACACTCTCAGAAGCTGTCCCCTGACCTCCACACGCGTACCGTGACACACGTGAGTGTGCTCGCACCCTCCCGAAACCAATGCGCAGGTGTGATGTAAAAACCTGAACAAAGCAACCCAATTTATCTCGGGGCATAAATAATTGAGAGTGCTGTGAAAGACTTTATGATACAGTTGTTTATTCCAGTGTCGCCCGAAATAGACTGTGGTGAATCACGTGACAGGGATTCGGTTCGGGCTCGGCTTCCACACGGTGCAATGTCACGCAGCCACTAACGGGATGTAGTAGAAGAATAACTAGAATAACTAGAAGCAGAGGGAGCATGTGCCCTTGGACCCAGACAAATATTTCAAAGCGGTGTGACTCAGTTTACAATTTGTTTACTTATGGATGCATGAAAAAAAAAAATAAAGAAAACACATCAAAGCATTGACGGCGTCCTCGTCGAGGGGTGAGGCCACAGGTGTGTTATCTGTTTCCTCCTTTTGCTTCATCTGTGCTTTGTTCGTAATTGTGCTTCTGGATGCCCACACTCACGGAACCCTTCTGCCTTCGCCTCCCGGGTTGGGCCTACGGGCATGCATGACTGTGCTCAGCCTGTGCGATTTTACAACAGGACTGGGGAGGTGGCTCCGTGGTAAGGACACCTACTCCGCAAGCATGAGGGCCTGCGCTCAGGTGCCCGGCACCCACATACAAAGCTGGGTGTGGCTTTGGTTCCTGGAACCCCAGCCTAGACTGAAAGTAAGAGACATCCCACTCTGGGCTCTCAGTAGGTGCACAGGCACCCACCGACATGCACATATGCATGATAAACATCACACACACACACACACACACACACACACACACACACCACTTGATAGGCCAATGACACAGTTGAACTCCATACTCAACAAACCATAGACTGAAGACACATTTTTCAAAAAAAATAAAAAAATAAAAAGCTGGCCATGACAGGGTCCACCTGTAAACTTGACCCTGAAGCAAGAGAAATATTTCAAGCCAGGAATTTGAGGCCAGTGTGGGCTACACACTAGAGTACCTCTGTACTGACCACATACCGGGACTCTTATTCCTAAAGAGTGGAGCAGGGCACGGCCTCTGCTCTCGGGCATCCTAAGGACTTTGAGAGGATGGATGTGGGCTCTCTGCAAACAGCACTCTATTTCAGGTAAGGGCTTGAGCATTCCTGGAAGTTGAGATTCAGAGGGGTCCTGGGCCCAGTCACCATGGATACCCAGAAAGGATTGTAAATGCCACTTAAGAGCCGAGAGGCAAGTCCCCCGGTCTGTAGCTCTGCTGACTCAGCTTCCTGACCTTCTGAACAAGCAACAAAAACCTGCTGAATGAGGGAGGGGCTGGGGGTGGAGCTCATGGACCAAGTCTCCAGGGCCCTGGGTCTCATCCCTATACCACAGGCAGCTGTTAGGGGCTTGCCAGCTCTGAGCTGGTGAATGGGTTTGAGGCTTCTGAGGGTGCATGGCTTTGCCAGGGAAGGGGGAAGAGAGTAGCAGGGCTGGCTACATGGCCAGACAGGAGGACCCTGTCCAGGGCCTGTCAGGGAGCCCCGGAAGCAGACCCTGGGGAGCTGGTCTAGAACCCAAAGGCACCTGTCACCTGGAGCTGCAGGGTCCGCCCTGTGGGTTTGCTGCAGTGCTCAGCCCGGCTGGAACCACTGGCTGAGTGACAGAAAGGGCTTGTGAGACCTTGATCTTGTGCAGGCTTTGGATCCCTCCCCTCCAGGGGGCTGCTGGCGGCGAATGGAACCCACCCAAACGTGCGGCCCAGGCAGCTGCATGGTTGCCAGAGACTCTGAGGAGGCTGAGCTAGTCGGTAGACCCTTCTCCTCTCTGCCAGGGGACCAGGTCCCTCCTGCACACCGTCCTTAGGAGACCTTGCTGCCAGCCGTCACTGAAGGTCCCGAAGGTCCTGAGGAGGGACTAAGCAGGAATGTGTATTCCAGAGTGAAACTGCTGGCAACCGCAGGACACTCTCGGCCATCTTGGAGGGGAGCAGGGGAGGGGGGCCGTGTCTGCAGAGCTTCGGTCTCCGCAACAGCCCTGGAAGAAGGCCCTCACTAAGGCTGAGACATCGGAGCTTTGGAGTGACTCACTCAGGGCTACAGCGCTCTGTGGCTTTCACTAGGACACCTGAGTGTCTCTCCACATAGGGCTGGGGCCTCAGGTCCTGAACAGGGACGGGACAGGTGTGAGTTTCATCCCATAGGACAGAAAACACATGGAGCCCAGGACCCAGCACACGGTGCCGCCGTGTGACCTTTGTTGGGCCCTGCACTGTCTCTGAGCCTCAGTTTCCCCATCTGCGCAGTAGAATGACGGGGTATGCCATGGCAGCTTCACGGAGTTCTTGCAGAAATCACGTCATAGGTGAATGTGCTTCTAAACCGTGAAGCTCTGTCATCTTTAAAAACGTATTTTCTTATTTTATGTGTAAAGGTGTTTAGCCGGCAGGTTTGTCTGTGCATCATATACGTGTCAGGCTCAAGAGAGCCAGAAGAGGGCATCAGATCCCCTAAGATGGCATTATAGGGGCTTGTGAGCAGCCACGTGGGTGCTGGGAACTGAACACAGGACCTCTGCAAGTCCATCTAGTGCTCTTAACCACGGAGCCATCTCTCTAGCCAGATGCCGGCCATCTTGGTGGGAGACGAGTGTCAGCAATAGATACCAACCAGTAGAATCCTCTCCTGCCACTTCCTCTGAAGCAAAGAAACTAGCAGCCAGCAGATATGACACATACATACGTGGGGACTCAAGAAACTGGAAGCCAGCAGATATGACACATACATACGTGGGGAGTCAAGACACTGGAAGCCAGCAGATATGACACATACATACGTGGGGATTCAAGAAACTGGCAGCCAGCCAGTGACACATACATATGTGGGGACTCAAGAAACTGGAAGCCAGCCGGGCTTCCCAGCACTCAGGGAGGTAGAGGCAGGCAGATCTCTGTGAGTTGGAGGTCAGCCTGTCTACAAAGAGAGTCTAGGACAGCCAAGGCCACACAGAGAAACCCTGCCTGAGGCCCCCACTGGGCACGTGTGAGCTTAGTGTGACCGAGCCCTAGTAGCGAGCAGTGACAACGGAGACGGAGCTGGGCAGGTCAAGGGCTGGAGAGAGGACTGGCACATCCCTCAGTGACTCGTGGTTGTAAGTCTGTCTCCTCACCCCCGAGTGAGCGATGCCCTCCCTGTACTCGTGTGGCGTTTGCAGCTCCCACTGGGCCGTGCACAGAACTCACACCCTGGGGGTTAGAAGGTAACGAGCCTGGGACAGCAGGGGCCGTGGAATGTACTGCAGCTCTGGGCAGGGGCTGGGAGACAGACTCAGCGCTGGTTACCTGGGCCTCCCCTTGAGCCTTGTGAACTGTTTTCTCCTCCTCCATTTCTTCATTTCTTCTTTTTCTTCTTAGTTGTTGTTTTTTTTTTTTTTTTGGAGACAGGGTTTCTCTGTGTAGCCTGGGTGGTCCTGGAGCTCACTCTGTACACCAGGCTGACCTCAAACTCAGAGTTCCTCCTGCCTCTGCCTCCCAGAGTGCTGGGATCAAAGGCATACGCCACTGCTGGGCCATGAACTCTTTCTCAAGTTTAGATGCCCTGGTCCACAGCCCCCTGCACATCCTGAAGTTGAAGTGAGCATTGCTCAGGTCGTTGAGGGCTCAGAACCACAGACTCTTCAGAGGAGGGTCAAAGGAGGGCTGGGTGGCCGCCACCCAGGAGCCACTAGCTCCTTCCTGAGTGGCCAGTCCTCAAGCCCCTTCCCTCCCTCTTCTCTCCCCAATCACTCCAACCACACCAGCCAGGCGAGGCTGGGCAGGGCCTCTGAAGCACATGAATGATTCTGTCTTCTTTTTCTTTTTCCTGCTCGCTCTGCCATTTTCTTGTCCTGGTATTGTCAAGTAATAATATTCAAGCTCCGGGTGGCTTGAAGCCGAGGGCTCCCACCGACAATTTTTTTTTTTTTTTGACAAATTGGTACAGGCAGTAATCTCTGCTGAGGAGATTATGTTTGATGGAGAGTGGCCCGAAGCGACTCGAGAGATAGAGGCGGCCTGTTGCCTCTAAGCCCTCGACTTCAGCCATGACAGCTGAGGGAGGAAGTCGTCCTTGGACCACAGTGATGGAGAGAGGCAGGGTTTCTCTGTAGCTTCCCTGCTTTACCTGCCTGGCTCTGGGTTCCACATGGTGGCAGGGCTGGGCAGAGCGGACCTCTGGCTCCCGGGAATGGCCTGACTGATGGATGACCTGCGGTCTGGGGACACTGCCAACCTGGCCACCCAATACTCAGGCTGTGCTATGACAAGAGCTCACGAGGGGAGAAGGAAGGCTCCAGTTTCTCCCAATCAAAGGACAATTCTCTGGCAGAGAGGAGGTGACCTTTGGCGGTGACAGCCCTGGGCCAAAGAGGTATCATGCCCATCCAATGTCTGGAAGAGGAGACTTGTTTAAGGCCACCTACAGGTGACCCCTGGCTCTTTCCGGCCTTCAGAGCCTTGCAGTTACAGGCTATGGCCAGTAGGGAGGCGCCGTTGTCCACTGCTTCCTTGAGAATGGGTGCAGGTAAGTATCTGGCTATAGTTCTGCCCAGGATGGGAGGGAGGGAAAGGGTTGGCTATGAAGTACATGAAAACCTATGGGCTCTATGGCTCAGTGTTGGAGAGCACTGGCTGCTCTTCCAGAGCACCCGGTTCAATTCCTAACACGTGGAAGCCCGCAGCCAGCTGTAACTACAATTTCAGGGGATCCAATGCCTTCTTCTGGCTTCTGTGGGCACCAGACACTGGTATGGTACATATACATACACGTGGGCAAAACAGGCTCTCAGAAAAACAAAACAAAACAAAACAAAAAAACAAAAAAAAAACAATGGTCAGGGTAGTAAGGCGGCAGGCTTGGCTTTGTGGGTCCTGAGAACGGACATCTATGAATGGCAGCTTGCTCGTGCAGGTTGTTCTGCATAGACTTGGTTCAATCGCCACAGAATTTGCCAGCTGCTCTGGCAGCCAAGTGGGCTCCACCTAGGCCAGAGATCTCAGCAATGCGGAATCCTCACGGACTCCTGGTTGTTCTCTGGCAGACTCCCTGCCCCCATGAAGCCACTGGGAAAGAAGAGGCAGGACGACAGTTTTTCTAAAACTCTTCCAGCCCGGGCGGCCCTCGGGCCTCCGAGGACCAACTTACCTCTTCTCCCGTCAGGTAGAAGGCCGAGAGCAGTCCTCCGATATATCGGATGTTCACTTCAAACAGAGATGCTTCTCCACTCTGCGAGAAGGCGGGGAGGGGACAGCAAGGGCACGCGTGAGCTCTCAGAGCCAGCCAGGCCCTGGACACAGGCCACACTACTCCCCTAGCACACACCTGTGCCTGCTCTGGGGACCCCGGCAGGCCAGGCCACAGCTCGGCTTTCATAGCGGAGGTCGAGAGGGGCCAGCACCTGCCTGGCAGCTGCTACTGTGCATTTAAGTGTTCCGAATAAACACCAGCTTTGGCTCCTTTCCCCAGCCTTGCCGGAGGCCATTGGAGCAATGACGCCTGGCTGTGCTCCAAGGAGCTCCGGGACCTGTGCTGAGCTGCAGGAGAAGCTTAGCCCAAGGAGAGCCAAAGCCTGCCATCCCGCCCCCGCCTGAGAAGCTTCCCCTGGCTTAGCAGGAATGGGAGAGGCCCTTCCCTGGGGCGAGGGAGCAGGGCAGGGCTGAGCAGGAGGCTGGGGGCAGATGCCTGGGTAAGAGCCGTCAGTCCCTGGGCCCACTCACACTGCCCTTCTCCCTGACTGTACCAAGAAGGCGTGGAGTCATCATGCCAAGGACCGGGTCTGGCTAAATCCCCACCTTAGCCATGTACAGGGATGGCCTGTGACTAGAGACAGATCTCTCCCTTCCCCCTGGGCTTCCTATGTCCCAGCAGGCCTTCTCACAGGTGCCCCTGTGAGGGTGGGGGTTCACACAGGTCCCTATTGTCACCTCCTTGCCCCAGGGGCTCCCCTCGGCAGCTTTCTGCATCGTATTTTACATTTTTATTTGTAATGCTGGGGGGTTAATGGAGTTACACCCCAGCCTTCTTTTATTTATTTATTACTTTTTTTTTTTTTTTTTTTTTTTTTTATTTTAAGACAGGGTCACACTACGTTGTCCAGGCTAGCCTTTAACGCGTGCCCTGGCTACCTCAGCCTCCAGAGTAGCTGTGATTCCAGAACTGCACTCAAGCTTTCGTTATTGACAGCAGCCACTGTTACTTGTTAATCTGGAAGGATTTTTTCCACTAGCAAAGAGTGTGCAGTTCTCACATCCTTTCAGCCTCATAGCATTCCATGACATCACCCCATTCTCTAGACGAAAAGCTAAGACCCAGCTGGTACAGTGGCACACGCCTGTAATCCCAGCACTCAGGGAGGCAGAGGCAGGCAGATTTCTGTGAATTCCAGGCCAGCCTGGTCTGCAAAGCAAGTCCAGGACAACCAAGGCTACACAGAGAAACACTGTCTTGAAAAACCAAGAGTAAATAAATAAAATAAAAAATCTAAGGCTCAAACAGGTGACCCACCTTTCTTTCTTCTGAAAACACTGTAGTCTGCCCTGGCCTACCTGAGTGTCTGCAGCTCCCCGGTCCCCTGAGCAGGCCCCTCTTCTGCCTGGAGGAGCTGGGGCCTGCTGCCTCTCTACAAACAGAAAAGGACCAAAGGGCTCTACACTCTCCTGGCCTCGTGGACACCAGAAGTTGCAGAGGCCTCAAGATGATTCTAGTAATTATAACGGTGATGAGGAGGCCACTTTGCATTTGTGTTGACTTTATGGGGCCATAAAACACTCTCCACCAGCCCTCTGCCAAGATCATCATTTCCTGTCTCATATTGAGGAGACTAAGGTTGGAAGAGGTGGAAAGCCTTCCCCAGCTCTCCAGTCCAGCTCTCAGGCCCCCAACAGCTCTGGCCTCCAACAAAGCCATTTCCCCTCCTACCACTTGCTGAGCAACACCCCAAGATGAGCAGTGTAGGGAGGGGAGGGGTGGCCCTGGCTGTCTCCCCTTGTACGAGAGGACGCCATCCTGGAGACATCCCCCCTTCGAGCCTGGTGTTCGGTGAGGAGACGCAGCGGGGCAGAGACTGCAGCGCTGGCTCGACACTGCTCTGTTACACTGTCCCAGGTGAGAAGCCCGCTGTCTGTGGGGCAGGAGGCTGGCCCTTCTCTCCCCATGGCCTCTGACTCACCACGTTCAGGTGGAAGCTGTCCTGGACCCAGGCCTTGGCCTCCTGGAACTCCTCCTTCAGCTCCATGAGGTAGAGGGTGTCAAGAGAATCGATGATAGTTGCCCCACTGAGGCCACCTACAGGCACAGAAAATGGCAAGCGTGACCCGAGGCCGTTTTTATTCTTTCCATCATTGGCTGGGCAAGTTACCCTCGAGGCACCGGCTAGGGTGAACCCAGTACCACCAGTGAAGGCGAGGATGGACCCATCCTCCGGCCTCCTTGGGGGAGCGGAGATGGAGGCTGTGCTGACCCTTTCCCAGACCACGGCCACTCAGTTCAGGTGACACCACACTGACCAATGTGTGCCCCCAGCGTGTGCACACAGCTACCAATGCAGCCAGTCTTGGGGCTCACTCATCCTTCGTGCTGCTTTATTCTGTGAAAAACAGAGATGCTCACACATGCTTGTTCAGGGAGACAGGGAGACACTGCAGGACTGCGAATCCAGGGAAGACACCCAAACCTTCCAGATCCTGCAGCACAGGCTAAAAGAAAGCATGGGGACATCCGTCCACGCAGGTAAGCTAGACCAGCCTTTATGTGCTTGGAAGACAATCCCGGGACCTCTTAAGTTAAAACAAACAAAACAAAACCAACCAACGAACCAACCAACCAAACAAACCAGGCTATGTGGTGCATGCCTTCAAACACTTAGGAGGCAGAAGCAGGAGCTCAAGGCCAATCTGGGATACATGGTGAGTTCCAAAGCTAGCCTGGGCTACATAATGAGTTCTAAGGCCAGATATTGCCTATCAAATAAAAAGGCAGGTTTGGGTTACCTCTTTTCAAGTTGTTAGTCAGTAGAATCCCATAGACGCCCCCCCCCCATATCACAGGCTGTTGCTATTGGCTGCCCTCTAGAATTGATGGTAAGAGCCTATTGCTAAAGACATCACGTGCTTGAATCATAGAACACGGTGAAATCAAGCTGGTACTGACTTGGAAGCTTCCACCGTACTGGCTAGCTTTCACGGCGCTTGAAGGTACTACGCCTGTTTTTATCAGAGGAGAGACGTAATTGCCAGCATTACCCATCCCTGAACACTGTGACTACAGTAACAATTGACCTGGCGACACACTCCCGCTGGCGCAACAGTGGCATTGACATTATGGCAGTAACCAACCGCCTTCTGACTGGATCTGAATCTTGCACCACAAGACCGAACTTGTGGCTGGTACTATTCACTGGGCCAAAAACCTACTGCTGCCTGGGTCAGAAGCCCTCGGGGAGAACCTAACTATTTCTTTGTTAAATGGACATAGTCAACTAAATACATATCTTTGTATCCATAGATTAGCACATCTCTCAAGCCTCATCAGAGAGAAGTTTTTTGTTTGTTTGTTTGTTTGTTTTGTTTTTTGTTTTCGGAGAATAAAAGATTATGGAGCATTTCAGCTCTAAATGAGACATATATACCCCTCACCCAAGGCTTAGGGATCATTCGGGGAAAGTAGGTGGAAATACTCTAAGACAGGGGAAGAACTGGAGGGGAAGGAAAGGAATGAACTTCTCAGACAATAAGAAAAGAGATTAAAGAGCAAAAACAGAAGAGCTGGCGGAGATAGCTGGCTTAGTGAACTGGTGGCTTTGCCCGCAATCTCAGCGCTAGGAAATCAGGGGCAGGCCGCTTCCTGGAGCCCAGTGGCTGGCTGGCTTTACCTGCTTGGTGAACCCCAGGTTTGTAAAACCCTGTGTCATAAAATCAAGGAAGACAGCGTTTTTGAGCAACAGCGGAGGCTCTCCTCTGGGCTCTACATACATGTGCACAGGTACCCTCCCTCCCATACAAAGGCCACAAAACTAAACAGCTTTCCAAAAGCAGCACGGCAGAAGCTCTTTATTACAAAGCGAAGCGCCCCTAGGCTCCAGGCTGGGGGCTGAGGGGTTTAGGGCTTATCTCTGGGTGCTGGGTAGAAGTGCTGTTTACTTCTTCTGGGTTATTTTTATCACTAGGGATTTATTTCCATTAAAGAGGAAAACAGTTTAGACAAAGAAGCCAAACAAATTCTCGACCCCAAAGTCCTCATGTTCCCTCTTATTCTAGGGCAGAGACTTCATGAAGAGCTACTTGCTTGTGCCAGCCACCCTGATGCTGGTCCGGGGAGTAAATCCTGAGATAACTTATCCGCAACCGTCCTCACTGTGAGGGAGGCAGGAGAGGACTGAGGGAAACCTCAGCTGGTTGAGCACCGTCAGAGCCGAGGATGGAGAAGATGAGGAAGAGAGAGGAAAGGGGAAGCTTGGCACCCTTTGGAGGGGGGGGAGGGGGGAGGAGGTAGCTAGCTCTCATCAATAGCTTACAGCTAGAGTCACAACCAGCAGCAATCTCTTTTAGGGTCTAAAGCACTTTCACCCATAAATTCCTCTAGGGAGGCTGATGCCTACTCTGCTTGGATATCCCGATTTGCACATGTTCAAGCCCTGTCTATGACAAGCTCTGGGCGATCCTCCTGTGTACTCTATTTCGTTTCAGCTAAGTTATAAAACTCAGCGTCAGGTACGTCCCTGCCACCCTGCATTCATAGCTAGAGACAGGATCAGGATACACTCCCCCACCCCAAAGTATTTTCCATCTGTGGCTGGCTGAATTCACTCATGTGAAACCCAGGGGTGCAGAGAACTCATGACCCTCGGGACAGTGGCTGTGCCCACAGTGGCCCCACCGTGCCCTTGCAGAGGCTCAGGGCCCTCAACAGAGTCCACTGCGTCTGGCCTGACTTCAGCGCCGCCACATTCTGGGCTGTGTGCCCCTAACTGCTCACTGTGTCGACAGCGCACGGGGAGAGCCCTGAGCTGAATAATGGACAGGCATGGTGTGATACGGCGCACAGCCTAAAAAAGAACTAGAGGGGGAAGAGGGGGGAGAAGTGAGGCAAAGACGGGGCCAGAAGTGAAGGGCATGTCACCCGAAGAGATAGGGGATGGCCATGTGTCTGGGCCTGAAGTGGACTTGTGGAGTGCCAGCCCCTCCCACGACCGCAAGGCCAGGCATTCCTTTCCTAGCTGTAGGGTGAGCAAGGTTCCAGCAAGGACTTTCTGCCTATGCTCATTGGGTTGTGGGTTGAGCTCAGGCCCCATTCTGCGGGGCCTGGTGACCTGGGACCCTGTTTAATGTGTCCCTCACTGGTGTTGTAAGGGCCCAAAGGGACTCTGAGGTCCCGCTGGGTCACCCTTTCATCTCACACATGAAGCCCTGTCAAGGACTAACCCAGCCCGGGGAAGATGAGCTTCTACCACCAACATGGCCTCTCGGCTCCGAGCAAAGGGAGCTGCACATGCTTCTGAATCTGGCAATCGGCTACGAGGCGGGACCAGGAGGAAGCTGGGTCCATCTCCAAGGCGCAGCAGAGTCTCCGATTTCAAAGTCCTGCCCTGGGTCACCTGTTCACCTCAATGGCCTCTGTCTCTTGGGGCCCAGCAGGGAGAACAACTAGGGCTCCTCATGTCCAGATGTCCCCATGACACCCCAAGACAGCGGATGCAAGATACCTGAGAAGCTGGCTGAGCGTGTTGGTGAGGGCCAGCTCCGGCTTGAGGCTCTGGCTTCTTGGCTTGGTTGGTCTCTGCCCCGCCTCCTCCTAGCACCTGGCTGGGCTGGAGTCCAGCAAGGCACTTACTGAGAACCTTCACTTCAGCTTCAGGGTTACTCTGGACCCCAAGGCTGGATGACAAGAGAAGGCCCTATCCCCAGTCCAAGCCTATGTGCCACCTGGGATGGCTTCCTCCAGGAGCAGAGTTGCCAGTAAAGAGTCGCCATGACCTAAAGATCCAACAGGGCTCAAACCATCAGCCCCCTGTCCTGGGGCTGCAGCCATGGTGGGCTCTGGCCCCGCCTACTCCCCCAGCCCTGTCTCTGAGCTTGACTTTTCACACAGGGTACCCTCACCAGAGCAGGAGACAGTGACACGTGAGAAAGAACAAAGGTCCAGGAAACAGGAGAACTGGCTCGGGCCCCAGCGGGAGCTGGCAGCACACCTGCTCTGCATAGCAAAGTTATCTGTGGATGAAGGGCAAGGGGTTCGAAGAGTGAATGACTCTCTCGGTCCTTCCCCATGGGAGGGAGGGGATGCCGGTACCTCACTGGTCCTCCAGAGACCTCACACGGCTTGCTGCCCACCTCTGCCTCCGTCACACACTAGCTTGTGGATGGGACGAGCCATCGGGGCTTTTTGAGCCTCACTCCCCCTCTTTGACACGGGGGATACAGTAGGACCTGCGCCACGATACTGCTGGCTGCAGTGGATGGAAGGGAGATGGCAGTATGGGTGTGTAACACACATAACTGACACCTGGCCCCATACCCGGCTGTCCCCCGGCAGCCCCTCCATGATGCTTTTGGTGGTCCTGAGTACCTGCTGTTTGGGCTCTCATGACCCCTGACCTCTGTGCACCGTACTCCAGCACTGCTTCCATTTTCAGATGAGTTGTTTTCCTAAAACCAGACCCAGTGGTGTCTCTGTCTGAATCTGGGAACCCGCCGTGGCTCCCCAGACCCCATACAACAGGGCACGCTCTCCCTGGCCTCCACAGCTTGGCACAATTCTCTGGGCATGGTGGCAGGGTAGTAGCTTGGATGTTGTTTGGGGCCTGCTTCTCGCACAGCCTATCCTGATTCTACTCGTGAACCGTTCCCACTCAGAGCAGGCCCACAGCACCCTCTTGCCCCCTCCCCCACTCCCACATTATACGGCTTTATCTTTTCCTCTGAACATCTGACGAGGACTCAGAGGCCAAAAGTCCCTCTGTCTCTCTTCCGCTGAGCCTTGTAGTTTTGTTTCCAGGCAGCCCCAAAGGCCAGAGTTCTACTCAAAGGGCCACTGCCCATCCAGCTGGCCTCCTCACACACCTCTGTCAACTCTTGTTCCCACCCCCACGGCCCCACCTCTACGACCCTGACTTTCATTCTTCGTGAGTGCATGAAATCGTGCCTTCTGCTGTGATCTCCGAGAAGCCTTCCCTGGTACCTCTGGCCCAGGTTCTGTTGGTTCTGAAGGAATCATCCAGGCCTGTCCCTCCACAATAGTTAGAACCCTGGTCTGCGTGGTGGTGACAGAGAGAAGGCAGGAGACAGGAAGCCATTTTTTTTGTGCCTATGTCTGGCCTCCTGATGGCTCTTTCCTGGGCCTGGACTCAGGGGTGAGACTTCCCCTGTTGCCTCTCCCATTTGCCTGTGGAAGTAGATTCCTAGTCCCCTTCGCTTATATAGGTGCCCCGACAAGGCTCAGGGCACCTATATAAGGCAAGTCGGGGGCTGGAGGTGGCTCAGTCTGTAAAGAGTTTAGTACACAAAGACCCGAGTTATATCCTTGGAACTCAAGAAAAAAGCAGACAGCTCTGTGAGGAAAGGCACTTGCCCTCAAGCCTGATGACCTGCGTTTGCTCTTCAGTGCCCACCTGGTTGAAGAGAGAACTGACTCCTGCAAGTTATCCTCTATATATACACTCACTCACTCACTCACTCACTCACTCACTCCTCACTGAAATAATAAAAAAGCCAGGGATGGTATGCTTTTACAATCCCCGTGCCGGGGAGAGTTAGGGTTAGGGCTAGCCTTTATTCTTGCTGGGCGTGGTGGCACACAGCTTTGGTCCCAACACTAGTGACTATGTCCTGGACACAGGCAATTCTCTGTGAGTTCACTGGTCTACACAGTGAGTTCCAGGGCAACCAGAGCTATATAGTGAGACTTTGTCTAAAACAAAACAAAACAAAACAAAACAAAACAAAAAAAAAACAACCAACCAACCAACCAAACAAACAAACAAAAAACAAACAACAAACAAAACAAAAAACCCCTAACAGAACAAACAAAACAACAAAACAAAACAAAACAAAACAAAAAAAACCCTGCCATTCCTGTAGAATAACCGAGAGAGGAGGACAGGAGGGTTCCTGGGGCTCGCCGGAGGGTCAGTCAGTCAAGTCCAATCAATGACCTCCAGGCCACAGACAGGCCATGTCTCAAAAACCAAGGTGGACGGCAGCTGCAGAGGATCCACACTCAAGGTCATCCTCTGGCCCCTGCAGGTATCACATCACCTTGCCTGGAGCTTTCTCTTGAGAGAAGGCAGGAGGAGAAAACCTCAGGCCCCAACCTCCTCTTAGGGCTGCCTCCACAGAGCCACTTGCCTGATCTGTGTCTCCACCAGCCGTGCCATGTAATAATGATGTTTTTTATGTGATGTTATATTAACAGAGAGAAATGGGTCAGGCCGGGCAACTCCAGCTCCGGGAAGAACATTTAGAAGGGGGAAAAAAAATGACCCAAGGCATAGCCCATTACTGCGTCTCCCCAGAGCCACACACTAATGGCTGCGTTTAATTTAATGATACAATCCACAGAGACTTCTCTTGATCTGCAGTGAAACAGCATGCAGGTCTTTCTCAGCTGCCACGGAGGGCAGGGTGGCTGTGTGTGGCAGACTGGACTTCTACAGACCGGGTTAAAGGCACAGCCCACCCACGGGAATAAGGCTTCTTGGGATATTGACACTCCTTCCACGGCGCTACCCCAGCACCTGGGCAGGACAGGCAACGGCCTGGACCAACAGAACGAAGCGTGGGAAGATACGCTAGTTTCCAGGGTGCCCTTCTCCCTCCTGCCTCTGTGAGGGACAGCTGCCATGTTGTGGGGGAGCCCAGGATAGCCACCAGGAGGCCATGCACGTTTATCCCAACTGACAGTCCCATCAGACAGCTGGTCAACAACCAGCCTAGATTCCAGACACGTGAATGTGCCTTCTGAGAAGGGCTGACTAATCTCCTGTCTCATGAGAGCCTCACAGATAACCGCTCTGAGCTTTAAGCTCTGAAGCAGCCAAGGAACCTGGGAAGTTCTACCCCGTGAGTTCCTGGGAAGATTCCTTAACGTGGCACCGGTCCCACCCCCCACCCCCGCCTGCAGCGCACCACTGAAAACCTCTGTCCTGTAGGGTAGATCTCCGTGCTGCACAGAGACTTTCTGTTTCCTTCCTTAGGTTAGCCCAGGCTGGCCTCAAGGTCACGGGCCTCCTGCCTTGGCTTCCTGCGTGCTGGGATTACAGTGCGTGCCTTTCCATTCCTATATGGTCTAGGTTTTTTTGTTTTTTTGTTTTTTTGTTTTTTGTTTTCCTGGAATGTTTATGAGGCTGTTTCCCTGGTCACTCAATTCGCACTTAGAGGCTGTTTCCAGGCAAAAGCTGCTTGGAGATTCTGGGAGGAAAAGCATTATTAGGAACTATTCCTGGAATCCAGAATGCTCACTATGAGCTGAGCAACAAGAGACGTACCGGGTCTGGTCTGCCCACGCCACTGGCCTATCTAAAAGCTCCGCTCCTGTTCTCCAGGGTCAAACCCCTGACTCACTTAGCAGTCCAGGCCATGCCCCTCCTCCCCCCGCCCCTGCAACCTGCCAGTGATGCTCCGTCCTGAGCACAGATAGCCAGCAATGCCCTGGGTCCCCTGAGAGAATCTGCTAGCGCAGGTCTCTGAGCCTGGGATGTCTTTTGCTAGGGTTCCAAGGTGTCTCTCACATCCTAGGAACATAAATTCCAAGGCAACAGTGTTGCGGGTGGGACCCAGGAGATAAGGAGGTCCCCTCTTCTGTTCACAAGGGCTGCTGTTACCACAGGAGCGCCTTAGCTATCTCAGGCATGGGTCCTGGGTGAGCGTGGCCTCCTCCCTCCCTGTTGCTCTTCTGCCTCCCGCTACAGGATGGCAGCGGGAAAGGCCAGTTCTGTGATGCCCTCAGATCCCAGAAAGGGAATGCTGTGGAATGGGAAACCTGATAGATGCCCACGACCAGCAAGACCTCAGCAGAACTGGCACCCCTTCCCCCAGTGCTCACTTGGAGATTCTGGGAGGAAAAGCATCAAGGAACTATTCCCAGGATCCAGAAGGCTCACTCTGAACCGAGCAACACGAGACGTCCCGGGTCTCACGGCCAGGCACTGCAGCGTCACACGCGTCTCTCTTAAGCCTCGTGACAGCTCTCGTGATGTTATCCCTTTGGAGAGGAGGATCAGGGCTTAGCGGATTAAGCCGCTTGCTCAAGATTCATCCCTTCAGCCCAACTCTGTTCTCAGGGTGCTGGGGCCTGGCACAGGAGTGCCACGGGAAGAGGAGGACTGAGGCCCAAGGGTAAAGAGCATCGGGTCACTTTCCCGGGCTGATGCGAACATACGCTTCCTGAGCCCGCCCACCCAGGTAGGCTGCCAGCGACACCCGTAAAACGTGGCCCTGAAACAGCTGTATCAGATAAAGGTCCTGGCCTGGGTGAGCACCTCCTAAAATCTGCAGCGCCCTCTCTGTAACCACCCCCACCTGACACCAATAGTGCCTTCTGGGACCATGCGAACAGGCAGCTGGAGGGAGGGCAGCGCAGAAGAGGGTAGCTTGGGGTGGGGTGGGGTGCTTTGGCCAGGAGGGGCTGCATCTGTTTGATGAGAGCTGGCAGGGCAGACCCGGGGGACAGGCAAGGAGCGGTGGGAAGGATGCACACCGTGGAAGCTGGAAGGCTTACGGTAGCAAGCTCGTGGAGCTGAAGGTGGAAGACGGCGCCACGAAGGAGAGAAAGCAGCAGCTGAGGAAGGGGTCAGGCCCAGGCTGCACAGGGCCAGATCTGACGGGCTGCTGTGTGGAAAGTGGTCCAGAGGGGACCCAGAGGAGACCTTAGGCAGACCTTAGGTCTGAGTCTGGGTTGTGCCTGGTGGTCTCTTAGGGTGTGTGTGTGTGTGCGTGTGTGCATGTGTGCGTGTGCGTGTGTGTGTGTGTGTGTGTGTATGCACACGTGCGTAACAGGACTTGAGCTTTAAGGGTAGCCAGCTGCCTCTCGGCCTTGCTAGGAGAGCTTCTGTCTGCCTGTAACAGCGGGGTCTCGATCCAGGCAGTCACAGACCCTGCCTGATATACACCGCGGCCACACAGGGCTAAGCACTGATCACTTTGCATTCGCTCCGTGGGCCGGAGCTAAGAGGCACAGACACGTGGATCTGATAACCAGACAAATACTCATTAGACGGCCCTCAGAGAGGGCCCCGTTCACCCCCAAGACAACATGGAGATGGCAGAAGCAGTGTGTGTGGGGGGGTGGGGTGGGAGCCTGTATAGAGCAGAGTCCCTGGGGCGGCCCTTCCAGCCTCAGAGAATGGGGCAGAACTTTGGAAACACCAAGCAAGCTTGACTCTAATGCTCGTGTGCTGCCTCAGTTTCCCTGTCTGTACAATAGGAACAGTAGCAACACCTCCACCTGTTAACTGCCCTTCGGACTAGAGAGCCTATGAATTGAGGGCCGAAGCACCTGTCCTGGAGCCTGTGACACTTCCCTCTGGGCACCACAGCCATTCCTGCCTGTGGTGCGGGGACAGAGCCCAGGCCCTCACACACGCTGGGGAACACCATCTCTAAGGGGTACCCCGAGTTCTGACAGCACAGCCACAGGCTTCCCGACAACCTGGCAAAGAGACCGTGGTTACAGGTGAACGCAGGCTTACAGCCAGCTAAATGTAGGGTGAGGAACGGGAGCCCGGGTCTGCCCCAGAGGACTTTCACGTCACCACTGTGCAGAGGAGTCAAGGGTGCTCCTCTGCAGCCTCGTGTTCCCTCCCTCCTGGGGCTGCTGTTTCCCGGCAGACACCATGTGTGAGGAACTTGATGTCTTTCCCTGGAGGCCTGGGGACCCTCATCACGTGCAGGGCCAGCCTGCACGGCTTTCTGCATGAACAGAACGTAGTTTCCTTCAGGTCTGACGTCTCCCCCACGCCACTCTACCTCCCACGGTGCATTATCTGACCCAGATGGGCTGATAGGAGGCTCCGCTTCCCTCACAGGTGGGATCTGGGAAGGCAGAGGTCTTGCCCAACATTTATCTCCAGAAGCAAAGACCCAGGAAGAGGCTGGCTCCACCTCGCGTTCTGGGGTCATGAGGACGGAGTGAGGCAGCAGAGAGGATTGAAAAGCACGTGGACAGAAGCGGGGCCAGTTCACTCCAGTGTCAAAAGAGGAAGGGAGAGACCTAGTCAACAAACCCTGGGTTTTACCTTTTTTTAAATTTTTTGGTTTTTTCACAGAGACAGGGTTTCTCTGTGTAGCCCTGGCTGTCCTGGACTTACTTTTGTAGACCAGGCAGACCTTGAACTCACAGAGATCCGCCTGCCTCTGCCTGGCTGGTATCACAGGTGTGCATCACTGTGCCCAGCTGGTCTTAACGTTAACTTTCTTGGCCCCCAGAGTGTTCTAGATTCTGACAAAAGCCAAACATACCCTCTCCGTTTCCCTTTCTCTGAAAAGGTCATACTATGGCCTCAAATTCAGAGACTGACCTGCCTCTGACTCCTGGATGCTGGAGTTACAGACGTATACCACCATACCCAGCAACTTCCTTACTCAAAAGACTCTCTGAGCACAGCTGAGGGACAGGCCTGGGAGAGCTGTGGAGGTCAGTAAATATCCTCAGCTCATTGCCAGCCGTGGGTCTCTGTCTCCTGAGTCACTCGTGAAACAGGACTCTGGTTCATCACTGTGGCAAACGGTCATCCCAGGGGGTGACCACACGTGTTCCTTTTAAAGGCAGCACAGGCGGCAGGGATTGCCCAAGGCCCTCTGCAAACAGTCGACCCAAGCCCATGTTCAGGCCTGAACAGCTTTCTAGTGCAAAGGTCCCCTGGGCTGGGTGGGGGCCAGGGAGACCCAGAGGCCTAAAGAGCCCAGAAACCAGCTCCACTTGACAGAATGCAACAGAGCAGTCTCCCTAAATTGAGAGGGAGGGTGTCTGGGCTAGCCTCGCCAGGGCGCTTCTCCACAGTCAGAGCCCTGAGTATTTGTCGCGCTTGGCACAGGCCGTGGGGATGATGGAGGAAATGACACAGATCTGGTTTGGCAGCACAGGGTTTTAGAAGCACACAGTAATCTGTTTTTTTGTTTTGTTTTGTTTTGTTTTGTTTTGTTGCCAGTCAATGAAAGGCTTAGTTTGAGTCATTAAGGCACCATGGGCTGTAATCAAGTCCGGAGAGCCTGGGCATCTCCGAATGCTCCAGGGTAACAAGATCCATCAGCAAGCAGGGAGAGGATTATGACAGATGCGATCCGTGGGGCTTCTGTGTCTGTCCGGGTCTCAGGGGATGGAGGATTTGAGAGATGTCCCTGCCGCAGACTGAGGTGGCAGAGACAGCGAGCCCTTGAGGGGACTGTCCAACGTGGTTTGAGCCTGATCCCTCTCCAGAGCTGCTTTCTCCCAACAACAGTAAGGTTTATGAAAGGAATCCTGTGACAGGTGTCAGGAACTCCACAGTCAGGGCCTCAGCCTTAGCTTGGAATTTGACTTTGCCCTGGCCTACCCTGGGACCTTAAATGGCTTCCCGCATCCCTGGGGGAGGGCTAGTTCTGCCTCTGTGAAGTGGGCTGGTCAGTAATTTTACTCCTGCATGGCCTCTGTCATAGCGCCTGGTACTAAGGCAGCCCGAAATGCATGCCTGGCTCAGCAGCCTGCTGAGACAGAAAGCCGAAGATGACCTTGGACACGGACCAAGAAGGAAGAACAGACATCTGCAGAGTTGGAAGTTGGAGGAAGACCATTCCGGGCAGAGTCCAGCATGTGCAAAGGCCCAGAGAGAATCACTCAGAGAGCGTGCATGGGGAGGCTGGCTGGAGGTCCCTGGACATGGGTGCAGGCTGAGGGTCCCAGACTCTGTGGCGTGGACAAGGTTGGAATATGGAGGCCTGTCTGCAGGGCGGGGCTGCTGACTGCCGTGCACCTAGCTGAGGTCTAAGGGCAGTGGGAAGGGATGCACGGAAGGCAATGGGACTTCAGGATCGTTGGAGGGTCCAGAAGCAGGCGGCACGTCCCCTCCCAGCTCTTAACAATACTGTGTGCTGAGCGTTGGCATTACCCAGGTCCCTGATGTCCCTGGAGGAGACGGTCCTCTTCCGACCCTGGGGTAGAGCAGAGGTGAAATGCTCCTGCCTAGACAGGACCTGGACCTCAGTCTCTAGGACCTGGGGCCCAGTTCTAGTCAAGAGAACGTGGGTGCGAGTTCCATATGTCACCAGGAGGCCTGGTCCATTACACCCTCCAAAGCCAGGTGACCGTGGGGACCACCAGGGTATCCCCAACACCCTGAGTCCCTAAGAGCCTGTGAGCCACAGCAGAGAGACCCCCTCCTCTATCAACTTGCCTTTCTATGAAGGAGAGGCAATACACCACTGCTGTCTCCACGTCCTGGGCATTCTGGTTTTACCCGTTACAGAAGCTAGCCTGACTTTAAACACTTCTGCCCACTAATGGCCTGGCCTCAGACACCTGCCTGCACCTCTCACTTTGCCCTCTGTGAGGGCTCAGTAAGACCTTGTGGGCAGAGAGGTGCCTTGTGGGGAGGGCAGGACTGGAGATCTGTCCATCACTGAGATTTCTGGCCCGGGTCTCTGTGAGCCTGAGGCTGCTGAACAGGACAGCGGATGCCCCCCGAAAACAGGGGGGTAGTCAG
This sequence comes from Rhombomys opimus, assembly GCA_010120015.1. NCBI lineage: Eukaryota > Metazoa > Chordata > Mammalia > Rodentia > Muridae > Rhombomys > Rhombomys opimus. Next base: position 1,379,677 of record REGO01000146.1, on the reverse strand, counting down.
GGTTGAGGTAGCGACAGGAGCCCAGGCTCACTGCTGCTACTGACCCAAAGAGGGACCCACCTCCCAGCAGGCCCGCAACAGCTCAGATGGCTAAGGCTCCCTGCCGGGGCAGAGACAGGCAGGCTGGGCAGGCTTCCACTGCAGAGGCTGCTCCCCGGGGGAAGGAGAGGGCCAGCGCCTCCCTGATAACTTCTTCCCAGCCTCTCACAGCTCATTAGCAGGAGTTCACCCTCCCTGCCAGGAAGATGCTCGCCTGATTTTCAGACATGTCAGGCAGAGCGTGTTATCAAACCCTGTCATGTCTTCCTGAGGCTCCCAAACACTGCTGCGTCCCTGCCAGGCTCTGATCTGCACAAGCATAAGGCTCAGCAGCTGAGGACTCTGCCAGCCTGCGTGGCTGGAGAAGCCTGGGATAAAATCCGCCTGCAGGTGGCCGAGGCTCACCCTGACCTCAGCTCTGAGGCAGCCAGCAGTCTAACCCAGGAAGGTTGAGACCCTGCAGACAGATGACGGTTTGCCTCAGGGTGATTTCGCAGGTCTCAGGCCCATCCCTTGTTATTCTGATAGGCAGAGGGAGAGTGTCCCTCTGCCCCAGGTTGGAGCAGGGTTGAGAATGTTCATGTTGGTCCCTAGAGCCTGGGTTCGGGGCCAGGCCACCTCATCATACCCAAGGGCATTATCCCCTGTCCCCTCATCAGCAGGGCGAGGGCACTGTAGACACTGGCCTTTACCCACTTGCTCTCCTTTTCCTCAGTCCCAGCCACTGGCTCTATCTGGTGACATATTAAGGGGTCTTCGGGCTGCTCACGAGAATGAAAGTTGCTGGTACCCTGAACCATGGCAAGGATCATGGCACATGGTCTCACAGGGTAATTAGTCTGAGCACTAACATTGCCCTTACTTTACAGAGGAAACAGAGGCTCATGGGAATTAAATGGCAGTGCCCAAGGCCAGCCAGTTAGCTTACTCAGCAGTGGTCCTCTGAGCTGGGTCTAGATCCTTCCACAACTGCCGCCACCCTCTGTGTGATGCCCCCTACGTGGGGGAGTGACACTGGAAATGTTTCTCTCAGTCCTCAACAATTTACAGCGTGGGTTGCACGGCCAGATGACAGGTCCAGAGAGGTTTAGCAAATGTCTGTCCATGGCTGCACAGCAAAGCAAGAACTGATTTAGGGAACGTGACAGTAGATCAATGACCTCTACTGCCATCAGTTTTCTAAGCCAGTAGGCCTACCTAACTACACTCTCCATACCCAAATACCCACGGGCCCAGCTGATACCTCTACAATGCCTCCCTGCCCCCAATGTTCAGGGGACATTTTTGGAAAGGGGGACAGATTGTAGGAGTCGTCGGACATCTGCCGAGAGATGTCTCCTATATATGACAAGAAGGCTGTCCCCACGAAATGGCGACAGCATGGCTGCCTTATCAAGACATGCACAGTGACAACAGCAGTTAACGTGCCAGTGTGGATGGGGAAAAGAGTCTCGCAAGGCCCAACCCCTAGATGAAGAGGTACAGGCGGGGGATGGCTGCTGACAGAGGGGAGTCAGTCTTCCCCAGGGTTGAGCCCACAGATGGGTCCTCAATCCCAAATGGTCGCCCCGAAATATACACATATAAGCAACACCGAATGGGCTCGGCAGGTTGTACTTGTGTGTGTGTGTGACAATAACAATTAAGAGGAAGATGGCATCAAGCTGGGAGGGATTGGAAGGGGCATAGCAGGAGCTGGAAGGGCAGAGGCAGGGGTCATTCAGCCCCCAAAGAGGTTGCGGCGCACGGGTTGAGAACCTTGGAGCCAGCATGACCAGGCTGGCATCCTTTGTGACTTCAGCCATCCTTGGTTGCAGGCTTGGATGGCTGATGGTTAAGGTACACAGGATTTATGGGTACAGGTGTGGTGTCAGCCTTTCCTTGGCTGGAAGGGGGGGAAAGCCACGCCCCCTTACAGGTGCAGGAGCCATCTGTGGCTCCCATGGCAGCCCAGCCAAGCATCTAAGACCCAGTGCTCCCCAAGACTGGCCGGCTGGGGCTGCCACTGTGACTCGCGATGTGAAGAGGTCCGTATACACACAGCCCTATCAGAGGTCACAGCCTAGGACCTCCTCTCCAGTGGCCTCTGAAGGGGCCTTTATGAGTCACCCAGCCAAGCAGGTCAGCACCTGCCCCTTGTATCATGGCCAATCGCTTTGATTTGCCCAGTCTATGCTATCTGCACAGACCTACTATGTCTCCCTAACTCAATTTTCCAGCGCATGTGGACACACCTTCTATTCCTGATGACCTCAGACTTGCTCCCTGGTTCAGATGGCTTGGAGTCCCCTCAAAAGCCACACAATTTAAACTTTCATTTAACAAGCATGTTGAGAGAATCCTTAAAAAAAATGTCAGTGGAACAAAGTTAGGGGGAGGAGGGTCAAGACAGATGAGGGCGGGTGGGAAGGCAAAATGGGATATCTGGAAACATTAGGAGTATTCTAGAAGGCCTGCCATGGTTTCCGGGGCCTAGGCATCTCTCCCGAGTCATCAGGCTGTCCCTACCTTCTTCTGTCCTCCTCTGCCCATTCTTTGAGGCTCAGCTTGAGGTTATCAATCCTGTGAAGGTCCCCAGAACAATGACCATAGCAGCTTTTCAGGTTGCCAAAGCACTCTGATCTCAGTATGATGCACGGACCCTTCAGGAAAGGAGAGATATTGGGAGCAAGGTCATAGCCAGTTCACCCTTGCACCCTGGCCTCCAGCTGCCTGGAGAATGAATGAGCCTTTTGCTCAGGCTGGGTGGTTCCCATCACCCTCCCTCGGGGCTGGGCCTTCCTCCCTCCAGGTCACAGAGGAAGGAAGGGCCTCCGCTGTCTCCTCCACCTCGATATTGACCGGAGCTTGGTTTTAATGTCGCTTTGACAAAAGGCAGCTCCCACGTTCATCTTCCTTGGCTAATTACATTTCCCAACTGCGACGCTTATCTCTGGGCCGGCGTTAAAGACACAATCAGTTTCCAGAATGGATTCAAGGGAGGCGAGAAGTAGGAAAGTAATTAAGCCAACTTCTGATTGAATCAAATAATTAAGCAGATTACGTCGACCTCCTGTGATCAACAGCCTGAGTGAGCGGGAGCCTAGAGGTCGATGCCACTGGAGAGTCCATTTCCCATTGGCTTCCAGACGGGCGCTGTGGCTTCCCCGCTGAGGCTAGGGAGCGAGTACCACAACTCAGAAGGTGGGATGCTCAATTAAACAAAACCAGGAAAACTGTGGACCCCACAGTGGAGGGCTGTGGGGGTCCGGTTCTTCACTGTGCCCTTCGTCCATGCCCCGAACGAACCAGTAGGCCGTCTCCTCTGTACTCCTTTAGTCAGTGACAGTGATTGTGACCCAACCAACGCTTTTGAAAGAGACTTGCAGGAGCTGAGGAGATGGCTCAGGGGGTTGATGCAGGAGGACCTGAGTTCAGTCCCCAGCACTCAGGTAAAGAGCTGGTCATGGTGGCACGTGCCTCTAATCCCAGCGCCGAAAGAGCGAAGGCAGGGAGTTCATCCGGGAATGCTGGCCAGAGGGCGAGCCAGATCCCAGGGGGAGACCACATGGTGCCTTGGGAATGTCTCTCAAGGCTGACCTCTGTCCTCCACATGTACATGCCCACCCATGCATGCTCACACATGAACACACGCTCACCAGTACACCCATCCCCAGCAAAGGCACTGGCATATTCTCCTTGCTTTCTTGCCCTACTCCCAGCCTCCTCCATACTGAGCATGGCTGAGTTGGCCCTGATGTCCCAGACAACAGTCCCCTAGGTCAGGTGACAGTCCCGATCTACAGGTCCGCCTGGGCCAGCTGGATTCTGGAGGCCCCGGGCTGGAGCTCTCTGCCACATAGCTCCCTCACGGCAGCAGACGGCTGGGCAGCCAGGACGGCTTCCCTGCAGCCCAGGCCTCTAGAAGGTTGCCCCAGCAGCACTGTGGATGCTAAATCCACAGTCAGGTACCCTGGTATCAGAATGGTGACTCTTTGCCCAGAGACTCATCTGATCCTCGCAAAGGCTCCTGGGAGGGTGCTGGGTCGGGGCTCATTTGTCTCCGTTTTAGAGCTCCCCAGATACACAGACAATCTATCAGTTCTGAACTAGATGTGGGGAGGGCTGGAGAGACAGGTCAGCAGTAGGGAACACTGGCTGCTCCTTCCAGAGGACCTGGGTTCAATTCCCAGGACCCACTTGGGAGCTAAAACCTGTAACACCCTCTTCACACGTGTGGTGCACAGACATACATGTAGGCGAAACACTCATACATATAAAAATAAAAGCAAAAAGGAAGCCAGAGACGGACTAAGGACGCTGAAGCAGGGAAGGCCCTAGCCCCTGACTCCCCGGAAACAGGTGACTATTTACAGAAAATGGACCAACCCACCAGGATGGAAGAGCTGAGAAAACTCAGCAGCCGGGGATAGAGGGACAGAAAACTCAACCACACAGTGGAAGAGAATTAAGGAAAACATCCTGACGCAGAACCCACAGCACAGGCATGGACACTGGGAGGGTGAGGCGGGCGCTGGAGGAGCTCAGCAGCTCAGCAGCTCCCAACTGCCGCACACAGAAGACAGGGCAGCTAGAGGGCTAATTCGGGACTGTGGGCAATGGACGGGAGGGGACCCTCGCTGAGTCGTGCCACTGGTGGTCCAGAACACTGGGAACACAGAGCAGGTCTTCGGAACCTCCGGAGAAAGACACACCCGTCACATCTACCTGAGCGATCGGGTGGGGAGCACCAGGCTTCTCTTCAGGGATGCCAGGAGCTAAAAACTGGGTCCATTTCAAAGAGGGAAAATGACTTCTGACCCTCACCCCAGCCTAGTCGCCAAGCCTGAGAGTGGAATAGTTTCAGATTTGAAAAACTTCAACCATCTCAATCCTTCCCTCTCGGACCTCCCTGCCTTTCCATCTACTGCATGGGGCATCCTGAGAGAGAGTGAACGTCCGTGTGTGTGTGTGTGTGTGTGTGTGTGTGTGTGTGTGTGTGTGTGTGTGTGTATGTGTGTGTATGTGTGTGTGTCCGTGTCTGTGTGGCAAGGGGACACTAGAGCCATCACACTGGATGGCTAGAGGCCAACACTTTTCTCCAGGGTCAGGAACAAATGAAGGTGAGTTTAAAATGCTCCCCACAGGCTCAAGTGTTTGAACACCCTGTCCCCAGGGGATGGCGCTGCTCTGTGGACTCTTCAGAGGTAGGGCTGCCTAGAGGAAGCGGATCTCTAGGGGCCAGCCTTGAGAGTTACAGCCAGGCCCTCGCCCTGTAGACTCTGCTCCCCGAGAAACGCAGACAGGAGACATGAAAGGCACATCGGTGGTGGGAGCGAAGTAGGCCATCTTTGTAGGTGGCACAGCTTATAAACAAAACACCTGGTCTACCAAAACACCACGGAGTAAAGGGTTCAGCGAGGCGGTGGTGGTTCAGGTGCGGTTTACGCACTGGCAAGGGCGTTCCAAGAGTGAACCTAGAGAAGAGTTTTATGTGAAAAGGCCATCCAAAGAGAATAAAATACGTACAAAGTTAACAACTATGTAATCGAATTAGCTAATTGATTCATTTTATTCTTTTTGAGGCAGGGTCTCACTAGGTATCGCTGGCTGACCTGGAACTCCAGACTCATAGAGATCTGCTCCCCAAGTGCTGGGATTAAGGGCGTGTGCCACCACACGCGGCTTATTTTACTTCTAAATAAAATAAACAAACTTGGTCCTTAAATGAGTCATGTCTCATACCTGTGGTTTGGAAGATGAATATGTTAAGAAGTCAACGGTCCCTAAACTGGTCTATACATTCAATGCAAACCCTTACTAAAATCCCGGCCTGCCTGCCTGTCTGTCTGTCTGTCTCAGAAGTCAGCAGGCTGATACTAACCTCACGTGGAAAGAGACAAGCCCAGGGGCAGCCAGATGCCACAGAAGGGCAAGGAGGATGACTCACTCGCCCGGTAACATTCGTGCCCTCTCTTCCAGGCTTCCCACGCTCTGCGGGGAAGTCAGGGAAGCGGAAACTTGAAACACCTCGCCACATCACACCCACAGCCAAGGGCTGCGAGAAATCGATGCAGGCGTTAATCAATCCTTCACTTGCATGTACTCGGCTTGGCCTCTCCATTCTTGTACAGTTCGGGACTGCCCACCTAGGGAACAGCATCACCCATAGTGGGCTGGATTGGCCCACTTCAGTTAACTTAAGACAGTCCCCCGTAGACATGCCCACAGGCCAACCCAACGTAGACAGTTCCTCATCTGGGACTTTTCTTCCCAGGTGAAGAAATTGTCAAAGTCTTAATGAAGGCTAACCTCCACAGTCCATTACGGAAGGAAGGTAGGAAGAAGGGAGGGGGAGTGAGAATAAATATGAATGAATTTGAATGGCTCCTCCCATGCTGTCCATTCTGCCTTGATTTCCACAGAAACAGAAGCTAGCATGGTTCTAGCTGAGCACACGGCTATGGGAATAAACACTAAGGTACCTAAGCAACCAGCTACAGGCATATGACCGAGTTCTGGCCAATAAGCTATCATCTAGAATGGTATGCATGATTTCCAGGAAACATGTTTAAAGGGAAGAGCCAGGCTGTCTTTTTTTTTTTTTTTTTTTTTCTGTTCCTGCTGTCTGGAATATGGTCGTGATGATTAGTGCCACAGCAGCCATGCTGGACCATATAGATAGATGCTAGTCTCAGGATGAATCGGGTAGCCCGAGTCCTCAGGGACATCGGGGTCCATCCTGCCATCCCAGACTACCTTGACCTGAGAGAGAGAGAGGTAAAATTCTACTTCGCTTAAGTCATTGCTATTTTGGGCTTTCCATCAGTTCCACCAAAATGTAATTCTAAAGACTACGATGGACAAAGTCAGAAGTGAGGGGTGATGAGCCGAAGCCCCGAGTGCCTCAGGCACCCACTCCTCTGGAAGTTTCTCGAAAGGCCCCAGGTGTTTGCTGAAGGAAAAAGCTGGTTCTGGTGTCTCCACAGCAATAGAACAGTGAGTGAGGGAAGGACCCACTGTCTCTGTGGACGGAGGCCCAGCTGCCAGCACCAGCTGGCACTAAAATGAAAGAAGGAAGGACCCGCCAGAGGCAGAGAAAACCAGAGGGGGGGCACAGCGGTTTCCTCCCCGAGTCCAGCGCTAATGACTTCCAATCCAACAGCCTGGCAAGGTCCTTCTAGACTTAAGTGGCCTCCGATCATTCCAGAGAATGCAGACTTGACTCAGCCCAGAATGGCACTGTGACGGGGAAAGCGCAGCTACGAAGCAGCAGTTGAAAATAATCTGTGGCTGGGAGTCACCACCGCGTGAGGAACTGTACTAGAGGGTCGCCACATCAGGAAGTTGAGAGCCGGGGAACTGTTTGTGCCTTATGGGGGGGGGTGTGCATTTGCAGCCCCAGGCGTGGCATGGAGTCCACTCCTGAGGGCTCAAACGAGGCTCCTTGATTCCACCCGCCCTGTGGCACCGTGACCCAATCTCACGTTATAAGCGTTGCAAAAAAAAAATCCTCCTATTAAAAAACACAAGAGTTGAAAATGTTAATCCCAAGAATTAGTGGGCATTCTGTCTTTTTCATGGATCGCTATAATTTCCTCCTGTTATTTTTTTTATCTGCTTTCTGAGCCATCTCATTTATCTGAGCTTTCACAAGCTCATGCAAAACACAGAATGCACTCGAGCTGCAAAAAAATCGATGCTGTGGGGACGGAGCTTTCCCAGGATTGCTATGGAAATGCTCCCCCTGCCTCTAAGAGGCCAGCTGCAAACATTTCCAGACACCAGCAGGTACCAGAGAGTTCATTTACCAAAAAAAAAAAAAAAAAAAAAAAAAAAAGCTTTTCCCTAATTATCAAATTACGGAAATGGGATTTTCAGGGATGCAAGTATTTTTGCTTTCGTGAGAGTCTTAGGTAGCCTGGGCTATGTAGTTCAGGTTAGCCTTGAACTCCGTATCCTCCTACTTCCTCCTCTTCAGTGCTGGGATTACAATCACAAGGCACTGGGTTCGGCTGTGTTATTTAGTGGGTGCATGCATGCCTGAGTGTGTGTGCCCCTACGTGTGTGGGCCCCTGTGCAGCCACAGGCTGACAGGAGGCACCTTCCTCAGGCCTTCCTCTCTCTCTCTCTCTCTGAGACACAGTCTCTCACTGCACCTGGAGCTCCCCGTGTGGGGCAGACTGGCCGATCGGCCTTGGGTTCTGCCTACCTCTGCCTCACCCATGCAGATGTGGGTTTTATGTGGCACTGAGGATCTGAACTCGGGTCCTCACGCTGGCAGAGAATGCACTCTCCCCACAGAGCCGGTTCCTTGGTGCCCCTCCCCCTTCACTTCTAGTTATTTGTGTTTTGCTTGTGTGTATATCTAGGTGAGGCTGTCAGACTCCCTGGGACTGTAGTTACAGACAGTTGTGAGCTGCCATGTGGGTGCTGGGACTTGAACCCTGGTCCTCTGGAAGAGCAGCCAGTGCTCTTAACTGCTGAACCATCTCTGCAGCCCCCCTTCACCTCTAAAGAGGGAAAAAAAAAATCCTATCAGTTTGGCCTCTGAGTCCCTCTTACCTCCCTCGAGCACCGGGGATGACCGGCTTTAACTAAGGCCATTCGAGCAGGCAGAGGATGGCTTGCCGCATTTGGCACAAGGACTTTTGCAGACAAACGGATGGATTGCAGGCCTCAGGTTTTTGGGGTTTTTTTTTTTGCCCAAATGACAAAAGACGCAATTATGTTCCCGCGTCACTTTCCCACTCCGAAGAACTCTATTAAGAGAATAATCTGAGCTGACTCGCCGCCGCCGCTCTGCATTTTAACGTGTGATCTCTTTCGGTGCCATCAACATTTCTCCCCCTTTTAAAAATGAGTGGTATTTAAGGGAGAATGCCAGCTGGGTGTCTATTTGAGAAGGGGCCGTGGGAAGCTGATTTAACTTCCTCTGAGAGCCAGTTGCTTGAGAGCGGACGAGGAGCCTGGCGCCCGGGACGAGGAACAGTCACGAGGACGCTGGCTCTGGTCACCTGCCTCCCCCCTGTTGCCTGCTGCCCAGGGATGGAGGCCTTGTGGGCACTGGCCAGCCAGCAGCTTTCAGATCTGCCCGGCGTGTGGCCCAGGGAGAACACACAGGGGTCTGGGGTGTGCCCAGACTCGCCCTCTGCACAGTCCCCAGAGGGCCGCAGCCCAGCGATTGCCAAGCCTGGCTCAGCTCAGACCCTGGCATGTTGGGGTGCCCACACACTCAGAGGGCCAGCCGAGGGCAGAACTTGGCTTCTGGGTCTGGCTGCTCATCAGATGGAGTTGGGCACAGCACCAACAACCCATACCTTGTAACTTACCCCAAATCCCGGGGGGGCTCCTGGCCCTGGCCCAAGGAGCCGGCTCCTTCCTCTCTTCCTGGTGTGTGAACTGTTTGAGTCTGGCGTGAGCACATGTGACGCTTGTGTGTGTGGGGGGGCACACATGTGTGATCACATGTGCCACATGTGTGTATGTATATGCACCTGTGCCCAGAGAGCTCTGGCCACGGGGATGCTCGGGTGGGAAGGGAGGTGGCTGTTCGCCAGCAACCTTCCCGATTCTCCGCCCCTCCCTCCCATGCCCAGGGCCTTGGGCACGTGACTTAGCAGCTGGTCTGTCAACAGGCGGAGTCAGCATGCTCATGCTCAAGTCTAGACTGGCCTTGCTGCTTGCCTTGACCCCCAGCAGGCACGGGGCATGGCCGTGTGCTGTTCTGAGCCTGGGTCTTCAAGGGACCACGAGTGCCTCTCTCTGTTCTCACGGACTCTGTCTTGAAAAGAAGTTCAAGATCAGACAGAGTGAGGCTGAGTGATTGCAGGCCGTCCCAGGCCAAGCAGTGACCAGATGACCCGAAGCCGACCACAGCCACAGGAGTGGAGTGCGCCTAGCCAAGCAAGGCCAACATGTGCTTCTGTTTGTCAACGCACAGTCTCGGGGTGTTTGTTACACAGCAAGAGCTACTAGCCGTTACACTGAGTTCAGCGTTCCGGAGGAGGAGGAGCTCAAGGGCCTAGGAACAAGGCCTTTCCTAAAATCACACCCACCAGCAAGAACCAGTCACCAGAGCCTGTCTGATGGCACCAATTACTGCTCCTTCTCTGAGAAGCCATTAGCCCCCCCCCCCCCGGGGTTCCGAACCAAGGGTGGGAGCGGAGGCATGAAGGCGGCTGAGCAGCTGCCACGAGGTCAGCTCTATCTCGGCATTTCCCAGCTGGTTACCTCTGAGATGAGAGGTCTATTCTGAGGAAGCCGTTAGGTTCCCTCAAATCATCTCCTTCTCCGACCCAAAAACCAAACCGCTGTGGCCTTTCCCCAATCTGAGAAAACCTGTAGACATCAATAGGCTTTTTGATATTAGCAGGAATCTTTAAGGGGCACGCAGAGCCATGTCTGGCGCACAGAAAGTGCTCAGTCAATGCGAGTGATTGCTGTCATGGGTTCTGCCGCAAATTCTTCCGAGACCTCTGGGGCCTGTGGCCATTCATCAGCCAGCAGGCCAGGTGAGTGGATCCTGGCCACTGTGGCTCTCAGAGGCCAGCCCCTCTACACAGGCCTGGAGACATCCTACAGATCTTATCAAAGAGAAGACAAAGGCCTGTGGTAAGAGAAGCCGGGAGAACAATGTGGAACACGGTCCCTGCCCCATGTCCGTGCCAGCTGTCTGGACAGATTCCGACAGGAGGCCGGGTCCGTTCTGAAGCTGGCAGCATTATGGGCTAGGGGGGTCACTTTGACACGAGACTCCAGTCCCTTCTCGGATCCCACCCAGTAGGATTGTTTCTTAAAAAACAAAACAGGTAAGTGTTGAGGTTGAGTAGGGAAAGGACTGCCAGTCTGGACAGAGCCAGCCCTGTGCCTGTCTACCGTCCGCTCCCAACACCCCTGCCCACAGCCATGCACAGGCCACCGGGTCTGCAGGATCTGAGCCGCTGCTCCGAGGAAGCCCAGGCTGAGGCCATTGCTCCCAGGCAGGACCTCACAGGGGAGCCAAACACAGGCGGAGGGTTCCTTTGTACCCACCATGCTGACTTCAAGCCTGGCAAAGGGCAGAATCCGGGCCTGTTTCCCCCTGAAACCTCCAGGGCTGAATCTAAACCTCGGAGCACTGGAGAAACCCAACCGGCAATTCCCAAAGTCAGGGTACAAAACGGAGCCGTTCAGGGTCAGGGTGTGGAGAACGAAGCTGACCCTCCCCACCTCCAAGCCTGCAGGAGCTCTTCCCGGACCTTCAGGTCCCTCTTTCCAACCCCTCCAGGCGCATTCTCTCCACCAGATGCCAGCCGCTCCTGGCTGCAAACCAATTCTCTGAGTTAAGTAAAAGAATGAGAGAAGATTGTCTCATTGATTGCCACCGTCCTGGTTTACAGAGAAGCTCTCCCACCCGGGCTCTGCAGGCGGCCCGAGGGAGGCCCAAAGGCCAGCATTCCTCACAGCCTGATTTCAGCACCTCGGCGAGCTAAGCTGTGTGCCACCGGCTTCAGGCTGCCATTTCCGCTCCCCGGGTTTTAAAGAATGAGAAATCTGTGGCTGATCACACATTCAGCAACCGAGGGCACTCATTCGAAGACCTAAATTGCAGAAATAACTCGCGTGATTAGTTGAATGAATATTCTGAGCCTGTATCATCAAGCGCAATCTATGGCTAAATTGGGGCAAGATGACTGGGCCCAGCACAGGGCAAGCCCTCCCCATTCTGTCTCTTCTTCTGGACCAGGGGATGGCCGGGGCAGGAATCCTAGACCCTAGTGTGGCACTACAGGTCCAAGGCAGGGGCAGCTGAATCTTCAGTGATCTTCAAAGGGCAGGGCCGCTGGCACAGAACGAGACCCGGGAAGGCCCACAAGATGAGAGTCCTGCTCTTACTCCAGGCGCTCGGCCTGTTTTAGTACCTGCACCCCGAGTCCCTGCAAAGTAGGGCCTGCTCTGGGGCTCTGGCCTTGGGTGTGCCCGGTCTAGGGTCACTGTCACTGAGCTAACTGCCTCCAGCTCGCTTTCTTCCGCACAGGTGACTCCCACACTGCCGCGTGCCTGGCCAGCCAGGCTCTCTCTCCCCAGAGGGGCCTGCAAGGATTCTCTCCAGTCAGAAATCTGCCTGTGGGCTTCCAGCCTTGGCATCTCAGCCCACGGACATGCTTGGGCTCCCTAAGGCAAGTCTCAGGGGCCTCGTCTTCCTGCCCTGGCTGTTCTAGAGAAAGAAACCCAGGGACTAGGGAGCAGGATGGTGTGAGGCACAGCTCTGAGATGCCCAGGCTCCGAGCACACAGTCTCTCCCTTCTTCCGCAGTTACCCTGTGTGTTACCTTAGGCCAGTCAGTCACAGAGGCGAGAGCGAGGGGAGAAGCGGGCAGGACTCTAGTTCCCGAGGGAAATGGATTGAGTCCTTGGACCAAAAGTTTCTAAGACCGAAGAACTTGGTTCCATTCCTAGCTCTGCTGCTTGCTAGCTGATGGAGGTACCCAACCTCTCTGTGTCTCAGAGTCCTCACCTGTACCGTGTGAATACCCCCGTGTGGACGCACTCTGTAGGACTCCACAGACGACATAGTTAAAGTGCACAGCAGGGGAGCGGGTGGCAAACACTTGGACATGCTAACTAGCCTTCAGGGAAACATTAGGACAGCTGGACAGAGATTACTGAGCTGAGGTTGGGCGGGCAGGCAGGCTGAGGAGAAGTGCGAGGACCTGAGTGCCGATCCGCAGAACCCAAGCGAAGCCGACTCGGTGGCGTGTGTCCTCAGTCCCGTGCCCCTGTGACGAACTCGGAGACACAAGAATTCCGGAAGCTCTCAGAATCCCCTAGCCTGGCACACGAGGCAGCAAATGAGGGACCTGGCCTCAAACAAGCTGGGAGGCAAGGCCTGACACCTAAGCTTGTCTTCTGACCTCCACATGCATGTGCCTGCCCCGCACACACCTGAACATAAATGCACACACAGAGTGCACATGCACAATTATGGAATTCCCCACAGTGTTGCTCAGCATGAGGAAAAGCTCAGGAATCACTTAAACCTTCTGTTTGCTTGCTTTTCTGATGCTGTGATCAACCTAAGGAAGAGTGTTCATTCTGGCTTACAGTTCTGGAGGCAAAAGAGTCCACTGAGGCAGAAAGGAAGGGCAGCAAGTGAAGGGAGCAGCGGGAAGCTGAGGGGCCATCTCTAAGCACAAGCGTGAGCTGGAAGTAGGGTGAGGCTATGAACTCTCAAAGCCAAGTGACAGACTGTCTCCAGCGAGGCTGCACGCTCATGCATGTGTGCACACATGCACAACACACACACACACACACACACACACACACACACACACACACAGAGTCAGAGGCAGGCAGATCTCTGTGAGTTCAAGGCCAGCCTGGTCTACATAGCAAGTTCCAGGACATCCAAGGCTACATAGAAAAATCATCTCAAAACAACGGTTTTTCCATACTCAGATAACACCAACAAGCTTGCTAGAACTTCATCGGTCTGAGAAGACACATGGGAAACAGCAGAGAAGATGGACGGACATCCCACATGGTGAAAGGCTTTGCATCCACGGAAGCAGCTTGAGAATGACAGCAGCAGGCCGCGGTGACGGCCCAGCAGCTGACAGCATCTGCTGCAGAACCCTGAGGGCTGAGATTGGATCTCAGCATCACCCAACAAGCCAGGGTCGTCCCAGCATGGAGGAGGCAGGGACAGACAGGAGGACCGCTGGGGCCTACAGGCTGCCAGCCAAACAGCAAAACCCAAGCTCCAGGTTCTGTGAGAGACCCCGCCTCAAAGGAATAAAGCGGGGAGTGATGTGGGGACACCCAGCACCTTCCTCTGGCCTCTGCATGCAACTGTGAATGAATCAGGACACACACACACACACACACACATCAGTTAACAAATGGCTATATGAATAAAAGACGGCCATGTCCCCGGCAATACCCCGCTGTCTCACCACGTAGGAACCCAGCCTTAAAAACCAGTGACAAAGCAGACAGAAAATGTGCCCCATCTCCAAATCTCTTAACACCGAGGCCTCAGGTGACGGGAGGATTCTGCTCCACCTGGCGGAGAAGCCCTTCCCGCAGAGAGGAGAAAATTTGGGACACAAATCAGCTCTCTGGAAGCAGCAGCGACATTTTCACAGGATCAGCTGGAGGCCGGGAAAACTGCAAAGCCGAAGCGCTCTCGATGTCGTAACTCTGTCAGCTGTGTTGACGCTGACAAGATGCTTACCCAGCACCTCGAGACCCGTGCCAAACTGAAGTGGTTAGATGTGGAAGCCGTAACAACTGCCCTTCAGGGCCCTGTCGGAAGCCTGTGCTGAGCAGGCCCAGACGCTGCCTGGTGTCACCCGGGGCCTGGTTCCCTCTTCTCCCCACATTGGGGGGTGGGGGGGTACTGTGCAGTTCTGGATGGGGTCTCAGCAGGTTCGTTCGTTCAGTCCTCTGATGGGGCTGGGGGTGGGGAGATGGCACTTGGGGGCCGGTAGGGGGTTGCACCTGCCCTCAGAAAACAGCGTCTGCCTGCCGCAGTGCTGATCTTTAGAGAGAGGCATAAATCCACCAAACCTCACGCAGGGAACAGCGGCTGGAGGCCGGAAGGGAGATAAGGGGATGGATGGCGAGCCACTCAGCCTTGGAAGAGATAAAGCGCTTGCTGGGACCCCAAGGCCACAGACCTGCTTTTCTGGCCATTGATCAGAGGGTGCGGGAGCAGCAGGAGTGAGGCCTATGAGGTGGTGGTGACCGAGGGTGCAGCCAGCCTGGGCCAGAGACGTGGGACCCAGCCCTGCCTCGGGGATGGCCTGTTTGTGGCAGTAAAGCCTCTTTCAGGGCTCTCCCCGACAACCCCTTCTAGACAAGGTCTTACTATGTCACCGAGCTTAGTCCTCTGGGCTTCAGCCATCCTCCTGCCTCAGCCTGTTGGGCTGGAACTACCAGTGCATGGATGATGGGGGGGGGGGCATGTGAATACCATGAGCACACATGGAGGACGAAGTCTCCGCCTCCTTTTCTGTGGAGTCGGTTCTCTCCTTCCACCTTCCTGTGTGTCCCGGGATCCAAGTCAGGTTTTCAGGTTTGGCCGCTAACATCTTTACCCACTGGGCCATCCTGCCAGCCTCCTTCTTACTGAATGTCCTCAAGTCCCGAAGGAGGCTGACATCCACCCCTCTGCCCCAGCCCCTTCTTGGCAATGCTCTAGAAACAATGCGGTGGGAGATGTTCTCTCCTGGGCCGGATGGTCTCAAGTCCTTAGCATGTGGCCAGCTGGAAAGCCGCTCTGCCTGCCGTGTGCGGATTCCGCAGTCAGCAAACACCAGCTGGGTGAAAGCCACTGCACATACAACATGGCTGTTTTCCAGGCCACCCACGCTGTCCCCAGCCTAGCAGAAGCCCAGCTTTGAGCCACACTTGGTACCTACCGGGTGGGCAGTGGAGACTTGAGATGCCAACTAGCAGGGGCTGGTCGCTTCAGGGCCCTAACCTGGCTCTTTTGCAGTAGTCCCTCACCTGGTCTGGACATCAGAACCATCATGATGTCCAGAACCCAGATTCCCAGGCCCTGGATGCTTCCAGCTGGATCTGCTGTGGACGGAACCAAACCTCACTGGGAAGTGTGAGCACCAGGGGGAACCCTGGTCAACTGCACAGCTTGGACTGGAGACATGGCTCAGGGGTTTAGAACATGCATTGCTCTTCCGGAGGACCTGGGTTCAATCCCTGACACCCACACCTGGCACCCCACAACTGCCTGTAACTTTGGTTCAAGAAGCTATGACGCCCTCTTCTGGCCTCTGCAGGCACTGCACTCATGCGCACAAACACACAGAGACGTGTTACCTTAAAAATAATTAAAAAAAAAAAAAAGTAGTTTTTAAAAGAGGTGCAGCTTTACTGTATATACAATTCATTTGATAGCTGGTGACCCTGACTTCAAGAGAGGATGGAAAAGAGCAGTCATAGGCAGTAGATGGTACAGCAGGGTGGGGCCCCTCAGTGGGCAGATCAGAAAATATTCATGATAAAGATGATGATGATGATGATGGGAGTGGGGCATAGTGGCTCTTGCATGTAATTTCAGCACTGAAAACATGGAGATGGGGGAACCAGGAGTTCAAGGATACCTGAAGGCACAATGCAGAGTTCAAGGTCATCATGGGCTACAGGAAACTCTCTCCAAAACACCAAAATAAAAAAATAAGGGCAGCAATGAAAAGTCCTTTAGAGCGTATTAACTAAGCCCGTTCTCATAACCACTGCAATTCCTGTTTCCAGGAAGGGAAACTGAGGCACAGGAAGGTCAGCTCCCACGCCCAAGGCTAACACAGCCGGAGCACTGTGCACTGGAACCTCATGGTACTGAAGCCCGTATTCCTATCTAGTTGGCTTAACTGTCTAACCCAGGCGCCTTCTCTCCTTCCCCAGGCAGCGGGTTGAGCTGTGTTTCCAGGGGGCTGGACCCTGGAGACATGCCTAGATTTGCTCCCACTCCTGTTCCCTGAAGGAGAGACCTGTGCAGCCCCCAGAACCTGGCAGGGCCTGAGAGTAAGTCTCTCCACGGCTGCAGAAACTCCTTCGCCCTTGCTTCTTGCAAGTTTGATGTTTGGGAATTCAAGGCCTTCAAATGAATCCACTTCAGGGTTTGCTTCAGGCAAGAAAGCAGGTTTCAGCTTTTCCCAGGGCAGTCCTCTTCATTAGCCGGCAGCCGAGGCCTCTCGGGTGGCAGGAAGTGTCAAGTGATAGCTTTGTCTGGGGTGCTCAAGATTTTTTTCATCCTCCATGCGAGGAAGGTTATTCTTGCTTTATTTTTGGATCCTAATGCAGGGAAGAAGGGCAGCGGGCGCCAGGACAAGCACTGTCAATAGAGCACCTCCCCTCTCTAAGTCATCAGAACACAGCCCCTGCCTCCTCCAGGTGCCTCTGGGCCTGGGGTCGAGGTCCTAGCCCCCACCAGGAAGAGAAAGAGGCCACAGCCTTGAGGCAAGGCAACCTGGGTCTGACCCAGCCGGGTCAGTCACTTTCCTGAATCTGTTCTCCCTTTAAGAGGTGATGGCCAACGCTGCAGAGGAAGCGCCATGCCCTGGTATGACAAGAGACCAGGAAACAACCCACTTCCTGTAGGCAGAGAAGGGCTCTGCCTGGGACCCCGCTCCTGAGATAGCTGTCGCCCCAGAATCGCGACAAACAGCATTCGGGGTGAGGCCTGCTGGGTTCCCCTGCTGGCGTTGGGGGCAGCGTGGGACAGGCCCAGGTCTCGGGTCCCCTAGCAGGAGAGCTCGGGTCCATGCAAGCAGGGTGGTTATGACTTCCTGGGGCCTTGGCAAGGTTGTCTTTGGAGCCCCTTTCTTTTTATCTTGTTCTTCTGAGACAAGGTCTCACTTTGTAGTTCAGGCTAGACTTGAACTCCTGGCCCTCCCGCCTTGGACTCAAATGCGGAAACTATAAGCCTATCCTTCTACCCGGCTTCCCTTTCTCTGTTAAAAAGAAAGAAAATTATCCTTTACAACTATATCAGTATAAAGACGCATCTGATCTCGGCTGGGTACATTATCATATGCACTTTTTTTTCCTTCCGATCCGAAAAGAAATTGAAATTAAAACATCCTGTGAGCCCATGGGCCCTGTGTAGTTACTGCTTGATGAGGAAGCCAGGCCTGTGCCGGGCGGTGGGGAGTGATCGATGGCTGAGTGCGCAGAGATCTCTGCCTCCCAGGCCCTCACCGCCACACGGCTGTCCCTCACCCTTGATGGATTCACTGTCACCTGTCAGCGTGTGCCTTCCCAGCGACCTGGTGCCCGAGAATGCAGCACCTGCTCTCGAGCAAGCCCCTCCAAATGCTACCACCTTTGTGGTTTCCCCACTGTGCTGAGCTCGCCGGAAAGGCGACAGCAGGTCGGGCATGGGGTGTGTGGCCCTTCTCAGACGCTCCCGGGGTCTCCGGCAGATGTGGCCCTTTGCATACATTCTGACTGGGTGGCAAAAGTGGGCATCACTCATCCACCTCCCATGAGCCCGCTGGACCTGGCCCATGTTCAACCTCCTTCCCTGTTCCACACCCAGCTCTGCGCTGGGCGCACAGTGAGGGCGTGATACACACAGACGCCAAACAGAGCTCCAGCTTAAGCTAGAACACATGCTCTCCACATCTCTGCCCTCCCCCACCCCCACCCACCCCTGTCTGCTATCTGTTGTAAGACAATGTCCAGACGCACTTCTGGGTGATGGCTATTTCAGGAGCAGGGGCCCAGGCAGAGGAAGTGAGGCAGACAGAAGGCCTGAGCCACAGGGTTCCCTTGTCCTTCCCTCCTCATGGCCTTGGGGGTATGGGTGTGACAACTGCAATGACCTGGAATGGACTATTCCCAGAATTCACGGTTACTGGGGGAGAGAAAATGTGATTGTGTGTTATCCAGTCATTAAAACCCAAGACAAAAGCCACAGGCAGAGAATTGCAAGTCGCCTTTCAGGCTTGATGAAAAGAAGAAGAAGAAGAAAAAACAACAACAACAACAAAAAAAAAAAACCAAAAAACCAACAACTTGAATATTAGCACCAAACTGTGCTGACAGCACACTTCCAGGGCCCTTTGTCTCCTCGGGGCCCTTTCAAAAAATGTCATCGCGCCTATTGATTCTAGTTCTGCTTGCGAGGGCAGCCTTCCGTGGAGCGTGGAAAGTGATCTTCCTGCTCCACAGCTTCCCGGCTGGCGGGTGGGGGCTGTGGCTGAGTGCTGCTCTCCGTGGCCCCTGAGCCAGCCCTGCGCCCCCATCGCTGCCCCTGCCGCACGGGCTCTCGGCAGCCAGGACAAGCCCACGCAGGAGACCACGTTCGAGGCGCATGTCTGATCCGGGGTGAAACCAGCAGTCCCGAGCAGCTGAGAGGTGAGGAGTCAGGTCTCCCGGCTCTGAGGAGGCACTCTGAGCTTCCTCGGCAGACACGGTGTCTCTGCACCCAAAAGGCTTCTTCCCACAGTCAGGGGAAGAAGCCACATCGAGCCTGAGCCACATCGAGCATCCTTTAGGCCCAAAGGGACCACCGTCTCGCTCGCTCTCTCCTTTGGGTATTTCTGGGCCATGTCCCCCCCCCCCCCCCCCCTCTCCTTTGGGGGTTTTTGGGGCCGTCCCCCCCCCCCCCCCCGCCTGCACCTTTCCATCTGTGTCCCTGGTTTGAGTGTGGAGGCAGCTGCCCCATCAAGAGCAGGCCGAGGGGTCCTAGACGTGAAACTCAAGCTTGCGCATGTTTTCTGTTAAATCTCCAAGCTCGTGCCCCTGTGTCCACACAGGAAACACCTCACAATTGGCAGGTGGAAGGAGCAGACTCCCAGCAACGGTCACAGGGGATAGTGTCACCATCCCTGTCACTCAAGAGAGAACATAGGGTCTGGGTTGGGAGCGTGATCCTGTCCAGTGAGTGAGTGATAGAGTCAGGGTTCCCAGAACCCAAGACTCCTGACTCCCAACGCTTTTCCCTTTAGCACCCGCCTCTTGCACAGTCCCCCAGACTTGAGAGGTTCCATTCCCCTCCGTCTGGACGGACTGCAAAGCCGAGAGACCACCCCAGGGCGCTGGGGAGGCAGCAGGCAGCAGGAGGGGTAGCTGAAAGAGGAGGGCTTTAAGGTGGGGAGCACTGGGGGGGGGCACTTCGCCCCTGAGAGGAGGTAGGACCATCAGGACCCCTGCGGGCCAGGGCCGAGCAGGCAGTGCAGACACTGAGAGGAAGGCAGCACTCGGGAGGCTAAGGGCAGCAAACTGACGACAGCAAGTGTTGGCGGGACAACAGAGTAACCGGAACTCTCGCCCAGCCCGGGGCTGCCAACGGGCTTAACCTTAAGCTTTGCAAAACTGGCACCTTCCTGGTAAAGCTGAGCACACTGCACAGGATGAGCCAAATATGGAGTGTGTCTCGAATAACTACCTGCTATTCCCACCAGGAAAACAACAACAGCAACAACAACAAAAACTTGTCCAAAGTGCTCTTCACCTCACAGACTCCTGGCGGAGACGCAAACTGGTATAGCCCTATGGGAAACAGTCCAATGTTTGTATCTCTGATTCCTATACAGCCGACAATACACCCCACTAGGCATATACCCAAGAGAAACAAACCCCACGTGCATACATACGTGGGCATGGCAGCATTATTCATTACAGAAAGAAAGAAAGAAACTTAAAACGTCTGTCAATTACTGAGCCCACAACATGAGGTATGTCCACATAATGGAACAGCACTGGACAATGAAGACGAGGATACACGCTACTATATGGATAAACCACAAAACACACTCAGAGCAGGAAGCCAGGCACCACGGCCAGCTGTTACACAAACCAGGTGTTACTTACTCCTGCGTGGCTACAACAAAATATTTGAGAGAAACATCGTAACAGAGGGAAGCTTTACTTTGGCTCATGTTTCCAAGGGTCTTGGTCTATCCTGGCAAGAAGGCAGGGAGAGGAGGGAACCAGACCACACTGCAGGGAGCTTGTGATGGCTTCTTCAGCACAGGGAAGGTGGGCTCTGCAAAGCCCCGCCCCTCAGGGTCCGTCTTCTACTCAGGACCGCCCCCACCCACCCCAAAAAGGCTCCACGGCCTTCCTGATAGCACCAAAGGTTGGCAACCAAGTGATCAAAACACAAGCCTGTAGGAGAGGGGGGTCAGCTCAGAGTCAGACCATATCATAACATTTAGATAAAGCGCTTAGAATTAATTAGCCAGTCTAGCCAGGGCCGGGGGTGGGTGGGTGGAAATCAGAGAGAAATGGAACCACCTGCCTAGTGAGTACAGGGTTTCGATGGGAGATGATGCAAATGTCTTAAAGTTAATGGTGGCCATGGCTAAAACTCCCATAAACTTACCAAAAATTCACCTCATCGTAAACAAAAGGTATTTTACAGTAGCTTACCCATAGTTATCAAATACCAGAAACAAAAACGGCCAACAACAGCAGAAGAGGCAAGAGGACCTGAATAAGGATCGACTGCTGTTCACAACAGAATAATCAGCCTAAGAGCCATGTCCAGAAGGTGCAGGACATAAAAGCTTAGAACAATCCATGGTGTCAGGAGTCTCCCCAGCTGAGCGAACCAATGAGCTTATTGGGGTTAGTTAAACTAGCACTGGGTGACTGACAGGCAGTTGCCTCACCCCAGCAAAGTGACAGCTCAGGGGAGCAGCCTCCCTGGGGACTCGTAGGTGGCACAGCTAGCCAGTGTCCCCTCCCCAGGAACTGTCACTGCTGCTATAACCATGGGGGCGGGGCTTTGTAAATCTTTTATGTTTCAGGAGCTTCCTATGGCTTGTTAGTTTCCTTTACTTCCTGGGTCTTAACCAAGTCTCCCTGCAACAGGAAGGGGCTTCAGTCTGAGGAAAGAGCTGCGCAACAATTACATATAAGAAACAACTCCGCACAGCTACGTTCCCAAAGCAGGTTAGATCCAGCCTGTCAAGCCTCAGGTGAGATTCCCTGTGCCTGGATCCTGTCTTCCCGGTCCTCAGGCACGGGGCCAGATGGCTGTAGAGAGTCCTGCCGGTGCTGCCCACCTGCCATGGTGTGCATCCATTCCTGGGAGCCACAGAATTTGCTGGGGAATTTGGTGAATGCGTGCCATCAGCGTGGTGAGAAGAGAGGGGGCCGGTTGCTGCCGGCTCAGCCTTGTTTCCAAGGAAAGAAAGGTCTTTGGAGAGTGGGTGGAACACGCCGCCACGGGGAGGGAATGTCAATTTCAATATGAATCATTTCACGCATGGCAGTAACTCACTCTGGGAATAGATACCCTGAGTCACTCGGCTCCCACGGGAGCAGGACTTGTTGCTAACATTTCAGATGCCAAGAGAATCAGCAATAGCTGAGAGAGCGAGAGCGAGAGCGAGAGAGAGAGAGAGAGAAAGAGCGAGAGAGCACGAGAGGGAGAACGAGAGACAGTGCCTAGTAAACAGCCAGGCGGCCAGAGGCAGAGGCCCTGTGCACAGAGCCTTTGTGTGGGAGCTGACAAGGCCCAGAAGACATTGTGGGCTCTGGTGACAGCCGGCGCCAGTGCTGGGACACCGACCCAGGCCTCTCGCCTGAGAATTCTTTGTATAACAACCTACTACTATATTTTCTAAAGAAATAAATTCTCCTCTGTGCTAGAGCTTTTAAAGGAAAAGAAAAGGGCCACGATGCATCTTAATTAGAAACTGCTTGGAGGAGAGAGGGGTCTCGGAGCCCTGCCAGGGGCCAGCCAGCTGCCCGCAAGCCTGAAGGCCCACCATGCCGCAGGGGAGTGCTGACTCTGAAGTCACCCGGGGTTGACCAAGAGGGGCATTCTGGCCATCAGCGGGTGGCTAGGGGATTGTCACTCAAGGTCCCAGGGAGACCTCACGGGACAGCAGCATCTGCCCAGTGACTGTGGCTCCAGCCCGGCCTTCAACGCAGGCTCGGACTTTTCACCCAGTTACCCTCTTCGTGGCAAAGGCACATCTGCTGGAGTTTCTGGTTCATTTCCTCTGTGCTTTTCTACCCTCTGGCCTCCGGATGCTGGGCTTCCAAGGCATGTGACTTCCGGGAAGGGTGCTGGCTGCCCCAAAGCCTGACCTACCCTGTCCAAGGAACTGCAGCGTTGCCGCCTGCAAAGCTGATGACAGCCATTTCTCAAAGCAGACTCCAAGTCCGGCCCAAGTCAGGAGTGTGCACAGCTTGCCAGAATCAGCCGGCTGCCCAGCCCAATGCTGATGTGCCAGGGACTATAGATGCTTTTCTTCCCCGAGAAGAAGAAAAAAAAAAACAACCCTCATAAAACAGACACAGTATTTTTCACCAGACAACTTGAAATGCTATTACTTAACCAAAGAGAAGAAAAGGGCATTGGGGGGCGGGGTTGCGGGTGGGCTGATGAGATGGTTCAGCAGGTAAAGGTGCCCCCAGGGCTGATGGTCTTGAGTTTGGTCACTGGAACCCACATGATGGAAGGAGAGAACTGATTCCTGCAATTTGCTCTCTGACTTGTGTGGGTTAGGGTGCAGGCTTCCATGCACGCGTGTACAAAAGGTGGCGGACAGCCCCAGGTGTCGCTACGGTGCTAGGCGGTGTCCGCCTTAGTTTCTGAGATAATTGACCGGAATTCACCAGCTGGCCAGTGACAACCCGTCCCCGGATCCTGTCTCTGTAGCCTCAGGGCTGGGGTTACAAGCATGCACCACCGCAGCTGGCATTTTTATTTATTTATTTATTTATTTATTTATTTATTTTTACATCCTGTCTGGGAACCGAACTCAGGTCATCAGGCTTGCATAGCAAGCCCTTGGCTGACTGAGCCATCTCCCCAGACCGGGAAGGAGAGCTCTCACTCCGTGTAGCCGGCCCCTCCAGCCTCACGGGGGTGAAGGAGGGTCTGCGGAGAAGCCTGCGGCTTGCTCAGTTTCTCAGCTGGTGAATGCCGGGGACGGGGGTGGATTCGAACCCGGGCGAGTCTCTGCAATCCCTCACCTCCTCCATCTCTCCCGTGGTGGAGACCCGGGAAGATGTGGGGAACCCCGACGGTTTCACCAACTCCCTAGCTGCCGAAGCCGGCTTCTCCGGAGGAAGCCGCGCGGCGTGGGGAAGAGCGCCCACGTCGGAAGCCCACCAGGAAGCACGCGCGTGTGCTGGGGTGCGCAGGCGCGGAGGAGAGGGGACCAGCGCGCGGTGCGCCCTGCCGCGGTTGGAAAACTGACGCCTCGGGGTCAGGATTTAGTCGCTCCTCAGCCTCCTAGCTGCTCCGTTTACGAGGCGAAGATGATGATTCTTGTCTCCGCCATCGCGGAGTCATTCCACGTTCGTCCTCACACAGTCCCGGCTCTAAATAACGCCCATGGCGGGGCCTGGGTCGGCCTTTCCATCTCGGGATCCGTGGGCAGAGACGGAGTCCAATCGGGGGCTCTCACAGTCCCCCTGGGCGCTTGACCCTGAGCCGGGGAACGTGGCTTCCGGCCACGCACGCGCCTCCCGCTCTACAGTGAGGAGTCGGGGGAGCGGAACTGCCGAGCGAGCAGGGCGGCTCCTTCTCCAGGCCTCTTTGCTGATCCCGAGCTAGCGCGCTCCGTGGCAGGAGGTCAAGGAGAGGCGTGGAGCACAGCGAGCCAGCTGGAAACCAAGTGGGAGAGGCCTTTCCTGGCTCAGAATTGGAGTCGTTATTACTAATTAGGCCAGCGGAATGCTGACAGCGGCTTCCATTGAGCGAGTACACGGGGACAGGTGTGGCCCCAGGTGTTTAGCGCACACGCGCGCGCGCGCGCACACACACACACACACACACACACACACACACACACACACACACACACACACCAGCCGCATTTGATCCTTGTGCCCAGTGAAGCTGTTGCCGTCCCCATTTCACAGATGGAGAAACCGAGAGCAGGGAGGTCAAGAAATTAACCCTAGGCCAGAGGATGAGTAAGAGGCAAACCCAGGATTCAAACCCACGTTGGCCTGACTCTCAGCTTCCCCCCTCTTCCCTTGCAGCTCGGCTCAGACAGCCAATGGCCCGGCAGGAGGCAGATTTTCTAGGTGGAAGAAAAGTTCTGCTCATGTCCAGGGATGATGCTGAGAGACAGGTGATGGGGACCCTAGCTGTCACCACAGCTAGGTGGGGGAGGAGGGGGCGGACCAAAAGACACATCATCCCAACCCTGAGCTGTCTGGCCTCCTCCCACCCTGTGCTGGCTGCGGCACAGGGCTGCGTGATGGCTTCCTACTGTCTGGCTTCCCAGCGCCCACCTTGCCTAGGACTCAGCTACTACGAGTCCTGGGGCTTGCTGGCTCTGTTCCCTCGCCTGTGAGATGGGGCTGCAATGGGTACGTGAGGGTAAAAGAC
This sequence comes from Rhombomys opimus, assembly GCA_010120015.1. NCBI lineage: Eukaryota > Metazoa > Chordata > Mammalia > Rodentia > Muridae > Rhombomys > Rhombomys opimus. The sequence continues at coordinate 1,354,843 of REGO01000146.1, read as the reverse complement.
ACCTTATGAGGGGTGTGAGGCGTGCACCAGAGAACGCAGCTGTGGAGGCCTGTGTATGTGGGGCGAGCTGGACGCCTGGCCCCCAATTCCCACACCTCCTGAAGGACAGTTCTGTCCTGGCTCTGATGGTGGAGTGGCCTCACCATCCCACGGCCCCTCCAGTGGCGACAAGACTCTGCCCCGGGACATTTCTGTCAGGAAGGGGCCAGGTTCTCACTGCACGCACAGAGAGGTGAGCGCTTGCCAGGTGCAGTCACCCCTGGCTGACCCGAAATGAGCAGAAGGGGCACTGCTGTCACTCGTCCTGGGCACCCCAAACCCTTCTGTTGGCCTGGTTTATTCCCACACTGCTTTCCCGCTACAAAATTCTCGGATGCTGCTCAAATGAGGGGCCGAGCAGGGCAGTGCCCACTGCGTGCCTACTAGGGGCAACGGGGATGCCCCCACAACACGGGAACGGCGCGTGGTACCCTTCACGCTCACGATCTGGACGTCTGCAGTGTGCTGCCTGGGTGCCAGGCACGGCTCTCCGTGTGTGCTAGCCGCTTCCTTTCAAAACAATCCCGGGAAGGAAAGCTCGTGCCTCACGGGGCAGCTGGGCAAACAGGCCCAGGGAAGCTAAGGAACTTGCCGGAGAGAACGCTGCAGAGCGCCATGAAAGCCTTGCCCTCTGGCTGTGGAGTCCGGCCCTCTCAGTGGGCGGACTTCTCAGTGTCCCAAGTTCTAGCAGTGGACATTAGTGGCCGGCCTTTCCCACAGGCAGAGAGCCTGGGACTCCGTGCGCCAAGCCAGTTGCTGTATGATAACGATGACCACCAATGTGGCTGGCTCTTCTGTCATTGTGACCCCCACTGTCCCAGGCTGGACACTCTGGCCTCTGGGACAGGAGCAGTAAGGACAAATAACCAAGTGCCTCCTTGGTGCCTGGGGCTGGGGTCCTGGGCACATCTCCCTATTAATTAATCATCAATGGGCCAGGCCGGCAAGATGGCTCTTCCAGTAGCGGCACCTAGCGACAAGCCTGCCAGCGGGCGTTCAACCTCCAGGACCCATGTTACAGAAGACAGCTAACCCTGTTGACCACCACCCTCTCGGTGACACATGTGTGCTCACACATACAACACAAGCAAATGAAACATTTAAAACAGGTAACATAATTATGACCACCACGAGGCCAGGAACCGGAGCCCCTGCCCATCTGCAGAGAGCCGTGCAGGCTTATCTGGACCTGAAGCCCCTCGGTCATCTGGCTGAACAGTAAGTGTCCCATCTGGAAAACTTACAGGCAGGAAGGGAAGGCATGTGCTCTGGCCTGAGCGACAGGCCAAGGGTGGGCTGTCTTCTGTGGTGGCCAGCGGGGCCTTGGGAGTGGCTTCCGATGGGGGCCTGCTGAGCCGGATGTGGATGAGAGCAAGAACAAGATACTGAGACGGGAATGGCCCAGTCACAAAACTTCCCGGAGGGACGCCTCAGCAAGACAATCTGCCCCCAGAGCAGGAACAGCTTTGAGGAGGGCTGGGGCATGGCAGGGTGGTTGTCATGGTGAAGGGCCACACAGGGAGACCAGAGAGACCACGCTGAGGCAGCGGCCATCCTCACCACGGCTCCTGTGGTGAGATCTTGGCGAAGGGAGGCACCAGTGTGACCTGGGGACATTTCCATAGTGCAGGCACCCAGAGCAGTACCCAAGACCCATGGGAGCCCGACCCAGCTCAGCCCAGCACACACAGGGGCTGGGCAGGGTCTCCGTTGCAAGTCTCACTCAGCCAGGGAGGGCAGAATAGATTTGCCTATTCCTGCCTACCCCAGGGCACCCATGTCTATAGGCCTTAGCCTACGTGACGTCACTGATGACATCAGAGGCCACCCAACACACACCCCCCCGCAGGGTCCGGGAAGGAAGCAGGCACGTGGCAGTACTGAATTCAAGTCAGCACACCTGCCCCTACTGTTGGGGTCCTCTCCCGGGCTCTGGGAATGGAGCCTCATCTTCTGGGTGTGCTCTCTGAGAACTGTCACCAATGACAGGGGCTCTGAGACAGGGAGGCCCAGGCTGGGCTCAGTGCCACCAGAGGCTCCAGCTCCCAGAGACAGCTACAGGAAGAATGACCAGCCCAACGTCACTCAGCCAGGAAGCCGTGAAGCCTGTCCGTCTGACTCCAGAATGTCACGCCAGTGGGGACTATTTTACAGCACTGTCTGTGGTCACCTCTACCCGTCCCTTTCTGAAGACCCTGGGCAGGCCCCAGAGAGTGCCAGGACAGGGCAGCGAGAGTAGTCTGGGTGGACTGGTGGAGAGCCCACTGTGTCACCTTCGAAACACTGTGTGTTCCTAAGTTTCAGCGGCTCTGGGAAGGGCCACACTAACTTCCTGTCTCCGGGCCTGAGTGGGGCACCGTGTGCTGGACAGGTGAGGCCGCTGACTCCAGTCCCAGCAACCAACAGTGTGGAGAGTAAGAGTGAGCGGATCGAAGCCGTCTTCCTGGGGGGGGGGGGGCCCACACCCCTCCCTTCCCCAGGCCACTGGTGCAGCCTGGGACGGGGGGGGGGGGTGCCTGCTTATTGCCAGGAAGGCTGTGATGGGCCCCTGCCTAGCAGTCAGGACATCCAAGGGACCCGAGAACCCATCACAGGCTTCCTGGGCCAACACCACTCTCTCTGACTTCCAGAGAAACCGTCACTCATTCCTAACACAGGGTCCTGTGAGCTCACACAGGCTCCCTCGGATGTCCTCACAGAAGCCCAAGGACAAAAGCGGCACCATCTGGAGCCCCGGGAGGTAAAGAGACATGGACATAGCCACATAGCTCAGAACAGAGGGAGGATTTGCACTCAGGGCCTCTGGTCTTCCCATTATTCCAGGTGCCTACCGCTCTCCCCGACTTGAGTGAAATCCTGAAGGGCCGTGATGTAAATCCTGCGCCCTGGGGATGGTACCAAATGGAGCCAGCCTGAGCCGGGTCCTTTCTAGAAGTGCTAGCTGTAAAACTTTAGCAATTTCAAACATGGACACCCCTCTGCCAACACCAACTCCCCTCAGCAGAGAGGAAAGGGGGATGCTTTCGTGTCACATTCCCACTCATCCTGCTAGTCACACCAGCTCCCTATCCCTGGGGCTCAGTGGGACACGGGGTGGCAGTTCTGTGTGCCAGATGGGTGAGGCAGCTGGCCTCCTGACAGAGCTGCTCATATTTCATGCTGAGGCCCAAGACCATCTCTTCCCTTGGAGGTCCAATGGTTATGCCCAGAGTGAAACCCTTACCCTAATTCTTAATGGGGAAAAAAGTCAGACACAACCTTCGTCCATTAGTGAGGTGGTTACCTGAATTATGGCCCGGCGACACATCTGCACAGTCATTCCATATGAGCTGGGCAGACTGTCCATCCCAGCCACTCAGGAAGCTGAGGCAGGAGGACTGTGAGTCCAGTGGTTCAGCATCAGCCTGGGCAACATAGTGAGGCCCACCTCAAATATTTATTATCATCACTATAATAATAATGTTTTTTGAGATAGAGTCTGTGCAGCCCTGGCTGTCCTAGAAATCACTACATAGACAAGGCTAGCCTCAAACCCACAGAGATCTAGCAGCCTCTGCCCCTCAAGTGCTGGGATTAAAAGCCTATGCTACCATGCCTGGCTCAAAAAAATTCTTTTTAAATCAATACAAATAAAATTGTTAATCTTCACTGTCGACTTGATTTAAAAATCACAAAAAGACACACCTCTCTCTGAGTGTGGCTCAGGGAACACAGTGAATAAAGAGAGCTCCAAATTCGCCTCTCTCTGCCTCCTCCTACGGAAACAATAACAATGGTCATCTCATATGCTTGGTCCTGTGCCTTCCCCTCCAGGAAGCACTGTGTGCCCTTAAACTGTGAGCCAAAACAAACTCTCTCTTCCCTCTTCCTTAAGCTGATTTTTGCCAGGCACTTGGTCACAGAAAAAAGAAAAGCAACCAACAAGACAGGGTTTCTCTGCAAAGACCTGGCTGTCCTGGAATGAACTCTGTAGGCCAAGCTGGCCTCGAACTCGGAAATCTACCTCCATCTCCCTCCCGAGTGCTGGGATTAAAGGTGTGAACCCCCACTGACTAGCTCCAGCACACTGTTTTTTGTTTTTTTGTTTTTCATGAAAAGAAAGATTAAGCCATTTGCAGAAATACTTAACAATTTACCCTCAGTCCCTCACACAGAGTCAAAACCGTACGCCCAAGGGTAAATGCACAGGAGGGAAAACTAGAAGGACAAAGATGTCAGCAGTGGCTACATCTACAGGACAGATCAACGACAACCTTTGTTTATTCTGCCCGCTTTCTACTTTTTTGGACCCCTCTTCCTCCCTCGTTCACGAATGGGCGAAGCTGCTCCAAGCCATACCCCTTGCCTCTCCAGACACACCGTCTACAGAGACAGAACAGCGCCACCTCGCCGCCTCCCTCCAGGAGAGAGGATTTACCCAGTCTTCCCTGCTCGTGTCGCCCACCCGGTCCCTCACCGTCCTCACTTTCCCAAGCTCCGCTGTTCAAAAGCAAGGATGCAAGAGCGGACGGAAGCGCTTGGGTCCCCTGGGCCCGGAAAAGCTCGGAAGGGCCCAGGGAAGGGCAGACCGAAGCGAAACCGCGCTCAGCGCCCCCGGGGTCCGGGTCAACTCACCGAACACGCTGCCCTGGTAGCCGTCCTTTGTGAGTGGCCGGAGCTCATTCTTGCCCATCGCATAACGGCGATAGTTCTGCCACGAAAACCGCATCATCTGCGGGAAAGAGCAGGGGGGACCAGGCCCCGGTGAGACGGTGCTGGTGGCCAGCGGCACCCACCATACCCTTTGCCAAAGTCTCAGCCCCATTTCATTCCCCGTCAGGGCTGCCTGGAGAGCCATCCCCTCCACTCACACCACACCAAAGACCTCCAGAGGTTTGCCAGAAGGGACCCAAAGTACTGGCTGGATTCTAGCTTCCTTCGAGGCCCAGTGGAAACCCACCTTGTAGCAGACCATGTGGCTCAGTGGTAGGGGCCTGCCCACCAGAGCTGTGTGGAAAGCCATTCCATACCTAAGGAGCTGGGTCAGAAATGAGGCAACCTGCCCGAACTTCCCCAGGGGGTCAGCGAGGGGCCTGGGAATAAAATCCACGCTCTCTAATTCCCAAGTGTCAGATTTGTCCCCTAGACATGTGAGTCTCTACGGACTGTGATGACCCGCCCTCAGCACCCTGGACTCCCCTGAGCCCTAGCTGGCCACTGTTACGTGCTATTTGTATGGTCGTGGGCCAGGAGCTCCTTGAGGCCAGACACTATACCTGCCTTGCCTCAGTTTCCCCCAACAGAACCCACCCAGGACACGGCATCAGAGTGCCTGAGGACGGTCGGGCTGCGCTTGGCCCCGGAGGCTGAGGGACACAGTGACAACCTATGCCCACCCTGCCCCCGCGTCCCCACAGTCTCCCTCATTTGCTTTCACACTGTGCCCCTTTCACTTCACGGCAGCGGGCGGGAGGAGCGCCTCGAGGGCAGAGCTCTGGGGTGACAGCGGGGCAGGGCGCGAGCAGGCTTGGCAGGAGGTGCAGGTAAGGCGTGGGTGCGGCAGACAGAACTTGAGTTGTGACCCCCCCCTCTGCCCCTGCCCTCCCGACCGCGGCGGTCTGCTTTAAACACCCGCTCAGCCGCAGTCCAGCCTCTGGCGGCGCTGACTGACAAGCACTAGCTGCTCGCCTTCCCTGGCTTCAGGGTCCCAGCCCCTTCTTCTCCCCGCTCTGTCTATCTGTCTAGGGGCTGTGAACGCAGACTGGCGAGGCCGGTCCCCAAGCTTCTGGCTTGGCAGGACTGGGGCAAGGAAGGCATGGGCTTGCCTTTTCTCCTTCACGATTCACACACGCCGTGGCTGGTCCACGGGACGCACAGAGCCTGCATCACACTGGTGAGTTTTCGCTACCCAAAATGCCTCAGACCAGAAGCATTCTGGATTTCGGATACGGAATGAAACATCTTGGAGAGGGACCCAGGTCTAAACAGGAAATTCGTGTGCCTCCTGGACCGCAATCCTTGCACACGGAGCCTGAAGGCAGCTTTACACTGGCCTTCCGCCGGGTCTGTGTTTTGAATGTGACCTGTTCCATGAAGCCGGATGTGGAAGTTGCCATTTGTGGAGTGATGCCGTCATGGTTCAGAGCTTGGATCACTCTTGCAGCTTTATTCACTTTCACTGTAGGTTATGAGTGTTCTCCCTGCCTGCATGGACACGCACCAAGTGCAGACCCACCAGAACCCGAGGTCCGGGCCGGGACTGGAGTTACAGCTGCCAGGCAGGTGTTGGGAACTAAGCCTGAGTCCTCTGGAAGAGCACTACTTCTCTTATTCGCTAAACCATCTCCAGCCCCTCACGTGGGTGTGTTTTGGGGGTTTTTGTTTGTCTCTTTTGTTTTCCTTTTTTTTTTTTTTTTTTTTTTTAAGACAGGAAAAACCTGTATGGCTCTGTCTGGCCTCAGACTTGCTATGTAGGTCAGGCTGGCTTCGAACTCACCAGATCCACTTGCTTCTGCGTCTGCCTCTGCCTCTGCAGAGATTAAAGTTGTGTGCACTGCTTCTGCCTTTCATATGGGATTTTTTTTTTAAACTTAAAGATTACCTATATTGTATGTATATGTTTTCTTGGTTTTTTTGAGGCAAGGGTCTCATGTACCCCAGGCTGGCCCCTAACTCACTACACCACCAAAGATAATCTTAAGCTCTTGGTCCTCCTGCCTCCATCTCCCGTGCGGTTCTGGGGATGGAATCTGGGCCTCCGGCATGTTGGGCGAGCGCTCTACCAACGGAGCCACTGCAGCCCTTCAAGCTGTATTTGTCGGCTTCCATTTCTCGGCGTTTCCAAACAGTGTCGTGCCTTGTTTTACTCGGCCCCATGTTTCCTGCGGCAGCACCTGTCTCGGTGGCAAGCCTCCCTGCGTTCCTATTCCCCGTGCTCAGCCACTTTCCCGGTACCCAGGCTTAAAGGCAATCTCTTCTGGTAATCATTGCTGCTGTGACCAAAATCCACAGGGGAGCAGCCTCCCGGGAGTGTGGCCCGGGCTCCGGATGGCAGGATGCTCTAGCACCATGTCCCCAGGTCACAAATGATGACTCTGAGATGGGAAGTGGCAGCACAGCAGGCCAGACTGGAACACTTCTGTCCCCCAGAGCAGCAGGACCCTGTCATACACGGCCATTGTGGGCCCCTCCCCCGCTGCCACAGCTCATGCCAATGTCATGGCAGTGCCTGGCAAGAACTCAGCACAGGCCTGGAGGCCTCCCTCCATTCCTCTGTTATTTTCCACTTATCTCGAATTGGCAATAACGGAGAATAATTGCTAGGTACACGTGAGGAGGGAGAATAGAGTCCCTCCTTCCCTCCTTCTCCCCTGTGCAGCCCCCAGTCTCCTTCCCGCTCTCCTGTCCCCCCCCCAGCCTCCCTCTTTCTTATGCCCCCAGGCTCTGCCCCCGCTGCCACCGTAGCTGGCAGTGGGGTAGGCAGCAGCAACGAGATCTGAGAACATAAACCGCAGCAGAAAGGCTGGAGGTGTGTAGGCTGCCGCGCCCCACCCTAAACCTACCCTCAGGAGCTACTGTTCAGGGGGAGTTTTGGGGATTCACGGGTGCCTACTCAGTCCCACCAGAGCTGTTCCCTCCCGGCTGTGACCTGTCTGTCCTCTCAGCCAGCCACATCAGTGGAGGAGGACAGAGGTAGGGCCAGGCACGAATGATGCCCGTGTCCTCCGGGGCTGGGCTTGGAAGGCACCACAGCCGCCTCCGTGCGCAAACCCTCAAAGGCACACGCACCGCCCCACGGGCCCAGGTGCTTGGGTGCCAGATGAGCGTACGCACACCTAGCGAGCGCCTGCGAGGCCTGGGCGTGGGCTGCAGCTTGAGCTGCACTGTGGAGGCAGTGTTCTCCCAGCCCTGCGCTCTCCCCCCGGCCAGTTGCTCATCTTCCTGCCGTCCCTGTTGGAGGATGCCTGTGCAGGGGGTCCTCCGTTCCAGCCCCGCCTGAGACAGTCCGTGTTCCAGTTCAGGGTCACCTTGCTTACACAGTGTGTCAGAGGCCAGTTGGGGCTGCATGGGATCAAGCTTTTCTCTCTACTGTCCTCAAGTCAGCTCCTTACCCCCCTTCATGCTGCATGCCCACCACCCTCTAGGCCCTGGCACATGGAAGAGGGTTGTTAAACATTTGCTGAATCAGTGAGTGAAAGGCCAACAGGAAAACTGGCCCTGCAGCTTAACCCAGGGCCAGCAGGCCTAGGTGGGCTCCAGGACACAGGTGGCTTCCCAGGAGCCTTCAGAGGAGCCTGCTGGTCCCCAAATGGTTGGCCCGACAGGTAGGCACAAGTGGCAGCAATGTGATCCTAAGCTCCTGAAGACCTCGGACGCCACTCAGGTTTCCTCCTGAGTTCCCAAGCCGAACATTAAGCTAGCTCTCCTTGAATACCCCGTGACGGGATGCTCACCACCTGACTGGACAGCCTCATCGGCCGCAGAATGTCACACGTCCTACCTGAATCCATCAGATCTATTCTCACCCAGAGCCCAGAGTCAGGAAGCGTTTCCACAGCTGCACTCGCTCACCCCAGGGACCCAACTCTCATGTCACCCTTGCTGAACAGCTCTGCTCTGTTGACAGGTCCCCCGGCACTAGCCTCTGAATCCCCGATGTTCAGCCTCGGCACCTTCTGGGACCACACACCTTCCCACACCACGTTCTCCCGGGGCACCCCATGATTTAATCAGCTCCCCACGCCACAGTCTCCGGGGTACCCTGACTTTATCATCTCCTGTGGCCACCCCGTGGCTTAATCACCCACTTTGGTAAAAAGCCTTGGCCACCCTGCCACTGAGGTTTGTCCTTTGTCCCATTTCACCGGGCTCCGCCGGCCATCCCACGCCATCCAGATCTTTGTGGAACCAGATCTGACGGTGCACTTCAGTGTCTGCCTGCTCTGCGCAGCTGGCAGACTGGGACTAGTTGGGCTGGTATTTGCACAACCCAGATTCGGAGCAGAACTGCAAATGGCTGGGCCGAGGATGAGGAATCGCCAGAGAGCTTACTCCTGGATCTATCACCACCCTGCGACCATCAGCCAAGAGCTCACCAGGCTGCCAGCAAAAACCCAACTCTCCACTTTTGTACAAGAAGACAATGGAAGGCTGAAACACAGACACTTGGCACAGAGCAATCCTTAAAAAAAAAAAAAAAGAAAAGAAAAGGAAATAGAGGTTTAGACTGGCGGGATTGTTCTTAGAGATCTCATTTTGGCTGCCTCTGATCATTCCTTTTTGTTCTAAACTCTTATAAATCACCAACTCAAGGCCCTGTTAGTCCCATTAGGATGGCTGTATGCAGAAAGATGACAGCGAAAGCCCTGGCAGGGATGGTGGGGAAGGGGGCTATGGAGACGGCACAGCAGCTATGGAGGAAGTCTGTCTCCCTCCTACCATGTGGAGTGTTCTGGTTTCTTTTCCTTTTGTGATAAACACCAACCAAAAGCAAGCCGGGGAGGAAAGGGTTTGTTTGGCTTACAGTTCCATATTACAGTCTATCACCGAGGAAAGTCGAGGCAGAAACCTGGAACAGGATCCTGGAAAGGAGCTCACGAGACACACTGTTACTGGTTCTCAAATTCACTTTGGTTCTGGCTCAGCCTGCTTTCAACCCAGGAGGATCCTCTCTGCCTGGTGCTGCCACAGTGGGCGGAGCCCTCCCACATCAACAACAACAACAACAACAACAAAAATCCCTATTGGCATGACTACAGGCCACACTGATGTAAGCAAGCCCACTACTGAGACACTGTCATCCTAGGGGAGTCCTGGTTGTGTGGACGATAGAAACTAAGACAACAGAATTAGCATTTGACCTGGTCACTCTGGGTAAAATGATCATGAGTTCAATCGCTGTGGAAAAAAAAAAAAAAAAAAAAAAAAAAAAAAAATGAGGAGTCCGCCTAAGAGACACAGGAGGCCCATCCTCAGAAAGGCCTGCTTTGCAAGGCTGGCCTTCAGCCGGCCTCTGGGGAGGTGAATTTTCTTGCATGTTCCACAACTGGCCCACGAACCGAGACCATACAAACACACTGACAAGAAGCACCTGCTTTTCTGCCTAAGGCCTGGGACCTCAGTACGTGTTAGGCCTCTTAGGGTGCTGACACGGCTAGTCTCTCAGGAGTACACGTGGTGTCTGCCCCTTCCGGGGTGACGGTCTCATGTTGCAGGTGCATCCTATACAGCTTCCCTGGGAGGGCACCGGCTACCCTCCAGACTGGTCCCCCCTCCATCACTCCTTGGTTAACTTGGCTGCGTGTCCCTTGCTTTGACAAATTGCAGCTGTACGCAAGAGCACATGCTGAGTCTGGCAGCAAGGCCCCCTACTGGACCAGGGCCGTCTGGAGGACCCTGACACAGAGCCAGCATGAAAATATGATGCCCTAGCCAGTGTCAGCTGTCAACCTGACGTGGCTCAAGTCTACTGACCTGATGGACTGCACAGATCAGACTCCGTCTGTGAGAATGATCTCCGCTGATGCGGGACAGCCTTGCCCCCTACCCCTGAGGTTAGCACCATCTGTAGGCAGCTGGGCCTGGGCACGATACCAAGGAGTGAGCCGGTGAGAAGCATTATTCCTGGCTTCTGCTTCAGTTCCTGCCTGATTTCGCTCACTGATGGGCTGTGACCTGGAAGTGTAAGCCAAATAAGCTCTTTCCTCCCCAAGTGGCTGTGACTATCATAGCAACAGAGTGGAATTAGAACACAGACATCCACACAGAAACTCAGGCACAGATGCTCGAGGCGGCATTACTTCAAATAACCCCCAAAGTGGAAATAAACCAAATGCCCATTGACTGGCGAGTGAGCCTAAAGCTGTGGTATATCCATTCAAAAGAATATTAGGTGACCGTAAAAAGGAAGGAACGCAGCAACACGGGTGAGGCTTGAAACCCTGCACTAAGGAACAGAAGCCAGACACAAAAAACACCACCTAGCATGTGATTCTAACTAAGAGTGATGTCCAAGAGGAAACCTTAGTGACGAGGTGGTGTGCTGCTTGCTAGAGGCAGGAGAGGGGGAGAGGAGAAGACTGCCTACGGCATTGAGACGTACGTGTGTGTGTGTGTGCGTGTGTGTGTGTGTATGTGTGTAGGTCAGAGGTCGACACGGGTTGCCTTCCCATAGTGTTTTCTGAGACAGCCCCACAATACACTTTTTAAAAGTACAACAGGGAAGTCATGTCTCAATAAAGCTGTTACCGATTTACATATTAAAAAAAACTGTAAGTGGTCAGAAGCAGCTGCCACAGGCCATCTTATCTGGCACATAAAACACAGCAAACCGCCCCCCCCCCGCCGCCACCAGGAGACATTTCTGCCCCTAAAAGGCCTGATCTGAACAAACCCGAAAGACACACCAGACCAATTCAAAGGTAGGGATGTCTAACAGGAAGAGAAAGAAAGATCAAAAACCACCCACGTGGAAGGAGACCAAATCAGCCAGAGCCTGCTACTCCTGGGGCAAAATTCAGCTGGCAGTGACTGTCACTACTGAGGTAGAGGATGTTATTGAGATAGCTGACAGGTCTGAATGCAGCCTCGGGATTGGAGAGGGCTACGGCGGTAACTCTCTGGTTCTAATGGGTTTCCGTGGTGCTGTGGGAAGTGTCTGATCTTGCTGAAATTACACAGTTAAGTATTATGTCTGCAACATGCTCTAAAATGGTTCAGAAAATGGTTCAGGTCATGTACGTTTCTACATACATAACGAAGGAGGGAGGGGAGGAAGGAAGGAAGGAGGGAAGGAAGGAAGGAAGCGTGCATTAGGGAATCTTGCTGACCATGTAGGAATTGGCAACCTGGCTGTTCCTTTTAGAAGGGGCCTGCCATGTCCAAATGGGCTGTCCATCCTTAGTGGCTTTGGCTTTTTAATTAGAGGCTCCTTTTACAGTTTTGCACGTTTTCACTCAGTGTCAGCTTCACCCCGTCTCTGCCCCTCCCTCTTCTGGGTTCCTCTAGTTCTGTGTCCTCAACATGCCCTTCAGCATGCGTCTCTTGCGGTGGTTTGGACGTGGTCTGTCTCCAACAGGTCTGTGTGTTTGGTCCCCAGTGTGACAGAACCATGAGCTGCGGGGGCCAGGTGGGGTGATCCAGGTCACGGGGGAGGGGGGGCTTGACCCTGGGAAAGGATCAGCGAAGGCCTTGTTGGAGGAGGTTTCGACACACTGGACAGAACGGGCTGCTGAGAAGGGGGGTTGTTTTGGAGTGGGTTCGGATTCTTGCCCCCTCCCTCTTGCTTCCTCGTTTTCTCCTCTGCCCACACTGTACCCTCACTTCCCCTTTCTGTTCCTCCCCTATGACATGTGTCAGCCGTGTGGAGTGGGGCAGCACGCTCCTGGACTCCACAACTATGAGCCAAATTGATCTCTTTTTCTTTTCTAAGTCCCCACCTCAGGGATCGTGTTTTAGCAGCACAGAGAAGACTGGCTTTTTAGTAGATAATTTAAAAAATTAGGTTGATATGTATCCATGTACCTGCTCATATTTAATATAAGAGAAGTTCACAGACTTACAGTAGAAAAGCAGACAGAAGGAAAACAATTACCCATCATTCAACCTGATCACAATCCTATTGAAGCATCTTGTGGCCCCCTATGAATACGACACAAACACACTCAGCAGTGTGACAGACACTTCCTAAACCTCACTGTGAAACAGCCCGGAGCGTCAACACCAACTTCACCTTCCTGCCCAACCGTAGACTTTTCTGTGATTTCTAGTTGGAAAAGAAAAGCTACGGGTGCGAGTGTCTGTGCACAAAATATTTCAAACCCTTTCCTTCACCCGAAGCCCCAGCACAGGAGACAGATGAGGAATTAGTAGTTACCGGCGTGTGCGAGGGGTTTGAAGATGACAAACAGGGAGGCCGGCGCCACGGCCCTGTGGGTAAAGCGCTCACTGAACCAGCTTGAGGACTCCAGTTCGACACGCCAGCACCGACGGGAAAAGCTGGGCCCGGTGGCGCGTGCCCGTCACCCAGGGCCGGGTAGAGCCCGAACGGCAGGCTCCAGGTTTAGTGAGAGGCCCCATCTCCAAAACTTAGGTGGAGGGGCTGGAGAAACGGCCGGGCGGTCCAGAGTTCTGCTGCTGTTGCAGAGAACACAGTTCGGCTTCTGGCGCTCAAGCCTGGCAGCTCACAACTGCCAGATCCAAGCTAACAGCTCGTTGGCTCGACATTGTGTGAAACTTGCCTGACGTGCTGGCTCACCCTTGTGAGCTCGGAACTCACAGGGGTCATCGAGGCAGGGGTGTCCCTGCAACTCAAGGCTAGTGGCGTGTCAGACCAAGCCAAATGCAGGGACACCAGCAGGGTCAGGGAAGGCCCCCGGCCACGGGGTGAGACCATGGGCCCACTTCCATGTCTCATCTTCCCCTCGCTGCCCCCAAAACAGAACATAACCTGCCGAGCGGCCACTGCTTGCATTGGGCCCACCTTCCTCCCTGTTCTAGACACAACCACCAACATGACGCCAGCGCTTTCAAAAATAATTATGCAGGGGCCTTAAAAAAAAAAAAAAAAAAGTCTCAGATGCAAAATAGTACACAGAGATATTTAAAAGTATGTTTTCAAATCCTTAGTGCCAGGCAAGGAAAGCTCATTATGTGCCATTAAGCGGAAAAGCAAGATATCAAGTTTTATGGCATGAAATCCAGAAATGTGTGTGTGTTAAAGGACTGAAAAACAGAAAAATATTGACGGTGGTGTCATCTCAGAGGGAAGTGTTCAGTGATTTTTTTTTTTTTTTTATTTTTATTGGCAGTCACCTGTATTTCCTGAAATTTCCACAGCGATACCTGGAAATACTTGTGATATGAAAGATAAAGGTTGTTAACGTGAATGACAGAAGCAATAGCGTGATGCCTTGGGTGAAAGGCAACATGAGGGCTCTGGGTGAGGGGGACCACGCAAGGTTTGCCAAGAAAGAGGTCAGTGTGCAGAGCTGGGCGCCATCCAGCAGAAGGAGCAACAGGAAGAGAAGCCCAGGACCGGAGCCCAGCCAGCTAGAACCTCAGGGCCTGTCCTGGCGAGTTTCTATGTCAACTTGACCCAGGGTCATTTGAGACGACAGAACATCAGCTGAGAAAACACCCCCACCAGAATACGCCTGTAGCAAGCCTGTGGCCATTTTCTCAGTGACTGATGAGGAGAGCCCAGCCTACTGTGGACGGGGCCACCTCTGGGCTGGTGGTCATGGGTGCTGTTAGAAAGTGGGCCGAGCCAGGCATGGTAGCACACTCTTTTAATCCCAGCACCCTGGAAGCAGAGGCAGGAGGATCTCTGTGAGTTCAAGGAGTGAGTTCAGGATAGCCAGAGATTCTTAGGGAGACCGTCTTGAAAAAACAAAACAAAATAAGACAGAAAACCAACCAAGAAAATAAAACAAAATGTCGACAACAAAAGAAGCCTGAGCAAGGCGTGGGAAGCAAGCCAGCAAGCAGCCCTCCTGCTCAGCGATGCTGAAATAAGCCCCTTCCTCCCAAGATGCTGTTGGTCATGGTGTTTTATCATAGCAGTAGAAACCCTACCTAGGGGCTAGAGAGATGGCTCAGTGGTTAAGAGCACTGTCTGTTCCTCCAAAGGTCCTGAGACCAATTCCCAGCGGCCACATGGTGGCTCACAGCCATCTATAATGTGAACTGATTCCCTCTTCTGGCAGATGTAAATGCAGAGAGAACACTCCTATACATAAAATAAATAAATTTTTTTTTAAAAGAAACCCTACCTAACAGATGGCCCAAGACACAATGTATTCCCACAGTCACCTATCAGAACTATGTGAGACTCGGAGAAGTATCCTGCTCCAGGACACAAAGGTGAAGGGGAGACAAATGGCTGGGGTGGAGGCGTCCTGGGATAGAGCAGATGTTCATGTCAGACCCAGGCACTGGAGAGCCGAGTGCCACCACAGTTAGAGCATACGGTGTCTCGCTATGAAGCTCTGGCAACCTCTTTAAGAGTCACCCAGGCTAGGGAGATGGCTCGGTCCATAAAGCGCTTGCCCTGAAAGTGTGAGGACCTAGCTTCAGCCCCCTAGAGCTCACTGGAAAAACATGAAAGCTGGGCATGGTAGCAATGAGGTTCTGGGGAGGCAGACAGAGTAGAGGCTCGGAGCTCACGGGCCAGCCAGTCTGTTCCAACTGGAGACTTCCAGCACAGTCAAGACTGCAAAAAAAAAAAAAAAAAAAAAAAAAGCTGGCACCAAAGATTGACAGCCACGGTTGTCCTCTGGCCTCCACACACACTCACGGGCACCAGCACATGCGTGTGCACAGTAGGTAGAATCACCTGCATGCCGGGCCAGGCCAGGCACTGCCTCGAACATAGCTGCTCCCTCCCAAGCTAGGAAGGCGGATGGGTCTTCTAGTCATTCAAGACCACAACTGGCACCCGGACCAGATGCCCGCCTGGCACCACCCAGCAGTGACACCATCTGTAGGGCCAGGTGGGAAAGGGTTCGGTCTCCAGTGACATTGGGACCCGGGGACTGCATGCTCAGATTGGAGCCATGGCAAGGGGCTTCACCCCACTTTTGTGTGCGGCGTAAGGGACCGGCTGCTGGCTACAGACACCCGGGAGCCATTCCTGCTGGCTTGTCTTTCTTTTCAAAATACTATTCCTTTTTACATTATGTGTGTGTGTGTGTGTGTGTGTGTGTGTGTGTGTGTGTGTGTGTATAGGTAGGGCACAGCATGTATTTGGTCGGTCAGCGGATGACTTGCAGGAGTCATCTCTTTCCTTCCACTGTGTGGGTCTCAGGTGTTGAACTTCTATCGTCTTGCCTGGCAGCAAGATCCTCTAGCCATCTCACCAGCCCTCCTCTTCTTTTTCTTTCTTTCTTTTTTATACAGGGTTTTATTCTGTAGGCCAGCTAACCTAAAGCTCACAAAGTCACTCAGGTTGGCCTCAAACGTGCAGCTATCCTCCCGCCTCGGCCTCCCAAGTTCTGGGATCATAGGCATGAGCCACCACGCTTAGCTGGACCTGCCGTCTTGACCTAGCCATGCGTGGGTGGAGCGTGGGAGCTGACCTTTGACCCGAGTGAGGCCCATGAGTGCACACGACCTCGGGGCAGGGAAAGGCTGCCCGCTTGTCACACTCTCGGCGGTTCAGGCGCGTGGCTGAGTGAGGGTCCTAGAGGGGTAGAACTCCTTGCCATCCCAAGTGTGGTGTGGGACCAGCAACTGGGCCAGCCGTGACTGGGGCCTGGACAGTGCCGGGGCCTGCTGAAGTCCACATGCTGCGCATCCCTGCTGGACTGTCTCAGCCTCAGGACAGGAAGACCCTCATGAGAAAGCAGACAGACAACTCGGGCTAAGCTCCTGGTGCGGGTGGTACGGTACCAGGATACCACGTCCTGCTAATTACCGGCTAAGCGCCTCCCCACCCACACGCAGCCATCAGGGTCCCCAGTGAGCCCTCCGTGGGGCTCCAAAGCCGTTCTCCACGCTGGAGCTGAAGCAGCTAGTTGAAATGCAAATTTATTCCCAGCTCCACGCTACCCAGCACACTTAAAACACTCTCATCAGGCAGAAAGAGCAAACGCCTTAATGAAGGCCTCGAGCCCGAGTCCCGCCCACTCGGGTCTCCATCACTCCCTCCTTCCTGAGCCACGAGCTGAGCCACGGTCCTCACGCCCTTCCCTGCCACAGGACCTTTGCATGTGATCCTCCCCCAGGAAACGCCCCTCCCCTTTTTCTGCCTGGTGAATTCCACTGTCTCTTGGCCCTCCACCTGGCACTTTTGGGGCTCATGGGGAACGTGGTTTTGCGTAGCCCGGGATGGCCTGGAACTCTCGATGAGGAGGACCCTGACTTCCTCCTTCTCCTTCCTCCTTCTCCCGAATGCTGGGTCAGAGAAGAGGACTGCCTGGCACAGAGAAAACCCCAGTGCCAGGATTTAATGAGCCCAGCAAGCTCTCACCAGGTGCCCAGCCCAGCGAAGGCTCTTGGGAACCCCTCCCTGGCGGGATGTGTGACTCCTCCGCCTCTGAAGACAGCCACCTCAGCAGCCTCACAGAGCTGGGAGCCAGCTTGCCCGGCTGCCTGCAGAGCAGGGAGAGGCCTTCCCAGCCCTCCCTGGCACAAGTCAGGTGGGAGGCAAAGGCCAGGGTGCTGGAAAAAGCGGGGACAGTAGCACAGGTGACCTTGGCTCAGGTGAAGCCACAGCCCCGAGGAGACGCCCGGCACAAAACCTCCAGGAGCGGGCAGACCCACCAGCTCCGGAGACCTCCGCCTTCCTCTTCTTCCAATTCCCGGTTAGGTATTGGGAGAGAGCTCCCTATTTTCCAGGAAACAAACCGCTCTTTCACAGGCTGACATGGCCCACACAGGGTGCCTGTGTGCCACGAGCACAGCGCATGTGATGCTCCCCGTCCCTCTGGGAGGTGCTCTCAGGAGGAGGCAGGGCAGGGGGTAGCCCAGCCCTGGACCCCGGCTCCTCGCAGCTGGGTGTCCTGAAACGTGAGACTCCGTGTCTCCATCCTGTGCTCCACAACCCACAGCTGCCCCATTTCCTCCACCTCGACACAATTTTCTGATCTCATGCGTGTGTGTGCGCACACACACACACACATATACACACACATACACACACACATACACACATACATATACACACATACACACGCCCCCCCCCACACATACACACATACACATACATACACACACACATACACACACACATACACACACACATATACACACATATACACACGCCCACACACACACACACATACACACACATACACACATACACACACACACATACACACACACATATACACACACACACATACACACACATACACATACACACACACATATACACACACACATACATACACACACATACACACACAACATACACACACACATACACACACAACATACACACAGACATATACCATACACACATACACACCACACACATACAAAATACACATACACACACTACACACAAAACACATACAAGCACTCCACACACAACGCAAACACACATACACAACACACATATACCCACACCACACACAAATACACACACC
>REGO01000146.1:1298639-1336611 GCA_010120015.1 Rhombomys opimus | reverse complement strand
ACACACACACACACACACACACACACACACGCACACGCAGAGGCTCACTGGCACAGAGGAATCGGGCGTGTCCCTGAGGCCACAGCTAGCCTCACACCCAGGATGTGCACCCGTCTCTCAGCAGCCTGTGCTGCCCAGTTACCCCATGGAGCACTCAGTAACACTCAGGTGTCCCCCAAAGTGGCGACATCCCAGACCACAGAGCCAGTCTCCTCCCTTCCCCGGCACAGAGCACTCGGGACGGTGCCCTGCAGGCCGCTTTGGCCCGAGCCTCCTTTTCTCCACATCCGTCATGTCTGAGGACGGCCCCTGTGCACGCGTGGCTCTCCCCGGACTCGAGAGCCCCCTGTGGCAAACGCCTGTCTCTCCCACGTTTCCCTGACCTCTGCTCGCCACGCTCCAGTCACAAAGAACCTTCGAGCTGGCCTCAGACACACCTGTCCCCGCCACACACACACCGAGGCAGCACAGTGAGTCGCACAGTGGCAGTGGGTCTGTGAGGGCACAGGCCAGGATGGTGTCAAGATTTCGGGTGGCTCTAGGCTGTTCACCCGCTGACCTTGAAGCTGGGGAATGAGCCTGGTTATCTGGACAAACCATCGTGATAGCTAAGATCCGGGCAGGGGTGTCGGCCACAGTGGTGGGCCTGAAAGGTCTCTGTGGGCCCTGTGCAGCCAAGGATGAGGAAGGGCTTTCTCCCGGGACAGCTGGCTGTAAGGCCAACCCGACCGGGCTGAGGGCCCCCGAGGTTGGTGAGGCACGGTTCTGAGTGAGTCTGCAGTGGGAGAGGGTGATTTGAGTCGGTGGGCCGGGTTGGAAGGCAGGCGGGCCCTCTCAGTGTTCACTGGAAGCAGCCAAGCACAGAGGGACCAACCAGCGAGGAGGGCGTGTCCCTCTCTCCTGGGCTGCCAAGGAGACCCTCGTCGGGCCTTCCGACGGCAGCGCTCTGGGTGCTCCGGGGCTGTGGCTCAGGAGACTCACGTATGTCCTGTGTCTGTCCACCCGCCCCCTACACAGCGAACACCCTTCTGCCCAGTTCTCAAGCTGTGACCTGCATCACAAGACCCGGCACCAAGCGTGGGACTTGTCAGCCTCCTGATGAAACTTGGATCCTTCTATCCATCCAAGCTTTTATCTGGCCTCCTCCTCCTCCTCCTTCTTCCTCTTCTTCTTCCTCTTCCTCTTCCTCTTCTTCTTTTCTTCTTTCATTTTTACTTTTTTATCTCCTTACTTTGGTTTTGGAATAGGGCAATGCTGTTTGCCAGGCTGCCTCCAACTCCCTGGCTCAAGGAACCCCCCACCACCCGACCGCCTGGGCAGTAAACTTACAGGCGTGCTGGCTGCCGCTCACATAGGCTCTCACTACAGAGCACGGCTCATTTCTCGTTCTCGACTCTATCACCTCTAATTCCCCGGAGAACTCTGCCTGACTCGCTCTCGCAGAGCAGAATGAATGCGGTCCGCTGACACCTTGAGTCTTAGCCCCGGGAGACCTGTCCCAGACTCCCCGCTTCTGCAGAGACAAATTATGTGGATCCTGTCACCCGGGCACCAGGGCACCGACACGCTACCTGGAATGAGGTAGCCAAGCCTGGGATTGCCTCCTGTTGCTCGCGTTTTTCCTGCCTCTTTCTCCCCTCGTGGTACTTTCCGGACAGGGTATCTGACGAGCTGGCACAGGGGCTCCCACCCTTGCAGGCCGCCCTGGTGGTGGTTGATTTCTCTACCAGATGGGAGAAACTCCATGTGTGCCAGTCTATATCCCATCACCCGCCTTTCCAACCCCTGGCACAACCCCCCAAAGCATCACTAAAGCACGCCGGTCCCGACGATGGCTCGTCAGTGCCTCTGTTATTCAACAGTGAATGTCTCCCGGGCTTAAACCTGACCCTGGGCCAGACCCTTCATGAACGTTCAATCCCGCGTCAACTCTGCCAGCTGCTGTATCATTTCTACCTGTTTCTGTGTGTATATATGTGGGTGTTCTTGTGTGTGTGTGTGTGTGTGTGTGTGTGTGTGTGAGGAAGTGAGAATTATGGCGTACACTTGCACACGGAAGCCAGCTTCAGGTCTTGTTCACCTTGATTCTGACGCAGAATCTCACTGGCCTGGAACTCACCCAGGAGGTGGGGCTGGTGGCCAGCGAGCCCCAGGGGTCTTGCCCGTCTGCCTAGTCCTGAGATTACACCTGGCTTTCCTGGAACCTATTAGATAGACCAGGCTGGCCTTGAACTCACGGAGGTCTGCCTCCCTCTGCCTTCTGAGGGCTTCGAATAAAGTGCGCCACCACACCCGTGTACACCTGGCTTTTTGACATGGGTTCTAGTTACCTCGTTTTCTGTGTCCCGAAAGCTTTTTACCAACTGAGCCGTCTCCGGGGCCCCTCCATCCTGCTCTTAACAGATGAAGCTGTGTAGCCCTAGAGGACGAGATTAGAGGATGAGCTCGCATGCCCACCCCTGCACAGCAGACAGTGGCTGAGCCAGGCAATGGTGTAAGAGGAACGCTGGGGAGGCTGCTCTGATCCAGGAGAGCAAACTGTTTCCTGCCCAGATATCTGCAGGCGTATGATTAGTGCACACACAGGTATATCCAAAGGTCATGTAAGCATGTATACACACACACATACAATGCAGAAGCCAATCTGAGGGAAAGCCCGGTCGACACCATAGCCGGTGGTGGACGGAGCCCGGCTGAGGAGACAGCTGGGTTTCGGCCTTCAGTGTGAGGTCCAGAAGTTCAGTCTTGGTGATGCTGTGTCACCTGGTGGGCTGGGCCAGGGCCTGTGAGCTTTACAGGGAGCCCCAGGCCACGGGTGGGAAGAGGGCCTCAGGAGGACAGACGTCCTGCTGGCTAGTTGTCACCTGCCAAGAAGCTGGTATCCACGAAGACGCATCTGGAACTTTGTGTTCCCTGGAGCTTTTCCTCCAAACAAAAGGGTTTAGCGAAGACTCTTCTAAGAGTCCCTGAACCAGCAGAGGACTGAGCAGGGCAGGGTGGCATGTGACCTTCCCTTGAGGTCTGTAAGTTCAAGGCCAGCCTGGTCTACAATGCAAGTCCAGCATAGCCAAGGCTACAGAGAAATACCATCTCCAAAAATAAAAAATAAAAAGAAAATGAGGCAGGAAATCAGTGCCAAGTGAGACCACATACCTCAAAACCCACGGCCACTCCAGGAAGCAGGTAAGAAGCCCATCTCAAAGACAGGGGACACAAAGCCAACAGCGGAAAGCTTGAACCCAGGCCAGCCTGACTGCAGCCTTTGCCTCTTCCTGTCCCTCTTCCCACCTCCTCTACTCACAGGACATGCCCTGCGCATCCACTGCCTGGCATATCCCAGCGTGAGCAGACAGACACCACCAAGCATGAGGAATTCAACCAGGGCTGAACACTAAGAAGAAAACACGCAGGAGGGAAAGGGGCTGGAGGCAGCCGAGCGGAGGGGTGGCCCTGAGCAGCCTCTGAGAGGACAGCTGGGCCGAGCCTCCAGCGAACACTGAAAAAGATAAGCTTGTTTCTTCATCAGCGGCCTAAGAGATCTCACCGCACCCCCTAGGCCCCAGCCAGCATGGACTCCAGTGCAGCTGGCTCATCTCGGCTAGAAAGGCTTGCTAAGCCTGCCGAGAAGGCTATCTGCTCACACGAGGAGGGCACACAGCACAGCTCAGCTTTAGGAATGAATGTCACAAAATGACTGGGGTCTCGGACTCATTGATGCCGGAGCTGGGGAGCCGCCACCCCGCAAGCACTCCTGGGCCTGCCTTCATCAGGCTGCTCAGGCAGGCTCACTTTTCAGTTTTCTGGGTCTGTGGTGATGGATGGTGTGCGATGGCCCTTCTAGGTTCCTAATAAGGACCAGCGGCACTCCTTCACTCCTGCAAGACTGAATTACTGAAGATGCGCTTAGGATGCTCCCTGTGACAGCGTGAGCCGCAGCGCAGCGTTCTTGAAAGGGTCCCTGCAGCCTCCTCTGAAAAGAGGGCCCTAGTCACGCGGGAGCCGGCGGAACATCAGGCAATTTGATCTCAAGCCCTTGAAAGACACACCAAAGAACAATTAACTAGGAAAACCAGAAGGCCTCCTCCTGATGAACGAGTGGGACCGGCCAGGAGGGAGAGAAAACTCAGATCTTTTGAACTACTTCAGTGATGGAAATCAAAGGCCTCACGCGCCCTGGACTTGCTCATTTCCGGGGGCTTCCTCCCGCCTCCCTGGCATCCGAGGTCCCACTCCCGACAGGCTCGTCAGCACTCTGATGGCATTAGGATTTTCTCCTTCCTGAGCTGCCTCCGGATCTGGAGCTTTCCTGCTGGGGCCCATAAACCTGCCACGGGGAGATGGCAGCTCCCGAGGCGTAGCCAAAACAGCCCCCTTCCACGGACCGGAGACAAATGAGTGGACAGCCGTGACAGGTGACTCGACAAAGCCGTCAAAAAAAAATCCCTCTTTCCCTCACTTGCACTGGAGCCGCCGCTGTGGGTGACAGTGGCTCACTAGGGCTCTTTCATAAATCTCAGAGCCGGGCTCTTTCTGATACTTCCTACAGAGGATAGGCTGCCCTGAGATTCCTGTCCCTGACAGCCGGATGTTCTGTAGAAAGGCAGAAACCATCTTGTTTCCCCAGTTCTGAGTGCAGCCAGGCACTGGCTGACAGGCACTGTTGCTCAGAACACTGGCAGCTCTGGCCAGTGCGGTGGCTCAGCGGGCAAGCCACCTGCTGCCAGGCCTGATGACCTGAGCCCCACCCCTGGCTCCACGAAGTGAAAGGAAAGAACCTTAAATTGTTCTTTGCCTCCTGTGAGTGCACACACACACATACACACACAAACACACACACTCACACACACACAAATAAATGGTTTCTAGGAAAAACAACAACACTGTCAGCAGGGCTGAAATGGCAGGCTCGAGGCAGGGGGTGTGGGGTGTAGGGTAAAGGTGAGGTGCAGTAGGATGGTGAAAGGCTAGCAGGTGTGGAGGTGAAATTTGGGGTAGAGATAGGGTGGAGTGGGGTTGTGGGAGTGCCCCCCCAAAGAGAGCCCTCTGCTACACCCACAGACCTGACCAGCTCTCTCTGCACGTCTGTCCCTTTCTGGACAGAGGGGAGAAATCCCTCTCACGTGCACAGTGGACTTGAAAGTCTATGTGTGAGCTCACGCTCGGGTCTGACTCCACAGACAGGGGGGTGTCCGCCAATTCAACTCCCTCCCTCCTGGATGGGAAGCTCCTAACTGAAAGAAGGACCCTGCACAGAAAGGCAGCCAAAAACAAAACAAAACAAAACAAAAAAAAAAATCCTTGAGGATTTAGATACAAAAATAGTACCTACATGATCAACCATGATCATTTAAACCATCGAAGGCCTAAACCCTCTTGAGGTCAGGGACAGAACCATCTTCCTCTTCCTACAAATGCAGCAAGATTTTAAAATGCAAAGCCTCTTTGATTAGAGTATTTCTTCTCCCCAACTAGGCTATGGTAATTAGCACATGCCTGGGAGATGAGATTTAAATATGCCACTCAGTCCATTTCCAGAGTTCAGCTGAGCAATGCAGAATGTGATTATCTGTGGGTGATAACCATTTTTGTGGGGTCACAGCCACGGCTGGAGCACTGACGCCCCACAGATGACCTCCCCAAGCGGTCTGAGCAGCTGCTCTTCAACTTAATAAAAATAAAAATAAAACCAAGCCAACCACTGCTGGCGTTATCGGAAAAGCCCACCAGTGTGAGCTGCAGAATGACTGACTCTAAGCATTCCTGTTGGGACACCACCCTTTCTTCCGTGTACGGGGACTCTTTCAAAGGTCAGCAGGCTGGGGAGACAGCGCAGCTTCAAGGGGAGGCCAACAGACTCATCCCGCCATAGCTAGGAACACCTGTTCCCTCCGCCACTGACCATTCCTTCCGCTGGAAGTCAAAAACCTCAGGACTCACAACTTCTGAGGCCCATTATGCTGTCCAGGAAGGACACGGGACTGCAGGTCCTTGACCAGCAGAAGCTGACTCTGCTTTGATGCTGGGAAATGAGGCCGCAGAAGAACTACTCTGGGTCTTTCCATTCTTTTGAAAACAGAATGCTTTCACGGACCCAGGTTCCACCACACAGAATGCACCCTCCCCCGCTCACCCATATTTCCCAGTACTAGGAATCGAACCCAGGACCTTGTTCATACTATGCATGTTCTCCACTGTTGAACTAGAACCCCAGCTCTTCCAGGGAGGGGGTTAAAATACCTGTTTAACTGTTCGTGCACCTGCTCTGCGCACACACAGGTACAGAAATCGGAACACACGCTGGTTCTCTCCCCGCCACCAAATGGGTCCTGTAATGTTGCCTGGTAGCCCACGTGGAGACGGCAGTCAGCTCACCAGGGCTTGGTGGCAGGTGCCTTTCCCTGATGAGCCACCCCACTGGCCCTCCGGCCTTCCTAAGGAGAGTCCTACACTAGCGCAATGGCTGAGAAAGAGGCAGGCTCCCCCCAGCAAGCGTGTCTTGGACACAGGGGGATGTTACCAAGCAACGTGACAGAAATGAATCACACTGATAATCCACTCCACAGTAATGGCTTTTATAATTAAAGATCACTGCAAATACAATAGATCCCAACCCAAACAAGGAAGTGGAGAGACAGGGCACCCCTGCCTTTCTCAGCGACTCCCCCACTGTCCACCCGCAGGCCCGCAGGCCACGCTCCTCCTTGGCAGTGGAGAGGCCTGGGGTTAACCAGGTGCCGGGGCCCAGGGCCGCCAGCCTCTCGGGGCCAGCGCTGTGGTCGTGGAGTCCTCCCAGGTGGTAATTACAGCCGGCAGCCCTCACAGCCGAGCAAGCCAAGGACTCCACGGGCACGCCTAGCGGGGGCAGATCCTGTCAGCGCCGACAGCCAGCAGGTCTAGCCGCGAGATAAGGATCCCCACACATGAGGGCCCTGGGTCAGGACCCTGCCTCAAGAGCCGCCGCCTTCCCCCTGCAGTTCCAGCCCCATCTATCAGGCACCAGCACCGACACAGCAGCCCACAGGCTAGCTCAAAGCCAAGGAATCCTACATCACTCCCGAGTCCGGGAACAATTTCAGACGCCACACGCTGAACTTAAACTTCGGCTGCTATTGGCCAGCAAGCTGTAAGGATGCCAGCGAGGGCTTTAATGCATAATTAGATGTTGGCTAGGCAAATTACCTGCCAATGGTACCTCTGCCTACCGAGGGTGCATGGGAGGACAATGCACGATGTGGGGAGACATGGAAAAAGGGGGGATCTCCTGGGAGGAAATGTTTTTGCAAAACTCTATCTCCATGTCAACAGTTCTCCAAGCCAATTCCAGTACTGTACCGCCTCACCCCACGGGTCTGAGCAGTTCTGGCATCAAACCACAGCCCAAAAGCTCCTACGTACAAAACAAGAAGAAGAAGGAAAAAAAAAAAAAAGCTCAGAGTTGAAAAACAAAATCATGAGCCTGCCGGCCTTTTCGGGGAGGGAAGGGGGGGCAGGACTGAAGAAGGAGGGGGGCTGCAAAGGCTGTCACTCAACACACGTGGCCATGGAAACGGTGGAAGGCAGATGGCTGCCATGCCGGTCCTCCCTACCCAGAAATGGGGGTGTAACAGTCTCTGTGGGGTGCACAGGACACCCCTTGTGGGGGCTTCAGGGTTCTAAGAATCCCAGCAAGCCCCGGGAATGAAATTGCATCAATCCCGACTTTCTAAGACAAGCTCACTGTCAAGTAACGCCTCCTATTATCACCCACTCGCTAAGGAGCGTGTGCTGTGTGTGTTCCATGTGCACGTGTGCGCAGGTGTTTATAATCATGCACACACATGAAGACCCTGAGGTATCTTCCTCCATCACTGTCTGCCTCACTCCTTGAAGGCAGGGTCTCTCACTGAACTGGGAGCTCACCATTTCAGCTGGGCTGGCGGGCTGGCTGGAGAGTAAGTTCCCAGAATCCACCTGTCCTACTGGGTCTACAGGCACGCACAGCTATGCCTGACTTTTTACATGGGTGCTCGGGATTTGAACTGAGATCCTCATGCTTGCGTAGCAAGGGTTCTTACCCACTGAGCCACTCCCTGGGGCCCCCATTCCAAGTTTTTATTTGGAAAAGAACCTTAGACACTCAAAAGGCTCCCTAGATGTGGACAGGGCCACCGTCCCGCAGCCAGGACAGACGGGGGCTGATGTCCCCTCAGCCTCTGCACCAGCTGCCCCTCCCCCCACGAGCTCAGCTCTGTACAGGCTGTGCCAGACCGGGGCACTTGCCTCGCAAGTCAACTCACCTCATCATCAGATTCACCCCATTACACACAGCCATCCGCCAAAGACTAGACTAGACCTCGGGGCTACAAAGGGCTGGAGTGTGTGAGTTCTTTAAAGCAAGCTTCCTGATTTGGAGTTGATGGATGGGCTTGGGGGTTGGGGGGGTGGGGACGGGAACCCCTGGAGATGTGTAAAAACCTGGGTAGGATCTGTGTTTGTGTGCTGTGAGCACTGTCCTAGGAAAGAGGGCTTACAGTTTCATCAGATTCACTCAGGTGTCTCTGACCCAAGACAGTGTTAAAAATCACCGTCTGTGAGCTTTAAACTGCCGGGATCTGCCAGAGGCGGCCCGGAAAGAAAGGTAGGAAAACAACGGAGGCAAAGGACTGTGGGTTCCCTACCTAATGCCAGAGGACAGAACTACCAAGGTGATGTGGTGTGTGAGTGTGTGTGTGTGTGTGTCTGTCTGTCTGTCTGAGTATGTATGTATATGCATGGTGTGTGGAAGCCAGAGATGAACCTTAGATTCTTCCTCAGATGCTGCACACCTTACTTTAGAGGCAGGGTCTCTCCTTTGGCCTGCCACTCATCAATCAGACAAGGCTTCCCTGATTAGCAGTCACAGAGCTGTCTCCCAAGCGCTGGGTTACAAACATGCACAAGCACACACACACACACACACACACACACCAGTGTTTACCTGGGATCTGGGCATTGAACTTGGGTTTCCATTCTTTCCCATTCTTTAAGGACAAGCATTTTATCAACTCGGCCATCTCCCTAGCCCCCAAGGCTCTATTCATCCAGCTCAAGCCTCTTACTCCAGGCCGCCTGAGACCTGTCTCCTGCCTCAGACTCATTCTTCCCTGTCTTTGCTGGTCCCACATTGTTTCAGGCTCTACACTCAAGGCAGGCATGAGTCCCTGCCTGTGAGAGACAGGCATCTGCAGTACACATGCGTAGATAATTACAGACTGAAATCCATTCGCAGTACAAAACCAGGGGTGGAGAAAGTGGCTAATGATTCCACAATAGGGAAGGCTTCCAGAATATTCCACTCAGGTGCTTTCCCCACATGCCTGAAAGCTCCTTCAGGAGGTGGGGGGACTCAGATCACGTGACTTTGCAACTTAAGGAGTTTGCAATGCACGGCACTGAGTAGGTATTTATATTGGCTGAACAAATAGATAGGCCCATTGACGACGAACTGGCTTCCCTGTGGTATTTCTTAGATTAAATATTTTAACTCTGTTTGGGAGCAGAGGTCTCTCTTCAGACATTCAACCCACCCACAGGAGAGAAACACCAGCAGAACATGAGCTAGGCAGCAGGCACCCCAACTCCCCAGCTGATATAACTGTGGTTCTGCTTTCCTTGTGGGCCCCTTCCCCTTCAAACCCTCTCGTATGCATTGTTAGCCTTTGTTCATTTCAGGTTCCTGGCTATTCACACACATGAGCTGAGCTGTGTCTCTGTCACTGTAAGGTGGAAATATGGACTGCTAATTCTTGGTCAGGGAGACTGGGCCAGAGAGGTCTTCTATGCATCTAAACGGAGTTGAAGTTTGCATAGCCATCCGACAGGGGTCTTGTGTCTCTTTGGTTGCTGGATCCTCTCTGCCATTGAACAGGATCTGTATTTGTGGTTGTTTTGTTTGTTCTGTGTCCCTGAGGCCTGTCTCATGGTACAGAACGATAAGGGATCTAAAGTTGGAAGCACACGCAGCCAACCTGTACCAACTGTGCCTGGTGACCACCGGTCAACCAGCTAACAGAGGGAGCTCCTACAGGCACAATAAAAACCAAAAGACAAAAGACAGGAGCTGGGAGGGGCGGAGACAGCAGATCCCAGGGGTAGTTGGCCATCGAAGTTAGGTGGACGGGTGGGCTCCAGGTTCCGAGAGAGACTGCGTCAAAATTAGGTGGAAAGCCATTTCAAAACACGGCCAAATGCTGGGCCAGGCACGGTCTGTACGCCCTTGATGCTGGCATACTGAAGGCAGAGCCAGGAGGATCTCTGTGATTTCAGGGCTGGTCTAATCTACATAGTGAATTCTAGAGAGCTAGGACTACATTGAAAGATGCTACCTCAAAAAAAAAAAAAAAAAAAAAAAAAAAAAAAAAAACAAAAAAAAAAAAAAAAAAAAAAAAAAAAAAAAAAAAAACCAACCAATTGCCAGTCAGTGGTGCTGCACGCTTTTAATCCCAGCACTCAGGAGGCAGAGGCAGGTGAGTTCTGTTACTCTAGACAACCTAACTAAGACAGAGTTGTCAATAACACTGGTGACTTCTTTGATGAACTGCATGGTAGGTGTAATGGCTACTCTTGGTTGTCAACTTGACTACATCTGGACTTAACTAACCCCCCCCCCCAAAAAAAAAAAAATGGAGCAGCACAGCTGCGAGGGAGTTTTGCTTAATTAGATCTACTTCTAATCTGGATCTTTGAGATAGGAAGATATATCTTTAATTTAGATCTTTTGACGGGGGAGTCCAGCCTCTATTCTGGGCCACATCTTCTGCTGGGAGCCTGTATAAGGACATGGAAGAAGGAAGGTTTTGCTGTCTGCTTGCTCTCACCTCACAGCAAGTCCATTCCTTCACTGGCAGTAGCACCTACTTCTTCAGGATTCCAGTGTCTACTGAAGACCAGCTGAGACATTCTGCCTCATGGACTGAACAACTACTGGATTCTTGGACCTTACAGTCACAGGCAGCCATTGTTGGATTAGCTGGACCACACCCTGGAAGTCATTCTAATAAATCCTACATGTATACACACATATAGAGAAAGAGAGACATTCATTCTAAAGTCCTGTTGCTCTAGAGAACCCTGGCTAATACAGTAGGTGACACTTTTTTTTGGCAGTACTGGGCCATGAACCTGTAGCCTCACACACACCAGGCAAGCACCCCACCACTGAGCTATATATCCAGCACTTGGTAATTTTTTAAAATCCTCTACAGTTTTTTTGTGGCACATACAAAGACTTTTGAGATTAATCTCTGTTACCTTTTCCCCAGCACTTTTTGTTTGTTTGTTTTCAAGACAAGGTTTCTCTGTGTAGCCCTGGCTGTCCTGGACTCGCTTTGTAGACCAGGCTGACCTCGAACTCACTGCCTCCCGAGTGCTGGGATTAAAGGCATGCACCCCCACACCTTGCCTCTCTAAGTTCAGACAATGATTAAAAAGAAAGCTCAACTTTTGACTCACGGTGTTTGCCAGTCTCTGTGGAGTAAACTATTCATCCCAAGCTAATGTCACCAGACAGAGGCAGTGTGTACAGGTCTATACACAGACACAATAGGTCTACACAAATTACCTAAAAGCTGGAAAAATAATTAGCCAGGCATATGCTTTGAGCCTTTACTGCCCTTGTTTTCAACATACTTAGTAGTAAATTTGTGTTGAAAATGCACTTTTAAAATAATGGTTGTTTTCACAATCAGCCCATAAAATTTTCTTGCTCTTGGGAAAAGCAGTCTTCTCCCCAAGAGATGATAACCTAATTGGTTATCCAAAGCCAAGTGGTCAGGCCTGAAATATATACATAAAAAAAAAAAAAAAAGACTCAGCAGGTTATATTTACAGCTGTGTGTGTGTGTGTGTGTGTGTGTGTGTGTGAACAATAACAATTAATAAAAAGGAGTCCCAGATTTTGAGAAGGAGCCAGGGAGCCAGGGGACAATAGAAGAACTGGAGAAAACACAGAATGGGAGAAACGGTATAGTTATATTACAGTTTTATTTTATGTATATGGACATTTTGCCTGTATGTATGTCTGTGCACTATTTGAACATATGATTCCATAAGAAGGTGTCAGATTCCCTGGAACTGGACTTAACACAGTTGTGAGCTACCATGTGGGTGCTGGGAATCAAACCAGGGTCTCCTGGAAGAGCAGCCAGTGTTCTTAATAGCTGAGCCATCTCTCCTACCCCCATAATTATATCTTAATTTAAAAAAATTCTCACCCTCTCCAGTCAGCTCCCATATATCTCTGGGTGCATTAACCAGCTATATATCTCTGGGTGCATTAACCAGCCAGTCCAGCATCCCTTCCAGCACTGTCAGAATCGGGTACCAGCCTCCTCCCAATGCTGTCAGAGTGGGGTACTAACTGGTGTAGTTTTGAGAGCTGAGATCAGGGTGGGTCCAGGGCCAGGGTGCAGAGTCCAGGAGCTAAAGTGACTCTGGCAGGCATGGAGGGGCAGCCCTGGAGACAAGCAGTCAGGACAGTGACTTTGAGGGATGCCCCTGGTGCCTGCTCAGCAGCAAGAGGAACCATTCCTGCCCACCCTCACCACCCCCCACCCCTCTCCTCGTCCTGTGTCCCCTCCACATCCCAGCTGGTACAGGTGAAGTTAAATCAGGGGATAGCCAAGGCAAGCAGGGAACACACCGCCGCCCAGTCTCTCAGTCGGGTGGTGGGGATGAGGGTGCCTGCTGGATAATAGGTCCCTGTTCCTCCTAACCTTTCCCTGCTCCGGCTCAGGCCTGCTGGGAAGAGCCGGCAGCCAGGCCAAGCTTCTGATTACAAGGCCCGAGGCATGCAGGCCGCAGATGATCTGAGAAAGCAAGCAATCTCTTGGCTTCTCACACAGAGCAGGAGGAGAGTCAAAGCTGAGGACACCGTGGGAGTGGCCTGGGTGAAGGAGAGGTGTCGTGGAGTGGTCAGGTACACGGTGGGCCTGCAGAGGCCACAGGGAACGCACAAAGCAGGTACCGTGTGGAGGGAGCCTTGGGGATCGAAAGCCACAGCCCAGGGCCCATCTCAGAAGACAGTTGAGCCAGAGGTCTAAGGAACATAGAACAGCCAGCATAGAGGACAGGAGGTATGGTACGGAGAAGAACAGACTCCAGACCCAAGGTCCCTGAGACATCACTATTTACTGCACCATCTTGGGCAAAGTACCCCTTCCCTGCTTCAGAGTCTTCATCTGCAAAGAAGATAAATTCTGAGACCATTATAAAGATCAAAGAGAAGAATTTAAAAAAAAAAAAAAAAAAAAAAAGGTTCCCTGAGAGTTAAGGGACTAAGCAGCTGAGAGGTACCTCCAAGAAGAGATGGAATTCGAAAGGCTGATTTCGGTGAGCAGGAGGCTGTCTCCTTACGCCGGCTCCATGCTCCCATGAAGCCCCCGTTCCCCCTTCACTCTCACACATCCTCCGTTCACGGCCTGTCCAGCTGCCTGCCCAGGCGGCCCAGGTCCCACCCACGCACCACATCCCGGCTTGGCCACTTCCGAGCTGCGTTTTCTCCGGGCATGTTGCTTTCCATCTCCAGGCCTCGGTTTCCAGCACAGGAAAGCCATCCCTGTCTCCTGAGCCGCTGTGGAGACCCATCCTGCCACTGTGTTTCAGGTTTGGGTGACTCCATGTTTGCTAGGCCACCTGGGGTACGATCCTGCCAAGGCCCCAGAAGGTAGGACAGTGTTGGACACACAAGATGCCTGGCAGTAAAAGCCCTGCCCCCGCCCCAAGATGAGTGAACCCGGAAACTGACAGCTGTCCAGCCTGCAGGGTGCTGGGTGGTGAACCACTTCCCACTGCAAGCTGCTTCGGCCCAGGGCTCTTGTCCTTTGACCTCGCCTCAGGGTCCTGGTGCCTTGTGAGCGACACCAGTGCTAACCCCCCAAATGCGGTGATGACCGACGGAGGTGAAAACCGACCAAGCCCATGGGTACCAGGACACAACATGCAGTTGCCACCCTCCCAGACCAACTTTACCGCCCGCCCCCCTCCCCCCCCCCGTGGCTCTGGGTATGTCTGGCTGGCTTCTGTGCATCTATGGGATGGAAGCCTCCCCGCCCCCCAAGCCCCGAAGGACCTGAACAGAGCCGAGGGACAACAGGCCACTATGTTCTCAGCACAGGAAACGGAGGCCTTGAGTCTTAAAGCGGCAGATGGGGAGGAAATTATTTCTTGGTAAAGGAAAAAAGGAACATAAATTGCTGCTCAGATGAGTCACTAGAGTAAAGTGCCTTGGGCTGAGAAAGAAAGGCGCCACCGTGCCAGGCTGCATAGGGCAGGGCCCAGACAGGCGACCTTTCCTCTCATCTATTTCTCCCTCTCTCCTCCTCGACTCAGCAGCCTTAGACAGACAGGAAGATGCTAGCACGGGCATGACGGAACGCACGCCTTTTTCAAGTTTACTTCTAACGGCGCTTTGAAATTAACCGTTGCAATTAAGCAGGCCTCGGCACAGCCCACTGGGGGCACAGGGACTCAGCACGCACAGCGGAGGGTGGAGACCACAGAGGAACGAGTTGCTCAGACTGAGGCATTGCTAGCACAGGGCTGACCCCATCAAGCTGAAGCCAGGATCTCAGCTAACGCTTCAATAAAGCGTTACTAAGACTCGGTAGTCCGAGGCGAGGGGCCAAGGTTCCTGCAGCCAGAGGACAGAATGGTATCTCACCGGCAATGTAGCTCACAGGCGAAGCGCTTGCTTTATTGAAAAAAAAAGAAAAAGAAAAACATGATAGCTTCTAAAAAGACTTCACTTGGTCACTGTATATGTTACATATAACTACACATTACACGTGCGGGTCAGGCCATATTACCGCGCATGCCCCATACATTTTGGTAGTCGTAGGTGTCAATTAAAATTTTTCTCAACGTGGGGATGGGAAACGCCTCCCGTATAAGCATGAAGGCCTGAGTTTGAGTCCCGGGAGCCGGGGGGGGGGGGGGAAAGCCAGCGGTGGTGGTGTGAACTTGTCGTCAAAGCACTGAGGCACGGAGGCAGGCAGGATCCCTGAGAACACTGGCCCACTGGCCTGACCTCAGCAGTAGATGCCACACCAACGGACGCCCCGTCTCAGGAAAGAAAGACACATACACATCAAACTGACCTCTGGCCTCCCCATACATGTACACACATGTACAGATGAGTTCTTTTTAAAAGTTGTTTTTTTTTTTTTTTTTTGCTTTCATTTTACGTGTCTGAGCATTTGCACGCCACGTGCGTTCGGTGCCAGCAGAGGTCAGGCGAGGGCGTGGGACCCCCTGGGATGAGAATTCCGTACTCTTGTGAGGAAGCCACCTAGATGCCGAGACTCAAACCCGGGTCCTCCACTGGAGAAGCCAGTGCTCTTGACCACCCAACCACCATCTCTCAAGCCCCACAGAAACTTCCTTAAAGGAACCAGGAAGGGACTCGGTGACTCCATTCCACCACCTGTAGCACCTGCTGGAATGCCGTGTCCACTTACAGCTCCCCCCACCAAGAGGCAGCAGCTGCTGAGGGCGTCTCGTCCCCACCTAACAGTTTGGACTCTGTCCTGTCCAGCCCTGGGGACCCCACTCTGCTCTGTCATGCTCAGGGACAAGATTTTCCTTCCTGAAATCAAACTATAACAACAAGAGCTTTGGAGGGGAAAGTACATTTCTTCACACTTCCCCCACTGACCCGAGAACACGTCCTGAGGGAAAGTCAGCATTTTCTGGAGAGCTTTTGTTTTTGTTTTTTTTTTTAAATAAAGATTTCTTCTGATAGACTCGGAAGTTATTCCTCCTGATTGGAGATGGAGAAGACGGCAGGCGAGAGACCAGGGTGTAGCCACCGGGAGGAAGGTGGCCTTCTAACCAGCTGTGCTAGTCCCCAGCCAGAATCCATGATCTCCCATCCCCGGGGTGAGCAAAGAACCAGACAGCAGGATTTCATTTGTATTTGTCAACCCCGCTCACTCCCTGGAAGCCGAGAGAAGAGATTAAACCACAAGGGTCCGAGGCTCCCTGTGACGAAAGCCAGACATCCTGGAGTCGCTGAAGCCCCTGAGGTTAGGGACAACAGGGATGGGAGAGGAAGGGGGGCGCTGGCATCACTCTAAGTTCTACAGAACCCCAGAAGGTCACGCGATGTGACTTACAAATGAAATAGAGTTGGGAGCTGATGGGGGAGTCCCCAGAATTAGGGTCACCCTGTTCCTTCACCTGGGGTCTTTGGGCGTGGCGTGGGCTGGAAGTGTTCACGGGAGCGATGGGGAGTTTTGTGTTTGTTTTAAGCCAGCCTGGCTTACTGTAACCTGAGAAGGCCTTGCTTCCATTTCAAGCCACGTCAATTACCAGAAGTTAGTTAGCATGCATTCTGGGGACTCTGCCACATTTGGGGAGGCACAGAAAATTTGCTGCCATAATGTGAGCAGATTACATTCTCCGGCATCTGTGTCAGGTCAGCCGGCCCGGCACAGCCACATAGAGACTGAAGCAAAGTCCTGCGGACTGTTAGGTGGTGAGCGAGCAACCCTCCCAGCCTGTCCGGGGTTTCCTCCGCTCCTGACCTGGATCCTGCCTCGGAACAGCGGCCCACCATTTAACCCCAAAATGACCCCACAGCTTTCCTTCTACAAAGTCTCTATAACCTGTCCTCCACAAAACGGGGGCTTCCTGAATCGGTGGAACTGCCCCCCCACCCCCCCGACAACAGTGTTGAGAAGACAGCAGGCCACCGAAGAACCCTCACCTGGAAGGGCCACCTCCCATCACTCCTGCTGTGATTCAAAAGGGAAACTGAGGAAGGTTCAGAGAGGTTAATGGATCTGCCCGCAGTCATACAGGGCGTCGATAAGAAAGAAGTGACTGTAGGTTCCTGGACCAGGAGGCGTGCAAAGGTGACCTCGATGGGTAGTGCGGATCCCAGCGCCCTGAGGGTCCCAAAGTCCTCCTCTCTGCCTAGACAGAGCTGGGGGTGAGGGCTGAGGGTGGGATGGGGTCCTATCTCAGCACTACTGACTTTCTCAGCGAGGTAACTCCTTTTTTCCTTTTTCTTTTTTCCTTTTCTCGTTTCGTTTTTGTTGTTGTTGTTGTCTTTTAAAAATACTTATTTATTCACGTATTTTATGTACGTGAGTGCTCTGTCTTCGCGCACATCAGAATGGGAAATCAGATTCCAGTATAGATGGTTGTGAGCCACCGTGTGGTTACTGAGAATTGAATCAGGACCTCTGGAAGAGCTCTTAGCCACCGAGCCATCTCTCCAGCCCTTTTGTCTTTTTTGAGATGGGGGTTTCACTGTATAGTCCTGGCTGTCCTGGAACTCACTCTGTAGACCAGGCCGGCCTCAGACTCAGAGATCCGCCTGCCTCTGCCTCCCGAGTGCTGAGTTCAAAGATGTGAACTGCCATCATCCGGCAAATAGTTCTTTGTTCACAGGGCTGTCCAACGCAGTCTTACTTTTAATAGCACCCTTAACTTTGGCTCACAGGTTGCCAAGGCCCCACCCCCACTGTCACACCACAAAGTGCCTCCAGACTCTGATACATGTCCGGGTAGTGACACAAGTGGTGGGTTCACAGCTAAACGCCACTAGACTAGTCAGAGCCTCTGTTCCTCTGTCTGGGGAGAGCCAGGCCCCTCGGGAGCTTTCCCGCTCGGACAGATGAGGGAGAGGCCCAGCCACGCATAGCAGCAAATCCTAGGGAACCTTCTCCAACACAGCCCCTTATCTAGGACAAGCATCTCTGTAAGGGCAACCCCCTCCGAGAAGCCTGGGGTAACAGGACACCCATTAGGAGAAATTCAAGTTAGAGATACACTACAATCCCACACAAACACAGAACCAGGCTTTCCTGTCAGCCTACGACCAGCCACAACCCCCCGGGAAACTATCACGGCTCTACCAGCGACAGAGCAAAGGCCGCCCTTAATTAAGCAGCTACCGTGTGCCTGCTAGCTAACACCTCTAACCCCAAGGAGGTTTCCAACATCACCCATTGCGCCGGAAAGGAAACTGAGGCTGGAGTTAGTTAAGTTAGCTTGGCCCAGGGTTCATCCTGTGAATCTATGGGTCCCGCCCCAACACACACACACACAAGCTCTGCTTCAGGGGAAAGCCATCCCGTCATGGTGCCAAGACCCACAGAGGCGGGAGGAAGACTGTTTGAGGTAGGCAGCAGACTTCACTCAGCTGAATGGCCAAGGGCCAAGTGCTGCCTTTGAGCCAGCCCCATGCCCAAGTGGGTGCTGGGGACCTTCCAGCCACAGGAGCAGGAACGAGGGGCAGCCAGCTGGAACGGCCCTTGAGGACACATTAGCAGAGTCTCACTTCTCAGGAGAATGTGGCTCTGCCACACAGAACAGCCTCCTTTGGCAGCGAGCAGCACTTGCCCGAATCTCAGTCACTGAGACGGGCCTGCTGTTTGCCAACAGCAACCAGGAAGGTGGCAGCTGCCCATAGTCCCTCCGTGCCCAGACGTCCGGTCAGGGCCTCCGCACCCTGTGCACACCAGGCCTGGGTGTACCCTGACCCACAGGGCCAAGGGTCTTCCACGTGACCCAAGAGGTCTCTGCAGGCATCCTTGGGAAAGGGCTTGGGGGTGGGATCAGCTGATATGTCAGGCCTTAAGAGAGGTTCCAGTGGCTATGGGTGGGGACAGTCAGAAAGCAAGCAGGTGGCCTTGAGTGGGTGCCGCTGAGTGGCAATGTGGCCTGCTGCTTTCCAAGGCCTTCAGGAGTCAGCTCAGGCTGTCTCTGACCCCCAAGTCAGGAAGGGGGTCTCCGTTCCAGCTTGCAAAGCAACTGTCATGCTGCCGTAGCTGCCAGCATGTTGCTAACAGGCTCCAGCAGAGCAGGGCATAGCTGTAGTTCTAAATCCACAACTCCTCATTTCTGGGAGAGTCCTGAAACCCATCTAACTGCAAAGTGTGGCTGTCTCCCATGGGGAGTATCTTATTTCTTTTTAGACACTGAACCTCTGGTCGGAGACAGGGCGATCATTACAGTCCATCTGTGCCTTAAGGCCTTCTCTGAGGCATCGTAGTCAGTAATGCTGGGCTGTCCTCTCCCATCTGCTGGGAGAACTGCTCAAAAGGAGAGAAGGCAGAAGTGGGGGCAGGAGTCCATCTGGCTCATGACCTTTGCGGGGCAACAAGCAGCTAAGATCAACTGGCCCAGACCCTGGGGATGAGGCATGGAGCTCAAAGTCAGGCTTTGAGTCCAACCCGAGGAGCCAGGCAGGCTCAGTGATGGAGCCTCACAGATCACTTCCACCCCTTGCTGGCCAGTCTGTCTTTCTGTGCAGCTCAGTCGTTCCCTGTCTATAGTCTCCAACAAGGGCTCATGTGTTTACTTCCTTCCAGGGACAGAAGGAAGATGGGAGGGGTCATGCCCAGTTCTGTCTAGAATGTCCTTCTGGCAGTTGGTGGACCCCTCCTGGGTCCCTTCCTCGTGGGACTCTCTCCCATACCAAGCTTCAAGCTTCGCTCATCTTCTTTCTCCAGGGGGGGAGGGGGAAGAAAGGCTCTGGTGTTCCCGGAAGGAGTTTCTTGTTTACTCAATGCACAAGTGAAAAAGAAGGGAGTTTAGACATAAGCTTGGGTAAGAACAATAAAACCCCCTTCAGCCTGGGCCATTAAAAGTTATTTGAAATAAGAGAGCCAGATTTTCCAGGTGAGAATTACAGGGTATGTGGATTAAGAAGACAACCAAAGGCTCCTTTATTTTCCTTCCATAAGGACTAAATTGATATTTAGCAGTGCAAGCCAAGAGCAAAAGTTGCAGCGGGATCCTAAGAGCCATTCAAATAACCACTTCGGGGAGATTTATCACAGCCTAAAAGCAGGAAGAAAGTTCTGTATCCTGTCCTCCCACTACAGCGCTCTCACCATTGTTAAAGGCCAGTCTCTTGCCAGAGGGTATAATTCCGTCAGGCCTGGGGAGGCCCAGAGTCGGGGCCCTTTGACTTGGTTTCTCTGAGGAGAGGTCATGAGTCCTTTCACAAGCTCTGAGCAGTCAGTCAGGAGTGTGGTGGCCGGCAGAGGTGACACGCGTCCCTTACAAGACTCCACAAAGGGAGCATCGGGCACCGATTAGGTAACTAAAGGTTCCAGCCCCGTGGCTCCCTTAATCTTGTAAGTTCCATCAGGTCATGCCCCGGCCTGAGCTTGGTACTTCCTCAACCCCTTGAGCATCAAAAACCAGTTCTGGGGCCAGGCATGGTGTGGCATGCCTTTAATCCAAGCACTCAAGAGGTGCACCGATCTCTGTGAGTTCAAGGCCAGCCTGGTCTACATGGCAAATTCTAGGCTGTCCAGGGCTACATAGTTAGGGTCTCAGAAAGAGGGAAAAAAAATGTTTTAAGAGAGAGAGAGGAAAAATATACAAAGCTGGTTGGATCCCGTGACTCTGACCACACTGTTGGTCTAGTAGCTAAGGGTTTTCCGGTAAGAAAAAGTCCGATTGCTCATACTTGAAACCCTTGTAACCTGGGAAGGCAAAAGTGGCAGATTTACAGGGCTCCCTGGCTGGTCGGCCTGGTCTACTTGGGGAGCTCCTGGTCTACTTGGTGAACTTCTCTGGGAAGACAAGATGGACAGCATATTAGGAAAGTTGTCCTCTGGCCTCCACATGTACAAGCAGCCACTTCCTCAAACTGCCTCCTGCCTGCTCTGAGCTTGTGGAAGGGCTCATGCCCTCTCCTCAGAGAGAGCGAGTCAGAGGGCTTGCTTGACGTCGGGTCTCTCCAAGCCTGACACAATCTGTCACGGAAAGCGATGAGCAGCGACTCTCAGCCAAGCGATCCTCCAGCCCGGATGCCAGGAAGAGAAAACGCAGTGTGGCGAAGCGGCCTCAAGTCCTGAGGTTAGCTCTTGACTGCAGACCCACTAACACTTTCCAACTTGAACTTTTGTGCCACTATCAGGAGCTACCCCACCCTAAATCCAGAGAGAAAACAGTGTAGCCCAATGGCCTGGTCAACAGGCCAGCTAATGTAAACCACAGCACACACTGGCAAAGCCCAGAACCTCAGGCACGTCTTTGCCCTTGCCCACAGAGGGGATCAGTTAAGCCAGTCAAGACAGGTGAGAACACAGCATCAAGAGCCTCGATAAGGCAGAACAACCAGTGACCGGGAAGGGGGGGGTGAGGGCTGCCTTCAGTCTCTGCAGGCCTCTCCCCCTCTCTCCACATCCATCGGAGTCACACCATACTAAGAAAATACTTCGTGCTTCTGATATTCAAAAGGCACCGTGACATCGGCACGTCCTATGTGCCACCATGCTACAAGCCTGTCGTGGTGACAAAAGAAACTCAGGCTGGGAGTCCCCAGCGGAACCCAGCCGGAGCCGGCGGGAGGTGGGCCTACTGGGCCTGCACTTTCAAACAGAAGTGGTGCCAAGCCTCAAGCGCCTGAGTGGCTGTGCTAGAAGGTGCCCCGGTGCTCCTGAGCCTCCAGGTGAAAATTCAAGTTGAGAAAACCTGGCCTCCTTCCAGGTATGTGCCTGGCACAAGGTGGGGGTGGGAGGAGTGGGGAAAGGGGGTGCTGGGGAGGTGGAGGAGGGGACCCAGCCCTGAGTGCTGATTTGGATTCCACTGCTGCGAAGTTGCTGGGGCTGGGGGGACGACGCGGGACGACAGGTAGTCAGGGAAGAGTGACAGTTTGGGGATTAGTATGATGACAATTAGCCAAGTTCTGCTCTGCTTCTTTTTACAAAGAAAACTTCCCTTTCGCTGTGCTCTTAGAAGGCAGCGTTGGAAGAGAGACGTCTCCATGGCAACCGCATACACATTTAGTGATGTGTCACTAAATTTGTGTGTGCACAAAGGCACATTAGGCGACTTTTTTTTTTTTTTTTTTTTGAATGTGGCAAGAGAAATAGATTTCATAATTGAATGTTGCCCGCAAGTAGAGTTTACCATTTGCTCAACGCCTGGGATGGTAAATGTGCCTTTATCAGACTCCGGGGCATGACTGGGAAAATCAGAGCAGAGTTCAGATAAGGCTCACCTCTTGGGAAGGCCTGCTGTCCACAATGGAGCATGGACAGATGGGGGCACAGGCAGGGGTCAAGATGGCTTCAGCAGACCAGGAAAAGCAGATTCATCTCCCATCTGACCAGAGCCTGGGGAGAGAAAAGGCTGGCAGCTCGAGAGCCAGAGATGGCCCACATCCTGTCCCTGCTCCCTGGTTCCTCATGAGCCCAAGACCTTCCTCTGTCCTGACAGACAGTTCGGGGAGCGACGCCCACAGCTCTCAGACCTGTGAGTGGCCTGGAAGGGAGCAGAGCAGAGTGTTGGAGCCAGAAGCCCAGACGTGTGCCCTGCTTCCGCCTCTCCCTGGTGGGGCTGTGGACCCCATGCTTTTCCTGAGTCCCCATTTGAACGAGGAGGACACAAGCAGGCAGAACACAAAGCAACCTCTGAGAGCCCACACAAGGCTGAACTCCAACCCTGTTTCCAGGTGCTGCCTGGACTCAGGGACCCCAAAGGAGGGCTCTGTTAGGTGCCTCCTGGTCACTCAGGTCTGGAGACAGTACCAGCCTCCCAAGCTAACACTTCTGTACTGAGCCAGGGCCACAGAGGGCTTATGGCGGCCTGATACCAGGTCTCCCTAGGAGCTTGTCCCGCAACAGCTAAGAAAACGGCCCTGCAGCAGCTTCCAGCCTCAGAGGCCCTGGTGTCGGCCATCGCTCCTTCCCTTGTCCTAACTTACAAGTATGTGCCTGACAGCTACCCGCCCCCCAAACTTTTTATTCTTTACTTTCTCTTCACTCATACTAGACCTTGGCTTTTACTGTCCCAAAAGAGTCTCTCTCTCTCTCTCTCTCACACACACACACACACACACACACACACACACACACACACACACACACAAGCAAACAAAGTTGGGTAGGGAGATGGCTCGGTGGGTAAAAGTGCTTACACAGCAAGCACAAGGAACCGAGTTTGAATCCGTAGAGGCTGTACCAAAGCCAGACCCACAGCCCCAAGGTCTGTCATCCCCATACTCCAAACAGAAGACAGCAGGCAGGGATAGGAGCATCTCCGGGAACTTGAGGGCCGGGCAGAAACTTTCATGCACATACGGCCCCCAAGCAGTAAGGAGGCCCTGTCTCAAATAAGTTAGAAGGCGAAGACAGACATCTCAGGTTGTCTTCTGACTCACACACATAAATCCATACACATGTGGGCAGAGGCATGCCTACACGGGTAAGCACATATGTACCCGCAGATAAGGGCACCTTACAGATACACACACCCCTCACTCAGCCCTCTGGTGCTATTCAGACACCTCTGCAGCCTCAACCAAAGCAAGTCTGGGGTCTGCAAAGGCCGGGATTACAAGGAGGACATGTTGGTCCCAACCGGCCGGGGGGGGGGGGCGGATGTTGGGAGGAGGGATGGTTCCAGGGTCCTCTGCCAATGTGCACCCTGATAGGGGTCCTCTCTGAGGGAGCTGGGCAGCCAGCACTGACCCCGCTGGGAGTCACTCCTCATTTCTCCAGTAATGAGCTGGAATTGACCAGTGCTGGCCTGCACCCTGGGGGAATGGTGGGGTTGGCACACAGACTTGGAGGTATCTGAACCACTGAAGACAGAACGTCTGGGCAAGATGAAAAGAGCAAACTTCCTGGATGCCACACACAGGGCCATGTGGCCACAGAGGCCTCTCTTTTCCTGGACCATGCCCGGGCCCAGCAGTCGGTCTACACACCCAGGCCAGGCCCAGAAGCCAGGCGACCTCTGTGGCAGTGGGCAGCCTGTGCCAGTGGCCTGCCTGAGGAAAAAGACATCTTCTGGGTGGTACTTCCTGGAAAAAGTTTGTCGAATGAGCGTCTCTGGTGACGAGGGTCTTGTTTTGAGGATGTGTGGAGGGCTCTGGACAGTGGCTGGGAAGAATTTGATGGTATCTCCCCAGCTGTGACCAGCATGTGGGATTCATCTTTGCTCTTCCCCTGGAGAGCAGTGAAGATGGAGCTACACATTCTCCCCGACACATGGCCTTCTCTCTTCTCCAGGGTGGCACCAGGCCACAGGCGGGCACACCTCATTCCCCAGAAAGGCGGAGCCCTGGCTCTGACCCTTCAGCCTCAGACTGGGCGTAGTGGCATAGGCCTGGATTCCCAACACCTGGGTTGGGAGGCAGGTGGATCGTGAGTCCTGGCCAGCCTAGGAACATAGCAAAACTCTTTCTCTCAAATAAATAAATAAATAAATAAATAAATAAATAAATAAATAAATAAATAAATTATATATATATATATATATATATATATATATATATATATATATATATATAAACAGGGGCTGGAGAGATGGCTCAGAGGTTAAGAGCACTGTCTGCTCTTCCTAGAGGTCCTGAGTTCAATTCCCAGCAACCATATGGTGGCTCACAACCATCTATAGTGAGATCTGGTGCCCTTTTCCGGTACATAGGCACA
This sequence comes from Rhombomys opimus, assembly GCA_010120015.1. Lineage (NCBI taxonomy): Eukaryota > Metazoa > Chordata > Mammalia > Rodentia > Muridae > Rhombomys > Rhombomys opimus. The sequence continues at coordinate 1,312,189 of REGO01000146.1, read as the reverse complement.
TGTGCAGGCAGAACACTGTATACATAATAAATAAATACATATTTAAATATATACATATATATATAAACAGCTAGGTGTGGTGATGCTCACGAGTAACCCCAGCGCTTCACAGAAGGATCAAGAGTTCAAGACCAGCCTAGTCTCAGGTGGATCTCTCTGAGTTCAAGGCCAGCCTGGTCTACAGATCAAGTTCCAAAACAGCCAGGGCTACACAGAAAGACCCTGTCTCAAAAACAAAAACAAAAAGAAAACCAAACCAAACAAACAGCTAACAGGCTGTGCTGGCTGGTCCAGCAGCGGCCCGGTGGAAGAGTCACATGACTGTCCTCCGAGGGATGCTGTCAGGCAGAGAACTCAGGCACCCGGCTCTCCTCAGCAGAGGTCAGACAGTGCGTCCTGACATCCTGCCAGCAAACAGCTTCCAGTCTTTGCTGAGAGCCAGAAAGAGAGGCTGGAGTCAGGGACTGCCGAGGAAGGTCATCAGGAGGCCTAGAGAGAGGTGAGGTGGAGGGACGGAGGGCAGGCTCTTCCCACAGCTGACACGTTGGGTGGCTGGCTGAGATGAGGGAAAACCAAGGCTCCACTCTCTCTTTTCTTTTAAGATTAAAAAAAAAAAAAAAAAGCATTTATGTGTGTGAGCGTGTCTGCATGTGTCTGTGCTGTATGGGTGCAGATACCAGAGGAGGCCAGAAGAGGGCGTTGACTCTCCTGAGCTGGCGCTACACAGGGTTGTGAGCCTCACAACAGGGATGCCGGGGACAGAACTCCAATCCTCTTTAGAGCGGTGCTCCCTCACCTTCCCAGCCATCTCTCCAGCCACTGGCTCTTCTTCTCAATACCGGTGCTCCCAAAGCTGTGACCCCGCCCCCGCCCTTCAGTTTCAGGCGCTCCTCCCACGTCTCTGCACGAAAGCCTTTGATCCCTGGCACACTCTACAGTGACCTCCCTGCACCTCACTGCCTTGCCTCCAGCCACTCGGCAGAAATGGCTACCTTCATTTCCACACGCCTCTCACATCTAGTGTGTCTGCATCTCCTGCCCCAGGCAGGGACCTTGGAAGAAGGTCACACCTACCAACCTCTCCCGCAATCCAGCACCCCCAGCCTGGACTCTCCAAGCCCACCACTCCCGGCACCGCCCACACTGCCCCAAATGCCACTCTTTCCCTCAGCCCCCGGCACGCCCCGTCCTCTCCACGCGCGTTCATGGCACCTCTGTGGGGCTACCATTGAGCGCCCGGGGCTGCGCACAACCTCTGCGTTCTACACGGTGGGGGTGAAACCAGGCTTTCGTGTCTTCACCCCCGGGCGCTCATTGAGGTCAGTTCCCAGGAAAAGTTGAACCACAAAGGAAGAGGAGGCAGTTAACATTCCTCTCACCACCTATCGGTTCGAGCACATCAATCCGGAAAAGGTCTGGGGCTGACCTGTTTGGCACCGAGGATCGGCTCTGCAAATTCCAGCAGCCACAGGAGGGCAGTTTGGGGGGGGGGGTGACTGTGATAGAGGGAGAAATACACAAACAGCAGCATTTAGAAGGGGACGAAATGAAGGGATGGAGGGAGAGCAGGATGAGCCCAGAAGGGGCCCTGTCCCTCCCCCACCTAAGGAATGGCACCCACCTGGGAGGACTGGGGGGGGGGGGGATGGACCCGAGGGGAAAAACCTCAGCATCTAATTAAATGTTTTCGACTCCACTGCTCATGAGCAGGAAACCTGCGTCCCCCACGGAACCCTGGCGAATGAGTCGTTTCCAATCAATCTATCACTACAGCATCTGGGTACCTCGGGAAGATGAAAATAAGACCAACACACAGATGAAAACCAATATACAAACAATCGTCCCCCACACAGGCCTCCAGGAAACCACAGGCCCGGCCATCTGCCAAGGCGCCCTCCGCCGCTTCCGCAGCCTGAGCAAGCACGGCTTAACAGAGAAGTTTCCCCTCTGACGCTCAGCTCTCCGCCGCTGCCCCTCAGCTGAACGTCCACCCCTCCGAGCTGGAAGGAAATCAGGGAGGGACAGACGAGACGCGTTTTTATAGGTTGCATCAGCCAAGGAATTTTTCGCCAGAAATAAACACTTGGGACAGGATAAAGACAGGCTGCGAGCTGGACCGGGGTTGAGAATTCATAGATTTCTCGACCAGACATAGAGCTCTGGAAGGCACCATCCTAACGCCCCTGAGGGGCACGCTTCCGGAAAGCAGCGGTGTGCCCTTTGCCTTAAATTATTCTTGACCAGATTTATTTTAGAAGTAGATGGGGTTCTCTCCTGATACCATTTAAGTCTGGGGCGGGGGTGGGACGGGGGGCAGGGCTCGGTGGCCCAATCCTGTGATCCCAGCACTCAGGCAGAGGCAGGCGGATCTCTGCGAGTTCGAGGCCAGCCTGGTCTATAAAGCGAGTCCAGGACAGCCAAGGCTACACAGAGAAGCCCTGTCTCGGAAAACAAACAAGCAAACAAGTCCCCGGGGGTCAAATTCAAGTTGGCAGGCCATCTCCCCAGCTCAGTGGCAGCACGTTCTCAGTCCCTGGCAGCTTCCACCACAGGCAGCCTCAACAAGCCCGGATCTGGTCACCCCAGCCAGAGCACTCAGGAGAAGCCACACCCAGCATCATGACAAAAGATGAGGTGACAGCAGGGCCAGGGGTGGCTTCCACTCCAAAGGAGGCCGTTCTCCTGAATCCCATCCATGACTGGGTTAGAGATAGCAACCTGCCCCGTTGACCATGGGCTCTCCGGAAGCCAAGAAGCAGTGGGCAAAGATGGCTCGGCCACTCAGCAAGCCATCAGAGGCTACCACAGAGGGCAAGCGACGGCCCGCTGTGAGTTCTGCTCCTGGACAAGCAAATATTTTCATTTCGGCAGTTTATCTGCTCCCCCACCCCCGCCACAGCATTTTAGCCGGACCCAGCAAATATTTACACAGCTGAGCAATGCTTCCCCGCCTCTGGGCATCTGTTTGTGGGCGGAAGCGACCTGTGCCTGTGACAATATTATTCTATAAAGCTCTGTGAAGCCAGGGTTCGCCTTTGCCCTTCCTTGAAGCCCACTGTGCAAACGAGAGGCCACGGACTGTCTGCATTTTCAATATTTTTCTTAAAGTTTTAATGACTCCGTGAGGTCGAGGGAACCCTGGGTACTCTCAGCTGGGGAAAACTTGGTCTGAGCAGAGTCTCTGCGCCAGCCGCTCCCTCCTCCAGCCCTGGTGGGTGTCACAGAGAGTCAATTCTCAGCATCTCCCTTAAGTGAGGAGAAAAGAACTCAGCTCCACAAAACACTGAGTCCACGAAACACAATGCAAAGCTATCGGCCTGTAGCCTGCTGGCCGCTTCCCTCTGAGGGTTCTGTCAAGGATGTGCCAGGACTGCAGTTCTTGCCCTAAATGTCACAGTCTGTTGGACAGATCAGCATGGCTCCTGATGGGATGCTGGGAGTCTGCTATGAACACCACGGGAATTTCTGACCTGACTGTTCCAGGATTACTGAGCGTCGTCATCTTAGCCTGGACCCTTCCCTCCAAAGCAGACTCCCTGAAAATTATTTCTACTTTTAATTCAATATTGTGCCCAGTGGCTGTGTGTATGGCTATGCACTGCATGCATGCAGTGCCCGCAGAGGCCAGAAGAGGGCGTCAGATCCCCTGGAACGTGAGGTATAGACAGTTGTGAGCCACCATGTGGGTGCTGGGAATCGAACCTGGGTCCTCAGAAAAGCAGCCAGTGCCGTTAACAGCTCCACCCTCGCCCAGAGGAGTCAAACCTTTTTCTCTCTTTCTCTTAAATTATTATTATTATTATTACTATTTTGGTTTTTTGAGACAGGGTTTCTCTGTGAGACCATGGCTATCCTGGAACTCACTCTATAGACCAGGCTGGCCTCGAACTCACAGAGATCTGCCTGCCTCTGCCTCCCAAGAATTGGGATTAAAGGTGTGTGCCACACCTGTTCATTATTATTGCATCTCTGTGTATAGCCTCCGTGTGCGTGCACTCGCGCCTGCGTGCGCAGAGGTGCGTTTGTAGAGGTTGGGAAACGGCCTTTAGGAGCCTCTCTCTCCTTCCACAGTGGGATCCAGGAGCCCAGGGCCCAAATGCAGATCCTTAAGTTTGTGGGGAGACAGGGATAGCTTTTACCGGCTGGGCCACCTCACCGGGCCTCCAATCCTTCTTCCTTGTGCATTCAGGTAGGCCTCAAGTTAGAGAAGACGGACGTACACTGTTCCTCCCCTGATGCTAACGTAAAAGCACCTTACACTGAGCACAGCGAACCCCGCAATGTACAGCCACGGGAAACCTTCCATGTCCACCTCTGCCTGCTCCGTCTGGGCGGATGCCACTCTGGTAGCCTACCAGGAGAATGACAAGACATGACTACGGGAGGCTTCTGCACAGTGCCACCCTTCGAGCAAGAAGCGGCCTCACCCTTCCCAACTACAGCCTGGGAAGGCCAGCGCGGCAAGCTGCGGGAGGCCCCGGACCCAGCTGCTCTTTTCCTGCCAAAACACGTCTCTTTTATAAAGGGTTTCCTTGTACGACGAGGTAGCAAAAACTGATTAAATTTTACTCGTTGTTTTTTCAAAAAGGTCCACTTCTGAAAGGGAGGAATGAAAGCCTTCATTCCCCACCCAGTCTTATCGTTGAAACCCAAGGCTACTCCAGAGCCCTGGAAGGCAAGTGACACCCACAGGGGAGGCGGAAGGAGAGCCAGAGAGGATGAAGGAGTGTGGTTTAGGTCAAGAGTACATACACAGGAAAACATAACAAGGGCTGGAATGTCTTCCCAGGAGGTTAGCACTTACTGGCAAAGTCAAGGTTTAAACTTTGAAAATCCCATTTCAGGGGTGGGGCAGGGGATGGAGGTCGTCAGCCAGAGACTCGGGGCTTAAACACTCCCCTGCCCAGATGAGACAAATAAAATTAAAGGAGATTGTGCAGTGATATACTGTGCTGGCTGCTGAGAGCCTCAACTGAGAAAATGCTTCCATAAGACTGGTATGTAAGCCATGGCTCACGCCTGTAGTCCCAGCACTCAGGGAGGCAGAGGCAGGTGGGATCTCTGTGAGTTTGAGGACAGCCAGGTTTTCAAAGCGAGTCCAGGACAGCCAGGGCCACACAGAGAAACCCTGTCTCCAAGTCTGTGTCTTCATTAACGGTGTGAAAAGGCCCAGTGCATTGTGGGTAATGCCATCCCCACGTAGGAGTATGTAAGAAAGCAGGCGGAGCCAGACATGAGGGTCCAGCCATCTGTAGCGCTGGTCCATGGGCCGTCTGCTTCAGTGCCTGCCTCCAAGTTCCTGCCCTGAGTTATTTCCCTGACCTCGCTCAGTGACAGAATGTGACCCGGGAGTCAGTGAGCTGAAATAAACAGTTTCTTCCCCTTTGGTCAGTGTTTTATCACAGCGACAGAAACCCTAAGATATATGATATCTACTACATCAGGAACATTTAAGAATGAGGACAGATGGGCCTAGACCTCACAGAACACACCCTGGAAATCCCTCAGGACCTCAGCTGTTAGGCTTACGTGGGCTTTTCTTCCCTCCTTCCCTCCCTCCCTCTGTTCCTGCCTTTCTTTTTCAATGTGGAGATTTATAAACCAAGTCTCAAAGGTAGTCATTACATTTAAGGTAAAGAGCCCAGAGAAAGTATTCGGTTGTTTATGAGACCCTCAGGCAAGTCACAGCAATGTTGGCTCCGCTAAAACATTTCTCTCTCTTAACACACAGAAGCAGATGAACAAAAAATGCACAAATAATTTAAGATGTGACCAATCAGAAGCCAGGAGCCCTTCCCAGAGCCCCACCACCGTTCAGTCATAGTTTCAACAGAAAAATCATATCTCACACACGCAAAAACTATCAATCAACCAATCAATCAACCAATCAATCAATCAATGAGGTGCTTTAAATACCACAGTGTCCTACCAGCTGTCCTTGATTCTGGAGTCCTTAGAGATCCCTTCAGCTCGTCTGCCTGTTCTTTATCTATCATGGTAACAACCTAGATTAAATGGTTTCCTAGCCAACTGCAGGTTAGAAAATGACAAAACCAGGAAAGTAGGAAACAGAGCATCAAGAGACAGAAGTGACAGCTGAAGGCTGCAGGAAGCGGGGAGGGGAACCGAGAGCAGAAAAGCCAGAACTCCTCCCCCACTCCCACGCCCCAAAAGTAGCATCCACAGTGTCAATAGGGAGGAACAAATGGCCGAATAGTGAAGCTGAACAGCACTGTGAGACTCATAACCAGGAGGAAGGGATAGGTGATGACAAGAAGGCGAAAAAGAACAAACAAAAATGCTTAAAAAAAAAAAAAGAGCTATGAGCCGTGGTGGTGCACACCATTCAGGAGGCAGAAGCAGGCGTATCTCTGAGTTGGAAAACAGCTCAGTCTACAGTGAGTCTCAGGACAGCCAGGGCTACACAGAGAAACCCTGCCTGGAACAACAGAACAGCACGAAAAGAACTATCATAAAGCTATGCCTTCATATTTAAGGGAAAACACATAAAAAATGAACAAACACTTGCGGTAACACTTTTACAAATAGAAATTCTAGAAGTAAAATTATTCCAAATTTAAAAACCTAGCGGGTGGACATAGATTATACACAACAGAAGAAAGGTTCAATGAACTTGAAAGCAGACTTACACAAATGATGAACACTGAAGTTGACAACGAACGGCTGAAAAATAGACCTCTATGGCAGCAGCAAGCAATCTAAGTTATATGTGAAAAGGACACAAATTGGATGAAAAAAATATATATCTCAAGACATGTGAACTGTTTATTTTCAAGCTTATGAAAATATCAACCCAAAAAATAAAACAAGACAATCCCAAGAAAGCCAGATCTGAGCACACCTTTAATCCCAGTGCTTGGGAGTCAGAGGGAGGTAGATTTTTGTGAGTTCCAGGCCAGCCTGAACTAGTTAACGAAGACCTTGACTCGAAAATACAAAACAAAGCTGGGTGCGGTGGCGCATACCTGTAATCCCAGCACTCTGGGCGGCAGAGGCAGGTGGATCTCTGTGAGTTCCAGGCCAACCTGGTCTACAAAGTGAGTTCAGGACAGCCAAGGATACACAGAGAAACCCTGTCTCAAAAAAATAAAAATAAAAATAAAAAAACAAATGAGAGGCTGGAGCCAGCTCATCAGTTAGAAGCACTGGCTGCCTTTTCAGAGGCCTGGAGTTCAGTTCCCAGCATCCACATGTCAGCTCACCATCCATAAATTCCAGTGGACTGACACCCTCTTCTGGCCTCTATAAGTGCCAGTAACACATGTGTGTCAGAGACATAGAATAAGACATGTATTCAGGCAAAACACACACAGACATAAAAATGAGTAAGTATATTTTTTAAATGAATGAATGAGTAAAATTCCACAATGTAATAAAACAAAAATGCTTTCAAATAACTACAGGACTGCAAGAATCTGTCATGAGCAGATGTACACTGTTAAAAGAGTGTTTTCGAGCTACATGGCAGCGAAAGCAGAGAGGAGCAAAAACATAGGAAGAGAATTAAAGACACTAGACCTGGTAGGAATGAGCGGAAAACTTCTCTAATTCCTTTAGACAACTGAATGCTTAAAATAAAGCCAAAAATAATACCAATTATCCTACGGTATCTATGACGAATGTAGAAGCCAAATCGATGACTACAAAATGGAGACTGAGTGCATGAAAGTACACTGTTGGGGCTTCACATTATAGGACATCCAATTTCAAGGTAGACTGCGATACAGACAAAACATTCATAATTAAGGCATCACAGAAAGAGCTGGAGAGACGGCTTGGAAGGACTTGCTGCTCTTCCAGAGGCGGGGGATTCAGCTCAGCTCCTAGCACCATGTCTGGTAGCTCACAGCCATCTGTGACTAAAGCTCCAGGGGATCTGCTAACCTCCCCTGGCCTCCTCCGTACCCACACACATGTTGGATACACGCATACAGATACACATACATACACATAAATAAACAATAAAAATAAACGCCTTTAATCCCAGCACGCTGGGAGGAAGAGGCAGGTGGATCTCTGTGAGTCTGAGGCCAGCCTGGTCTACAGAGTGAGTTCCAGGACAGCCAGGGACACACAGGGAAACCCTGTCTTGGAAAAACCAAACATTAATTAATTAATTGATTAATTAATTAATTAAAAACAACACAAGATTAAGAAAAAAAACAAATCAGGTGTTGTGGAGACAGGAGGATCCGAAGTTCAAAGTCACCCTCAGCTACATATGAGTTCAAATCAGGCCTGGGCTGCATGAGACCTTGTAAGAAAAAGAACAGATGCACACGGCACGCATAATTCTTTCAGAATGCAGACAGAAGAAAACTATGAGAACTATGAGGCTGTCACCAAAACGCAGATAAGGATTTTTTTTTTTTTTAACAATAAAACTATGCACAAAATCCTCATCAAAGTATCAGGACCAGTGCACTGGTTTAACTTTTTTTTTTAATCGTCCAGCTTTGCCATAGTGACAGGATTGAAGAGGAAAACAGTTTCACCATCTCCGTAGACTCAGGGAAAGCATCTAACGGCATTCGGCCCCGCAGGCACCAGGACAATGGCTCAGTCCATCCCTGGAAGCCAAGCACAGTGTGCACACCTGTAACCCCACCTCCACGGAGAGACACGGAGGGTCCCCGAAGCCTGCTGCCTAGCCAGCCTAGCCAGGTTGGTGAATTCCAAGCCAATGACAGTCTCAAAAGATCAGGGCACAGTACCTGAGGAATCAAATCCAAGGCTGTCCTCTGACCTACACACACACACACACACACACACACACACGCACGCACGCACGCACGCACGCACGCACGCACGCACGCACACAAGCACACAGAAAACCTCTCAGCCCACAGGAATAAGGGGGAATTTATTTGGCCTGATAAAAGGCATTAACCAGAAAACAATGTCTGACGTTATGGTGATGAACCTTGGCTTGCCCACAGCTCTTACCCTCCTATCTAACATGGAACTAGAGTCCTCACCAATGACAGACAGACAGACAGACAGACAGACAGTAAGATAGGACAGAGGGTGACGGCACCTGCCGTACAAGCCCGATGAGCTGCGTTCCATCCCCGGAACTCGTGAAAAAGTGAAAGAAGAAACTGGCTCCAGACACGCTGGGCAGGAAAAAGTAAAAGCACACAAGACGATGTTTACGTAAGAGATCCTAAGAAGCCTCCTGCACCCCCAATCTAGTGGATTTAAGAAGGTCACGTGAGAGGAGGGCAATTACGCTTTAAAGAAAAAACCTAGCCAGGTGTTGTGGTGCACACATTTAATCCCAGCACTTGGGAGGAAGAGGCAAGAGGATCTCTGTGAGTTCAAATCCAGCCTGGTCTACATAGCAAGTTACAGCACAGGTAGGATGACATTAAAACCCTGTCTCAAAAAACTTTTAAAGAAAAATAAAAAATATAAATTGAACTATTGTTTGCCTGGTCACTAGCAACAAATAACCAGAAACTTTCTAAAGAATAAAATTCATAACAGCGCAAAACTGTGAAACGGATACAGATCGCAGGCTATAGGGCTCAAGCCCTGACCACTGACCACTACAAAGCTGTTTTGAGAGCAATTAAGGAAAACCTAGATCAACGGAGAGGAGATGCCTTTGCAGGACACGGGGTGACTGCTGTTCCCTTGCTGTCTTATTCCCTAAGGAGTTTCAAAGGAGCTTCATTCAGGCTGGGGCTGGCGCGGTGGTTCTGAGCACTGCTTCCAGAGGACCCATGGTCAGGTCCCAGCCGCTCCCAACCATCTGTAACGCCAGTTCCAGGGACCCAATGGCTTCTGTGGCCTCCTCGCACAGACACTGTTACGGTGCACAGACAGTGAGACAGACACACTTACACATAAATTTTTTTATTTAAAAGTAGTTTCCTTGTTCGTTTGTTTGTTTTACACAATAGTTGAACACTGGAAACAACCTAAAACTCCAGCCACAGAGAGGTAGAGCCACACAAAGGAGCACACCTCAACTAGAGTGCCATCCATGTGCCTGTGACAATGACGAAAACACTGTCAACGAGGAAGGAAGCCTTATCCGCAGGGCACACACTGGCCTGCCCTGCTTGTTTCATGTCCTAGGCTATACTGATGCCTTCTGGGAGAAATCAGGATTAAGACGGGGTAGATGAGGGTCCCTCTGGGGACGGACCCCGAAAACTCGAAAGCTCTTCCCGAGGAGATGGAACTCAGCAAACTGTAATTAGGATCTCTGCATTTCATCTGGGCGGTGGAGGCAGTGTCACACGCCTTTAATCCTAGCACTTGGGAGGCAGAGGCAGGTGGATCTCTGAGTTTGAGGCCAGCCAGGTCTACATAAGTGAGTTCCGGGACAGGCTACACAGAGAAACCCTGTCTTGAACCACCCCTCCCACCAAATTTCTGTGCCTTTCACTATATATAAACTACACTTATGTAAACAACGCCTACACCGCAAAGCTGTGGAAGACGAGAACACGCAGGGCCGGCAACGCAGGGGAGCGTCCTGACCCTTCAGGACGTGGCTGCACTGCAGAGCAGGCCGCTGAGCTGACAAGAATGACTCATGTTCTCTGTGGTGCTGTGCAAAGTGACTGGGGTGGAAGGCGAGGAGGGAAAAAACAATCCTCTATTATGCGCTGACTGAAAACGGATGCTACTTAGTGGAGGCTCACCACGAAGGAGCTGACCCAGAATACACCAGACAAAAGCTCAACTGTCCTTCCTCTGCCTGGGAGGGCACTAGCCAAAGCACCAAAGCTGGAGCCGGAGAGACGGCTCAGATGCTTGTACGGAGGACCCAAGTTTGGTTCCCGGCACCCACATCAGGCAGCTCACAACTGCCTGAATCTTCAGTTCTGGGAGATCCAGTGCCCAGCAAGGGCACACATGCACAAAATCCATGCAGCCACAAATGTGCATATATGTATTTTTTCTAAATCTTGTGGGTGGAGGCATAAATTTGCCTTGAAAAAGTTTCCACAGATGGTACTAAATCCTACGACCAGCCACTCCAGCTTTGAGCTTCAGGTAAAGAAACCACTGCTGAGGTGAGAGCCAGCCAGACCCCAGCATGAGGAAGGGTGATGCTGAACGCCTGCCTCTCAGATTTGGGGGGCTCTCAACCCAAATCTTAGAAAACAGCCCTTCTAGGAAGGCAGTGAACACCTGTGGCTGAGCTACCGCTCTGAGGTCTGTAACGTTGGTCTCTGTGGCTTTTGCTCTCTCCACAAAACAGGCCTGATAAGAGAGAGCACTCTCACCTGCACAGACCGCCTTTAGAAAACAAGATCTGCTGGAATGTGGTGGTTCATGTCTTTAAACTCAGCACTTGGGCGGTGGGGGGTGGGGGTAGGAGGAACAGAGGCAGGCGGTGAATGTCCTTTAATCCCAGCACTGGGGTGGGGGTGGGAAAGCAGAGGCAGGTGGATCTGAGTTCGAGGCCGGCCTGGTCTACAGAGTGAGTTCTAGGACAGCCAGAGCTACACAGAGAAACCCTGTCCAAAAAAGATAACAAGATCTATGCCTAAGCTGTGTGCTAACTGGCCCCAGAGAGCAGAGACTGAAGGAGGAAGAGGGAGGTGGGACTGGGGTCCTTTGGCAGTCAAAATTCTTTGAGGAGTCCTTTGGGGAATCTGCGTTATCAGCCCTGGAAACAGAGCCAAGAAAATGCATTGGTTTTCCCCCAGTTATGCAAACACTTGTGAGTCAGGCCTCTGCCTGAGGCTGGTGGGAAAGCAGGAGCCATTGCTGTCTAAACTGTGGGTGCACCAGGCTGTTAACCCCCCCACCCCCACTCTGACAATCAGTCACGCTCCACATGTGGTCCCTGTCTTCAAGACATGGAATAAACAGCCATGACTTCATTCAAGGCAAATGCTGTCTTGTATCCCAAGTTCATCATCCCACAGCTAAGCCCCTGCCTGTGTGGCCAACAGACACATGACAGGAAGGAGAGTTTCCTAAAACTCCCACCCTGCCCTCAACTCGGGACAAAGACACCGGTGACGTCGCCGAGCCCAGGCGCCGGCACTCCCAAGGCCCGGTGCCCACCAAGACTACCACGCAGCTTCCCCGTACCAGGCTCTGCCATCTACGAGCCTGATTTATTTTTTCCAATAAGAGAAAAGATGTAAGACCCTCTGAGCAAACTACGCCTAATATATATCACAATATTTATTTTTGGTGGAGTAACGGATCGCTCTTGCGGGGAAAGCTGGAGAAAAGGCATCTTGTGAGCACGGATGTAAATCAGTCACTCTGAATGCCTTCGGGAATCTATACCCTCACCCCCCTGCTAACTCTACTGTGGAACAAACAGCTGATTTCTTCACAGGCATCATTTTATTTCTTTCTTATTGAACACCAAAGACGGAGGTAAGGATGCTAAGGCCCAGGAAGCAATCACTTCTCTAATGTCCGGTCCCCCAAAAGGTTGGGGACCCCGAGAGGAGAAAGCAGAGAACAGTCAGTGTGTTACAGTGGCTGTCGGGTCAAGAACCAGAGCTCAGAGTTCTCAGAGGAGCCGGAAGGGCGGGGCTGGACTCAGGAGGCAAGGCTCTCAAGGGATGTGTCCAGTTATTACAGCCTGTCTCCACCTACGCGAAATGAACTAATACAGCAAAGGGAGGAAGGAAGCCGGGGAATGGGGAGGACCAAAGGTATCGTGGATGGGTCTGCAAAGCCAGTTCTTCGAGGCAAAGCCGTTTCGATCCCAGCTCATTCCTAATATTAATTATCCTGTGCGTCTCCCAGGCTCCGATTCCCATGCTACAAAGAACAGGAGGCCTTTTAATTTCCCTACCTGTCCCTGGTACCAGTGACGATAAATCAAAGGTACAGAGAAACCACACATGACTAATGAATCAGCCTACTAATGAGGACCAAAGATCATTCGCCAAGATGACACAGTCACCTGTCACAGTCAGCAATATCCTGGAGGCTGGAGGTGGCAGGCCCCTGGAGCCAGGAACACTTCTTGCCAAGCCAAAGGCACTTTGGGACAATTAAAAAGTGTCCTCCAGGTGCCTGCTATCCAGGCAGGAAAGAGTTCGTTCACAGGAGCTCCACCCCCTTCGAATTAGTCTTGGAAAATTACTGATTTTTCTAGCCAACCTCTAGGGTTGAGCTGTTAAGCTCTTTAAACCTGGCCGGCACTCCCTCTCGGCCTCCTTGGAAATCACAGATGCTCCTGGGCAAAGATCCAGTCTCAACTACCAGCACCCTCAGCTGTCCATTTACAGATCTGTGTGTGTGTGTGCGTGTGTGGTGCATGTTGTGGGGGGGAATGGAGGCCAGAGGTCAGCCTCAGATGGTCAGGGGTATCCATCTTGCTTTGGTTTTTTTTCCCTAAGAACAGGAATTCTTTCCACATTTATTTCATGGCCTGTGGGCAGGGAGGCATTGCACACGCCACAGCACCTCAGCACGCCCGTGAAGGTCAGGGGACAACTTCTGAAAACAGCCCTCTCCTCCCACCATGTGGGTTTCAGGAATCAAATCAGGCTGTCAGGCTTAGCAGCAGCTGCCGTAAGCCGACCTTTTTT
>REGO01000146.1:1279398-1298579 GCA_010120015.1 Rhombomys opimus | reverse complement strand
TTTTTTCTTTTAGCTGGGTCTCTCAGCTGGGCAGTGATGGTGCATCCCTTTAACCCCAGCATTCAGAAGGCAGAGGCCAGTGCATCTCTGTGAGTTTGAGGCCAACCTGGTCTACAAAGTGAGTTCTAGGACAGCCAAGGCTACACAGAGAAACCCTGTCAAGAAATACCAGCGGGTCTCTTCATCGCCCAGTAGACCAAACTGACTGGCCAGTAAGTCCTGAAGTTCTGTCTCGACCTCCCTGTCCTCCCCGTGACTGGGATAAGAAAGAAGTGCCAACAATCTCTGACATTTTTTTAACATGGGTTCTGAGGTTCGAACTCAGATCTCCAGGCACTTTATCAACTGACCGATCTCCTCAGCCCAATTTACAGATCTTTAATAAAGCTGAATTAATATCCAAATACCTGGGACAACTCAATGTCATGCCAGAGTCTAGGTGATGGGACAGATCCATAAACACCGTAGCAAATGGGGGAGGGGGAGGGGGGCATGGGGAAGAGAAGAGGACCTCCTGAATTCTGGTCTCTTGTCTTTACCATATCAAGACCAAGACCCGAACAAAGGTCGGAGTTGAAACCAGGCTGGATTCTTCGATAGACTGCTGTGAGGTGACAGCCGAGAATCCAGGGCCAGCTGGACAAGAAAGTAGAAATGCAGTCCGAGGTTTTCTTTGCCTGGACTAGGCCTTCAGGTAGAGGAACCAGAAGAAACGATCCTTCCTATAATTTGTCCAACAGTACTAAGGGCTAGGAGGATGCCCCAAACCAGCGCCCAGTATCATGGTCCTAGATTGCTCATTCCCTTTGACAAAGGCTCCCTTCGTTGGGAGGACCAGCCATCAGCCATCGTGAGTTGAGAACAGTGTAAGTTATTTCCCTGGAAGGTGATACTAACAAGATGCCCGTTCCCAGCTCTTGTCACAAGTGAGAAAAGCCTGAACTTGGTGGTCCAGAGACCGTCCTCTGATGGACAAGGACCCCCATTCCCTATCACTCATGTCCAGCCTGCAGCCCTCAGGCTACACATGTCCCAGGACAGCCATGAATGCATCCCAGCACATTTGTAGATGACCTCATACCACAGCGCCAAAAAGCATCCTTGGGGGTCCGTACGGTCCTCAGAGCTAGAAGGGAAATAGTTAACAAGCCCTTTTGCACCCTTACCAACGTGTCCGCCCTTCAAGAGCCCAAGATGTAGAGACATCCAACCCCATCTCCCCATCAAACCTGAGCGCTGGCAGTAACTAGCCGACATATCCGTGAGTACAGGCTGGGACACAGTATCCATCATTGCCATCGAAACCATCAGCACCTGATTACGCTTGACGTCATGGGACAAGGAGGTGCAAGAACGGAGAGAGATCAACGCTAAAGTGTCCCTGACTGGCTTGGAAGTCTGCAAAGGGGTCAAAGCTGGACCTGAGTCCACCAGCAGCCTATCACCCCTTCTTCATCCAGTCCTGTGGAAAGGTCCAGGCAGGAGGGGGCATGGCTTAGCCAATGACAGCTGGCAGCTAAGATGCCAACCTGTGTTCTCTTGGTCCCCATCTCCAACACACTGCTTTCTGCAAGGTTCCAAAATTGGGGGTGGGAGGGGATAAAGTATTTCCCGACGCAAGGATAACCAGAAACTGTGACTCCGACCCAAACCTATCAACAGGCCTCCATCTCTCAAACCAGAATGTTCACAGATACATTTACTCGATCCGGAGCCAGGGTCCAGTTTCCACCCACCCTCATCCATCACCCTTCTCTGATTCTGTCCGGATGTTTATTTTCACTTAAAAAAAAAATCTCATCTTATAAGAACAGGACTCTTTCCATCTGATGCTATCTCTCCTCCTCTTGGGTCTAATCAATCCATGTCTGGAAATAAACAAGCCGGGGACAAATGCCACGGTCCCTTTCTGGAAAACAGGCACCTTTAAAATGACCCACCCGTAGGCTTGACACAGAGAGACGTCAAAGGAGGACCGTGCGCAGACACATCCAGCAGGCTGCCTCCTCTGGTAGGACAGCAGGTTAAGTTCTAAGCCAAAGACTCCACCGATCATTTTCAGGATGGGGACCCAGGGCAGGGTTCAAATCGAGTAGCCTGAAAAGACCACACGTCCCCCCCCCCCCAAGAAAAAAAAAAATACTGTGACTACAGCTCAGCAGGCAGACACCACTCTGAGGAGCTTGCAGTCTGCAAACAGAATGAGAAGGCTGTGGAAAAGCAGCTGCAAGGAACCACAGCGCGCCTCTAGCAGCTAGAGGTGTAAGGGGATGACACATCCCAGATCCACACACCTGGCAACAATGTAGCCCTCCTCCCACCTGCAAAGCACAGAGCCCATACACCTCCTACCAGCCCCAGCCCCTGGGGGCAAGTTGGGATCTCCAGCCTGTGCTAGGAACAAAGGCCTTCTCTGCATGGACAGAGCCAAGGTCCCCTCCGGCAGCCAGCCTACCCAGCCCGTGCCCTATCAGGGAGGCTCTGTCTCACCCAGGCTTTCAGAAGTGGGTCGCCGGTTCTCGAGGTGTTCAGAGATCTTTCTGACAGTTTCTTGGCAGCTCTAGGCATCCCATGAGAAACGGCACGCATGCAACATACGTGTGATTTCACTGGGGCGGGGGGCTTCAGCCCGCCACGCAGGAGGTTTGGAGCAGTGGAAAGAGGCCTGAATTAAGACAGCTTTGGGACAGGGAGGGGCAAGGCGGCCCCGGGGAACCCGCCACAAGACAGCCTCTTAACAGAAGCGGGAGAAACGGTGCCTCTTGCTTAACGGTTGCAAATTCTAGTCTTTGATTAGGCTTTGAGAGTTGAGTGAAAATTGGGGAACTGAGGCTCTCCTGCGCACACACCATGGACTTGGCTTCTGCGTGACTTTGACTGTCCTGTGACTGTTTTTTAAGAGCCTCACACAGGACTCAGCCCAGCACCCTCGGGTATGCACAGACCCATATGGGAAATGGGAAACGCGGTGGGTGCTGGGGGAAGGACACTCCCACAGAGGAAGAAGGCAGCCAAGTCCCCCGGTGGCTTTGGTAGATCCTGGCAGGGAAGAGGCTCTAAAGGGGCTGCCTGCTCTCTCTAGAAATGGAAGCAGGCCTGCTGTCTTCATGCAGTAAACTCAGAGGGCCAGACCGGAGCGACGCTTTCCTTCTGGGTGGCCAGGAAGGGGAGAGCATCCCCTTCTTTCCAGGGAGGGGACCCCGGCCCTCTGCTTGCTCGAAGCCCCCTTGTGGCCTGGGGGTGGCACTGCAGCCCCCTCTGCTAAGTTGGTCTTGCACAGATCACTCTTAGCCCTGTTAGGGGAACTGTCTGCAAGCCATGTCCAGGCTGTGTTTGTTTTTGATGTCTCAAAACTAAGGCTGCGACTCTGAGTGATCCTTCCAAATCCCCCTGCGGCCCAGTCCTTACGGCCCAGTCCTTTACGGGGAGCCAGTCCACGCCCCGCCTCATTAAGCCACTAACCTCAGAGCCTCTGTAACCCGACCCTGGCGCTATAGATCATGCCTTCCTCTTTCACCTGTAATTATGTACAATTGTTGCAAAGCTCAGTAGAATCGGTTAGCAGGAACGCTCAACACCCTGGTTTGTAAGATGCTGAAGGCATCACAAAACAGGACACCAAATGCCTCACACACACCGGCTTCCCACAGTCTGCTGGGGCTTAAGAGAAGTCAGGACTTAAGGACACGCAGCGAGGGAGCTTTCCAGGGCCTCCCTTCGGTCCAAATGCAAACTAAGGACCTAGAAGGCGCTTACGAGCAGCCCACCAGGGCCGGGAACTCAACAGGAGAGATCCACCCGGAGGCTGGGTAGGGGCCGCGAACTGCACCCCTCGCTCCCCTAAAGTGTGCACGGAGGAGAGAGAGAGTAACGGGAGAGAGGCGGCGCTGCAGGTGCCCGAGGGGGTCGCAGGTGGACCGGGAGCCAGGAGGGGCCGGGGAGGGGGCATGCTTGCAGCCAGGAGTCGGGAGGAGTGTGCTGGAGGACGCTTACCTCTTTGACTTTCTCTCGCTGGGCTCGCACGAGACTCTGGGACTCCTCGCTCTCGTCAGTCCTTGTCCCCAAGACCGGGTGCCGAAGGCGGCTGCGGAAAGCGTTGTAGTCGAAACTGAAGCGGACGCTCTCCTCGCGCGGCCGGGGGGCCGCGACGCTGTTGCCCTCCTCCCGGGGCCCGGTGGGGCGGGTGCGCCGCAGCCAGCCTCTCCTGTGGAGGACACCGACCGGGCGGCCGGGACCGTCCTCCCCCGGGGCCGGGGCGGCCGGGGCAGGGTTGGGAGGCGGCTCCCGCTCGGGCAGCGGGTGGTGCCCGGGGATTTCGGCCATCACCTCCAGGCCGGGCTGCTGGGTCCGCGAGGCCGAGAAGAGGCGCTTGAGGCGGGAGGAGTGGGGCAGCAGGAACAGGGCGCCGAAGCAGAGGGTGACGAGGCCCGAGAGGAAGAGCAGGAAGAGGAACTTCTGCGGCAGCCGCAGCCCCCACGGCGAGGCCGGGGCGAAGCCCGGCACTTTCCTCACGAGCATCGCGGCGCGGCCAGCAGCGGGGGGCGGTCAGCTCCGCCCGGGAGGGGCCCCCCGGAGTCTTCAAGGGTGGGAAGCCAAAGCGCAGCGGCCGGGGTCCCCGGGCAGGGCCGCGCACCCCGAGGCCGCCGCTCCGGGAGCCGCCCGAAGTTCAGGGAGTTTGGAGCAAGTCCTCCCGCGCGGGGGCGGGGGCGGGGGCGCGGCGGCCGCGGCGGGGCCCGGGCGAGGGGGGCGGCTCGGCTGGAGCCCGGGCCCGCCGTGCGCCGCAGCCTGCCCTCCGCCTGGTCCGCGGAACCCGCGCCCTCCCGCGCCTTCCCGCGCCGGAGCCGTCACATCCCGTCCGCGACGCCCTCGCCGAGGGGACGCAGGACGCAGGCCCCGACCCGCCGGGCCCCGAAGTTTCAGCCTCTGGAGCAGTTTGCCACGGGAGCCCCCGGGGCTGCAGCGCCAGCGCCGCTCCTGGAGCGCGCGCCCGGCCGCCGGTGACGGAGCAGGGCCCGGCGGTCGGGACCCGTCCACAACTTTGCTCCGCCGCGCGCAGCTGCCGCTCCCGAGGCTGCGCGGGACCCGGGGGCTCCGGATGCTCGCGCGGGCAGAGGGATGCCCGGGAAGCGCGTGCGAAGCCTGCGGCTGGCCTCGATCAGCCCAGCGCTGGGAGGCCGCCGCTGCGCCCAGAAGCGCGGGCTCGGGCGCCGCAACTCGGGAGGGCGCGGGGCTCCCGCTGCGATCACCTGTTCCCGGCCCCGCGGCTCCGCTCGCCACGCAGGCTCCCCCGCCGCAGCTCCAGACGGGCGGCCGCGGCTCCGGCTCTCACTGCGACAGCGCCGCCGCCCCGCCCCCCGCCGGCCACGCCCTCAGGCCACGCCCACACGCGCGCCCTGCGCCCCGCCTCCCCTCCCGCCGCGGCGCCGCGGCCCGGCCAATGGAGAGCCTAGCCGGGAGGGGTGGGCGGGCCGTAGCCTGGGCCACGCCCCCCGCTCGCGGTCCTGGCGCTGCGCTCCCCCATCCCGCTGGCTCCAATGGTCCAGCTGCGCGCTGTGGGGAGGGCGGGGTACAGAGCACAGCGAGGTCATTGGCTGCCGCCGAGGGATCCCCGTTGGGCCACCGTCACCCATTGGTTTGTGCCCAGCTTTCGCCGGACTCCGAGCGACCCAGACGCCCCCTCCACCGCCCACCTCCGCCTTTCGCCGCTCCGCGTTTCGGTCGCCCCGGGAAGGGCCGGGAGACCAGGTTGGTCCGGAAGGCTCTGCCCGTCGTTGGGCGACCCTGTCGCTGCTTCCCAGCACCTGCCGGGGATGGCCAGGTTGCTGGTGGCCAGGGATGCTCGGTGCTCAGACCAGCCGCCGTGGTCCAGCTGCTTCGCGCTGGGGGATGGGCATGGCTGGAGCAAACTGGAGAGCTGTGGCCGCGGTTAGGTCTGGCTGAATCAGTATCTCCAGGGGTCCTCGCAAACCGCCACCAAAACGTGGCCAGGGTGGGGTGAGAGACGCTCACATGAGAACCAAAGAGAAGGAGGGGGCAGACAGAGAGACGCGGCGACCTGGATGTATGCGCGGGTCATACACAGGACATGCATGTATTGTGCACATTTGCATTTTTCGTGCTTACAGAGGCTGCCGTGTGGGCGCGTGCTTGCATGCAGACGCACGCTTAATATCGGCCCGGGCACCCTCGCGACCATGCCAGCGTGTACGTAGACACGTCTGTATTAGCAAACATTGGCATGTGTGCAGGCGTACCCACAGACACGTCCACAGCCCACACAGACACAGGCATGTGTTGTCAGACACGTGTGCCCAGCCCCAAGGCACTGGCATCCACCGGCTTCAGTCTGCGCCTTCCTGCGCCGTGGAACTCACCGAGGGCGGAATGCGCTGCTGTGTGGGTCTCTCATGCAAAACAGTCTACAGAGACAACAGCAGAGGGAGAGGCAAACGAAGAGGAATAACAGGCCAAGGGGGAAAGATCTGCTTTCAGCTGCAGTTTAAAACGAAACTCGGCATCGACAAGACAGAAAATCCTGCAGGGAGGCCTTTCCCCACCGAAGAGGCGGGCTAGGCAGGCCCTCGCCTCAGAAATCTTGCTTCCTCTCCGAGGCCTGCCGCAGATGGGCCGCTGAGACTTCCTCCTAACCCTGTCCAAGCTGTTGCCAACACACCCACTCCTGACATTTAAATACCCCTGGCATATAAATTTCTCTCCACCGAAAAATAAAAGATAAAAGACCGCTGTGGGTAACAGGTGCAAAGATTTTGGTCACTGGAGATGAATAATCCCTCCGAACACACCTTAGCTTAAATGTAAATTTTCTACTTCAAATGTTTCAGTCTCTTACGAGTTTGGCTGTCGGGAGTCAGTTCCCTGGAGCTAAGCTAGTGGATGGGATAAGCATGTGATGCTTGGATGCAGGACCCCAGAGGTCTAGCCTGGCCTCCTCCACATCTCCCTTACCTCAGCTTCCCACTGCATCCCACAGGAAACTGTTGGCATGTACTTGCAGAACAAGGCAGGGACCACCTAGCCTTTGTGTGTCAGCTTCTCTAACATCGTTCCCCACTGAGTGTGTGTGTGCATGTGCGTGTGCATGTGTGTGTTGGGGGGAGGTTCACTGGAGAAGGTGGAAAACAAAATTTTGTTTGTTTGTTTCCAGATAGGGTTTCCCTGTGTAACCCTGGCTGTCCTGTAGACCAGGCTGGCCTTGAACTCAGGGATCTGCCTGCCTCTGCCTCCCAAGTGCTGGGATTAAAGGCGTGCGCCACCACTGCCAAATTACTTCCCTGTAAGGAGGATTTTAGTTTCTTTAACCAAGTACTACTATAGGGAATATGTTTTTTGTTTAATCCCAGGTATGGGGGGTGGGGCTGCTTTCGATTGTCCACAGCAGCTGACTATGATTTGCCACATGCTCTGGCAGGGGTGTGGTTTTGCCAGCTGAGGTTAGTTTACCTTTCGAATTCTGGGGACTCTTCAGAGGACAGACAGACGCCAGAGCCCCAAGAGATAAGGGGCTGTTACCCCTGCTGGTTGCTGGTTGTTGTTGTTGGCTGGATTGCTAGTTGCTGTTTGGAGACGTCCTGATAAGGTGACCAAACTGGCCCCAAGGGAGTTAATGCCCCTAATCAGCACCAAGCAGTCTGATTTGACGTCCCCTTTCCCTCCAACATTCTTTCTCTCCTATCAGTGTTGGGGGGTTAGAAGGGATAGGATCAGTGTAGGGAGGTAGGAAAAAAACAAAAACAATAAGGTAGCCAGAAGTCCAGCTACCCTTCCCTGAGTCTTGAACACGTGTCTGTGGAGTGAATGAGTGAATGAATGAGTATATACCCATTTACAGAAGAGGAAAACGAGGCTCAGGGAAGAGCACAAAACCAACACTTTCTACGTTCATTTACCCTTTAGAATAATCTTATGGCGGCGAGTGTTATTAATAGCCTCATTTTACAAAAGGCTTGGAAAGATTTGGGATAAGTCTTTGTCTTAGTCAAGATTCTCCAGGAAAACAGAACCAATAGGGAGACAGATTTATTCTGAGAGGCGACTCACGTGAGTGTGGGGGCCGGAGCTGGAGCCCTAAACCAACCATCAATACAGTTCCAGCCCGAGCTGGAAGCCCTGGGCCCCAGGAAAGGGGTCAGGGAAATAGTAGAGGTGGGCCACCACCCAAGCTTGAAGACCCCAGGGTTGGAGCCTCAAAATCCCAGCACAGAGGATGGCTATCTCCTCCTCAGAGCCTCCCTTGACATTTTCTGATCCTCTTGCTCTGTGCAGGCCCACGTGGATTAGGGATAACGCCCTGTGCAGCTAGGTCTTTCACTGAGTCCTTTCATAACTGCCTTCCTGGAAGTGGCCTCCCTGACAGTCTCAGGGATGGCGTCTTCCCACTATCTAGGCATCCCTCAGCCCAGCCAACTGTCACATACAGTTACCCATCACGGCGTCTTTCTCAGTTGGGCTGGAAACACAGCCCAACAGCATCTCTCCAAAGCTGTTCTGTTCGCAAACACTCCCTCAAATGAGCTGGTAGATATCACACAAATCTGCTTCCCAGCACCAAGATGGGCAGAGCGTGGTCCCCGTCGTTACTGACTTACCCATCCAGTGAGGAACTACACTGGACACCTACTATGTGCCAAGGATAGCGGGTCTAAGGATGAAGCCCTGAGTAGGACACAAAGAATCCCTTCAAGGGGATTCTTCTCTGAGTGGCAGGTGGAGTTGGCCTGCCAGGAGGGAACCAAGGGCCACCAGCCTGTGCCATGTGCTTCACTTCCATCCTGTCTGAGCCCTCTCTGACAGTGGGCTTCGAATGCCATGTTTGTGTGTGCTGGTTCATGGGTGTCTACATGTTTACACACGCGTGTGTGTGCGTGTGTGCACTATGTGGCCAAAGGTCCACTGGAGCTGGCCTTTTGCTACTTTGTGGGTTCTTCTTTCTTCCACCGTTCTCTACCCCTCTCTCCTTCCCTTCCAACCCCCAACACTAGATATAAGAGAAAAAGAGGGATAGAGAGGAAAGGAAAGAGATCCCTGAAGAAAGTCGGGGGTCAGAAAGGAAAGGGGGGTAACATTATCGTTAGACTACTTCCTGCTGATTAGGGGCAGAGAGTTCCTTGGGGCAAGTTTGATCTTTGCCATCAGCACACCTAATTTCTTATTGTTGTTGTTTCTTCTTTGAATGTGACAGCTTAAAAAAACCAGACCAACAAACAGCCAACAACCTAGGCCACCTGGAGGGGCCCAAGCATTTATACACTCTCTGAAAAGTCCCCAGAATTCCAAATGTCACACCATCACAGAACCTATCCGCTGCTGGCAAAATCCCACCCCTGCCAGAGCACGAGGCAAATCATAGCTGCTACAAAACAGCCCCCATGTCCCCACACTTCTGATTAAAATGAAAATATATTCTCTCCCTGTTTTTAAAGAATCCAAAATTGTCACTACAGTCCACCTTGATTTTTTGAGTTAACTTTCTCACCAGAACCCAGGGCTCACCTGGACCCGCCTTTCTCTGCTTATAATGGGCTGGAATAAACAGCCACACTCCTGGCTTTTTAAATGTACGCTGAGGCTCAAACTCAAGCCTCCTGCATTTTATCAAATAAGCATCTCAGATGCCAATTTCACAGGTAAGGAAACTGAGGCTCTGGTGTGTGACAAGCCCAAAGCCACACAAGGAATAATTTGCAAATGTTATTTTAACTACAGGGCTAGTTTCTGAGCCTGATGTCCCAAGTTTTATCCCTGAGACCCCACATAATGGAAAGATGGAACGGTCTTTTGCAAGCTGCCCTCTGACCTCTACATATGTGCCGTGGCATGTGGGTTCCCACACAACACCCATGGGGTGGGGAGGCGGATGGAAACTACCGAGAGTGCTGAGGCACCTGCTGTGGGACAGGATCTTTGCTAAGCATGTCGGAGAAGCCAGATAGGGTGGTACCTGCCTAGACTCCCAGCCTTCGGATGGCCGAAGCAAGACTTGTCACAAGTTCAAGGCCAGCCTGGGCTATAGCAACCAGCTCTGAGGGCCAATGAGATGGCTGATTGGGCATAAGCCCCCGCTGGCAAGCTGAACACCTGAGGCGGTCAGGACATGAGACGTGGTAGAACGAGAGAACTAATTCCTACAAACTGTCCTCTGACCCCCACAAAGGCACTGAGGCACACAAGTGAACACACACACACACACACACTGATTAATTAAGTAAGTAAGTAAGCAAGTGAGTAATTGATGTGATTTTAAAACTGAAAGCACTTCCAGGACAGGCAGTTTTTTTACTCTTGTTTTGCAGAAGTAGTAGCACAGAGATGGTCCAGTGTCCCACTTCTGAGGAGGGGAGGAGGGAAGATATAAACCTGATGGTTAGGATCCAGAATCCTCAACGGTGTTCAAAGTCAACTGCTTTCCATCTTGTAAGGCCGTAGCGACAGGTGCCATAGGCTGTCAGAGCAGGAAAAGTGGGCGAAGCCCTGCAAAGAGAGAGAAGCAGAGCTGGGCGTAGTGGCGCGTGCCTTTGGTCCCATCGCTCAGGAGACAGAGGCTGATGCCCTCTGGGAGCTTGAGGCCAGCTTGGCCTACAGAGCCAATTCCACGCCAGACACAGTGAGACTCTCTCTTTGTTTATTTACATGGGGGCAGGGGAGAAGGAAGAATTGAGACAGGGTCTCTCTGTATAGCCCTGGCTGTCCTGGAACTTGCTCTGTAGACCAGGCTGGCCTCAAAGTCAGAGATCTGCCTGCCTCTGCCTCTTGAGCACTGGGATTAAAGGTGTGAGCCACTGGCTTAGGCCCTATTTTAAGAAGAAGAAGGGGAAGAAGAGGGGGAGGAAGAAGAAGAAGAAGAAGAGGAAGAAGAAGAAGAAGAAGAAGAAGAAGAAGAAGAAGAAGAAGAAGAAGAAGAAGAAGAAGAATGAAGGAACCTGGATACAGTGCACTGGAGGGACACAGGCCACCTCATTATACCGGTAGGGCAGGGCTTTGGAGAAGGAGGGATCAGATGACTTTTTTTTTTTCCTTTGTGGTGCTGGGGATGAGAACTAGTGCCTTCCACGCTAAGCAAGCGCTCCACTGCCGGGCTGCACCCCCGCCCTCTTTTTGCTTCCATCCTCTGACAAGGGGGTCCCTCTAAATTATCCCAGGCTGGCTTAGGATCCGTGATCCTCCTGCCTCAGCCTCCCCAGTAGATGGGATCACAAGCCTGCGACGCCAGGCCTGGCTAGATGTACCTTTTCGGAGTCTTGTCGGGGTGAAGGAGTTGGAGGTGTTTTGGGGTGCGCTGCGGTAGCCCCTGTTCATGTCGTCTGGGGCTGGGAGGGGTGAGGGGGCGCTTGGAAGACTTGATCGGGGCCACAGCGTTCAGGGGCCGTTGGCATCCGTGCCCAGGCCTCTAGCATGTGTCTGAGGTGGGAGGGTGAGCAGGGGCGGGGGTGGGGACTGCTGCCGACGCTCCTGCACCAGGAAGGCTCCAGGCAGCAGCAGCCTCTGAATCTCAAGTGGCCATTAGCCCCATTTAGAATCACAGACAGAGAGAACTAAGCTGTCTCAGAGATAACCATCAGACAGCTCCCTAATGGCCACCAGACATATCCTTTCCCCGGCAGGAGAGACTTGGATGACTAGGAGTGAAGTCAAACAGTGTTCTCCCTGCGCCCCGCCCAGCCCCTAGCATACCCAGCTATTCCTGAGATCAAAGGCCCTTGCAGTCATCTTGGGCTCATCTCAGCAGGCCGCCATCGCCAGCCCCTTGCTGCGATGGGGTCCTTGATCTCAGGGTCACAGAGCCACAGCTCTCTGAAGTTGCCCTTCGGTTCTTTCAACTCTTCTTGCCTTTGTCCCCATCCCTGGAGCCCAGTCTTCTATCGGCTGGATCTTCAGCCTGAGTCCTTGTAGGAGGGGCTTCTGCAGGGGGCTGGAGAGATCGCAGCCAGGGAGGGAACCCGCTGCCATGCATAGGTAGCGTGGCCCAGGGATACTCCTCAAGGGCCTAAAATGTCCACAACCCAGCCCCGCACCTCGATGGGGCAGAGGTAGGAAACCTGGCCAAGAGCCGAGACTTTGCAGATGGATGCATGTTTGAGTCCTGGCTTGGTCACACGCCCGCTGGTGAGCCCGGGGCATACTACCAGACCTCTCTTAGCATTTTATTGACATTTTATTTCTCCAGTGGCACCGAGGCAGACTGAGCATGCTACTGTATTCAGTGAAGGAAAAAAATAAAATAAAACAAAAGGAAGGCCATGGCTACCCCAAGGAAGGGTGGAGAAGAAGGCTTATTGCAGATAAAAGGGAGAAAACAGCCAGAGGCAGAGACAGAGACCTCAGGGAGAGTTGGAGCGAACGTGGCTAGACTGAGCTGGGCCTCGTGAGGAGAGACAGGGAGGGAGAGCAAGAAAGGAACCATGGACCAAGAGGAGTGGCCTGGGCCAGAATTGCTTGGGGAAAGTGAGCTTCGCCCAGTCCCTGAGCTGGAGCTAAGGGTAGGAGGCAGCATATGCCAGGTACTGGGTGCTGACAGAGTGGTGGCCAGAGTCCACTTTGATGTGTCAAAAAGCGCCTTAGTTAGCCATTTGTCTGGAGGGTTTGAGACCTAACACTCAAGAAGTCTCAGAGCTGGAGTTTTTCAACGAGGGACAGTCAACTGGCTGCGTTCATGAAAACAGTGAAGGAAGCTGTGCTGATGTGAGAACAAGAGGCAGCTATGGCGCCTGGAGCAACGGCCTGCTTCTCCTTTAGGGGGGACAGTGACTGGACCCAGCTCTTCATCATCTGCCTCCAAGGCCAAGTCGTTTCTCTGATGCAGGGGGAGAAGGCAGAGGGCCCTGGAGACCCAGTCACCCACACCAGTAAGGCCCGAGGCAAATCCCCACTCCACCCCTGCCCTGTGAAGCTGGGGTTAGTTCCTCTATGGGATGGAGACTGCCTGGCTCCCGGGACGGGGGTGCCCACGAAGAATGAAGAAGCATGTTCCTGAAAACTTCTTAACCCGCTGTCTCAGTTCGTAAGGCGGTTGCCACACAAGCACGAGGAGCTGAGTTCACACCCTTAGCACCCCCACGGGAGGCTGGTGTGTCCTTAACAACAGAGTTGGCCAAATCAATAAGCCTCAGTGAGAGACCTTGTCTCAAAAAATAAGCTGTGAGAGCAGAGAGGTGACTCAGCAGTTAAGAGCGCTTGTTGCTCTTGCAGAGGATCAGGGTTCAATTCCTAGCATCCACTCGGAGGTTCCTAACTAAACTCCAGCTCCAGAGGAGCGCCAGTAAGTTACGTGAGGGCTAACGTCACCCTGTAAGCCTCACTTGCCCAGGGACAGATGACTTCCTGGAGACAGCAAGGTGACTTCACATGAGACGGCAAGTCATGTGTTTTCACTTCAGTAAACCAGGCCGGTTGCCCCAGCTGCACAGGTGCTCTTGGTCACAGGGATACGCAGCCTTGTGGGTTTCACCTTTATAAGCACCCGACTAACCTAATTCAGGGCCATTCTCTGGGAATCCCGAGTATGGACCTGGCTGGTGTCCATCTTCCTGTGTTCACTAAAGCATCAGTTAAGGTTACCCTGCATCTCAGCCGAATCCTGTCTCTTCCGGGTTTTGCGGTTCTGGGCAAGCCATTTCATCTGTTTAGCCCCTGTTTCCTCTACCCTGAGGTGATACGGGTGTTAGTGAGTCTATCCTGAATGCTGACGTTCAAAGACATGAACAACAGCATGAATCCACGCAAGAAGAGACGCTGGGATCTGAAGGGGGGCTGCCATCGGTTATGCTTCTTGTCCCCGGGTCCACATGCTGACCGTTGGCTGAGTGCCTCATGTCTCTTAGGCCAGCGTCCTCACATACAGAGGGCACCCACGGGACCCCAAACGAGGCATCCAATGCACCAGTGCTTTGCCCCCGTCTGTCCACGACCTTCGACATTCCACAAACATGTACTGTGCCTTGGTCATAATTCACAACGTTTTCAAATGTGTCGTGACAGGTGTAATGGCGCAAGCCTGGGTATCCCAGCACTCAGGAGACAGAGCCAGAGGGTTGAGTTGGAGGCCAGCCTGAGCTACAGAGTGAGACCCTACCTTTAAATGCTTAAAAATTCAAAGGCTCCCTTTCTGCAGCTCCAAAACCCAGAGAAGAGCGGGACTGTCCCGCCCCCTGGTGGTTGAGTGAAGTCATGTGGGTCGTTCTGGCCAATGAGCCGCAAGCAAGATTGACAGGTCTCCCTGCTAGGCCAGAGCCTGCGGTGCCATGTTCTCCTCATCCCTGGGTTGTCCGCTCTGCGCTCTGCGGGTGACTGCAGGGGAGTGAGGCCGCTGCTCTGTCAGCACGGGGTCGAGGCAGCTGCTCTGTCAGTGGCACGAGGGAAGGGCAGAGTTTCTGCAGGGCGCATGGCCTACGCTGGCCGGAAGCTTCCAGGAGAGGTTAACTCCCGTTGGGCCGCTGTGTGTCTGAGTTTCTGAGCCACTGTGGCTTTGAACTCTTAAAAGCCTTCTCCAAAAGGTAAACATTAATTTTGATAATATGTTATACGCGGGCTCCTATGACCCCAGCCGTCAGGAGGTAGAGGCACCAGGAGTCGGCTAATATTCAGTTTAGGACCAGCCTGGGATAGCTAAGACCCTGTCTCCACAAAAACAAAACAAAACAAAAGCAAAAGCCATGAGGTGTTACTTAACCCAGTACATCCAAAAATGGCATTACTTCAGTCACCGTGGGGAAAGTCGTTAATGAGATAGGTGATTTTGCTGCCTGATGCTCTGACCAAAAGCACCGTAGGGAAAGAAAGGATTCATTCACCTTACAGGTCACAGCCCACCCCTGAGAGCAGTTGGGGCGGTAACTCCAGCAGAAACCGTGAGGAATGCTCCCTGCTGCCTCACTCTCGGGCTCGAGCTTGGCTAGCTCTCTTCTTCTTCTAAGACTTATATTTTATTTTATGCTAATGGGTGTGTTGCCTGTGTGTATGTCTGTGTACCACATGTGTGCAGTACCTGCAGAGGCCAGAAGAGGGTGCTGGATTCCCCCAGATGGTTCTATGTAGGTGCCAGGAATCAAAACCCAGGTCCTCTGGAAGAGCAGCCTGTGCTGATAACTACTGAGCCATCTTTCCTGGCCTCTTAGGTGGCTTTCTTAAGCAGCCCAGGACTATCCATCCACCTAGGGAATGGTGCCACCCACAGTGGGCTGGGCTCTCCTACATAAATCTTGTCAAACGCATCAACATTCAGATAAGCCCCAGTTCAAGGGTCCCACAAGCCCCACAGGGCTGGGACCTCTGGATGGAATGGCAGCGGGTGATGGCCACAGCCGAAACATGCTGGTCTAAGGTATTCTGAATAAATGGGTCCTTGGCCTGTCAAAGGACCTTTAGAAAGAGAAATCCGACGCCTCTGGAGACAGACTGTGGTGAGAGCTCCGGTCCATTTTCCTTGCTTTGCCGGTGATGCAGGGAACCTTCCTTCTGATTGCAACTGCTGCTATTTCCCTCCCGGGCTGAGCTGCTCTCCCTATATCTTCCAATAAGATAGGAAGGAAGAGGGAGGGAAGGAAGTGGGGAGGGACAGAGGGAGGGAGGGAGGGAGGGAGGGAAGGAGGGACTCTGAAGAGGCCAGGTCTAAAGGAAACGAAAATTGTGCTGAGCATGGCGGCATACACCGGCCATCTCAGCACAGGGAAGATGAGTCAGGAGACTTGAGACTAGAGCGGCATGGACACAGCAACGTTCTGTCTCAAGAGGGAAAAACATGTTGAGTGGTAAGAGCACTTGCTGCCAAATCTGCTGCCTACTTTCATCTTCCAGACCCACGTGATTGAAGGGGAGGCCTGACTCCTGCAAAACGCCCTCCGCCCTCCCTAATGTGGAGTTTCAGACGGGTGAAGTCCCGTGGCTCTCGTCTTACCGAAGGAGAGTGTGGACTTGTCCCGTTAAACAGTACAGCGGGGCAAATATTCACACAGCGCCCCCCCCTCCAGTCCCTGAGTCATCCGGGTGAGCTGTCTTACCTAGGGCAACATCCATGTGATATAGGCTCATGTGACAGCACTCTCTATAAGGGACTTGGATGTTCACAGACCCGGCGTCTGAGGGCACCCGGGAGCCAGTCCCCCAAGGACCACACTTTGACAGTGTAGCCATCCACCTTGGACGTTAGATTGCCGTCACCCCAGCTACAGTGGATAATGCTGCTGTCACTCAACACTGCACGATGCTGAAATGTAGAGAGAGAAAAAGGTCTGCTCTGCTCTTGAGTGTGGAGGCTGGGAGGCTGAGGGGACACATCGGTAAAGTCCTCTCAAAAGTGGGGAGCCTCAAGTCCCAAGACAATGACAGGACATCATACCGGGGGACGGACCAACCCTGCTCTGTGCCTCTCTCCCTTTTCTTAGAGAGCCCGAGGCCCAGAAGGTTAGAGCCTGTCCCTGTGACTTCAGCTAACCTCTCTCAGGTTCCACCATCAAAGACCACCTATATACACTGGCTGTGAGGAACGGTGAAGACATGAGTTCAACTCCATGATCCAGAGAGAGCTAACTTCCAAACGTTGTCCTCTGACCTGCACACCACACATACACACAACTGAGTAAAATGCAATTTTAAAAACTTTTAAATAAGGCTGATGCACCAACCAAGGACCATGCACAGAGAGGACTCCCTGTTCAGATGTAGCCCATGTCAGCTCAGCCTCCATGGGGGTTCCCTAGTAAGGGGAGCAGGGGTTGTCTCTGACATGGACTCTTAAATCACTTCCCCTTGGCTGGGACAGGAGGGGGAAGGGGAAAGGGGGAAATGGGAGAGCTTGCTTGCCAGGCCACAGAGGAAGAGGATGCAGGCAGTCTTGATGAGACTTGATAGGTTAGGGTCAGATGGTCGGGGAGGAGGACTCCCCCTTTCTGTGGTCTAGGAGAGGGGGAGAGGGGGAAAGAGGGAGGAAGGGTAGGACCAGGAGGAGATGAGGGAGGGAGCCACAATAAAGATATACACTGAATAAATTATAAAAAAAAAATAAATAAAATAAAGCAAAGTAAAAAAAATAATAATAATAAAAAACAACTTTTAAATAAATACCTCGCAATCAAGATTAAGTTTCAATGAGAGTTTGGGTGATAGTCAAGCCTTCACAGTGTGCAAACAATGAGTCCCTTTTAATTATTTTGTCATTTGTGTGCCTGCTACTATTGTGAAAATGAGGTTTCTACAGCACTTGCCGCTTAGGAAACTGGCCTCTTCATTTTACCAATATGTCAGGGGCGTTTTTCCATGAAATTAAATAGTCTTCCTCCTCATCCTTCGGAACAGCTAAATAGTGTTTCTAAAATGAATGTAGCATTGTGCTCCCTTTTGCAGTGCACATACAAAAATGGATACACCACCGTTTATTTTCCTAATCTGTTACTGTTGGACATATAGGTCATTCCCAACTGTTAATTACACTTGACAAATAGTTTATTGAGCTCGTAAGGCCAGGACTCTGTTCAATTCACAGCCAGGAAACACAGCTTTTTAAGATAGGGAGAAGCTGGGATTTACCACATCAAGAAAATGCTCTTATACTACCAGTCCAGAATAATCTTTGCCTTTTCTTATTTTTGTTTTTGTTTTTCGCTTTTTGAGATAGGGTTTCTTTGTGTAGCCTTGGCTGTCCTGGAACTCACTCTGTAGACCAGGCTGGCCTCGAACTCGGAGATCTGCCCCCCTCTGGCTCCTGGGTGCTGCAACCAAAGGCGCTGGCCACCACCGGCCTGGGCAGCAGCTGTCTGTTTACTCTGCTGATTGTTGGCTGTACAGAAGCGTTTTAATGTAATGCCATTTTTTTTCTATGTATCTATTTTTCTCTCACTCCTGTGCTTTCTGGGTCATACCTCCCCAAATATTGTCCACACAAACGTCCTGGGGCTGTCTGTTCTTCTTAGAATCATACTTTTTCTCCTTCTAGTATTTCCCCTAGCTACAGGCCTTTTGTTGGCATCTTTCATCCATTTTGAGCTGATTTCGGTGGGAGACAGGAGTCCAATTTGATGGGCCTGCCTGTGGCTATCCACTTTTCCCATTTCTGAAGAGACCAGGCGCTTCCCGTGACACGTTCTTGGCCCTGGGACTGGTGTGAAGATTAAATTAGGCTGAATGTGGGCTCTGGTAAACTAAGATCGATGGAAGGCACACATAGCTGCTCCCTCCTGACACTCCGTTCTCACCAAGACAAGGGGTTATTTTTAGGAACAGAGAGCCATAAGGATGATTAGCCCAGGGGAGATCGCACTAATAAAATTTGGGAAGTGGGGAAAATGGCAGACCCGTGAGACTCACCAAAGCTCCTGAACTGCTAACGAGAAAAAGCTGGAAAGAACCAGAAGTGCTGCTGCTGCACCAGCGAAGGCCCAGCCATGATGGCGGGACCTTAGTGAGCAGCAGCTGACCTGGAGTGGGATTTCTCCTCCCCCTCCCCTGGCATTGCGGTTCCGAGTGGATTTTGTGGGTCGGGGTCAGAGGCACAGGTGTGGGAGTGGCCGGCCCTTCTGTGATCTCGCATTATCCACGCTGTGCCCAGCGCCGTGACAGGTGCAGGGATGGAGTGGACATGGGAACATAACCACAGGCGGTGACTTCTGCAGGCCCCAGAAGAAAGCTTGGCATGGCAAGAGGGGAGGTGCAGGGCAGGTACTGGAGAGCCCGGATGACCCACAGGAATGTGGGCCTTGACTGCAGCCGGTTAACCCTGCCTGGCTTCTTCCCCACCCTTCTCTGCCGCCCTTAATCTGTGCAGCAGGCGAGGTCTGCTCTAGACCCTTCCCTTGAGGCCTCCCTGGCTTGGAGAAACACAGGAGCGCTTTGGCCGATCTAGGATCCCCACACCCTCCTACATCTGACCACTTCCTCCCCAGGAAGCACCATGCACGTTCCCAGGACCCCCAGCTCCTGTGTTACAGACAGATGTAGCTTCCACCATTGCCCTCACAACCCAAGGCACATCAGCTTCCCCTAAAAGCCAAAGACACTAGCCTGAGCAGACAAAGGGTCTGCCCTGTACGTGAGTCCCCAGGCCTTGGGAAAGCTGTCAGGAGGGAGGGAAGCCACTCCCATCCCATCTCAGGCGGCCACTCTCACCAAAGGCCGTGGTCACCGTGACAGAGGGCAAAAGCCAGAGAGGTTGCGTACACCTTCAGTGCAGGTGAACC